>VWZZ01000288.1:127606-161000 GCA_013399095.1 Psophia crepitans | reverse complement strand
CAGACCCGCGCGGTGGGGCCGGGGCCGAGGAGGGAGGACCGGGGCACGCGTGTGCGAAACGCGCGGGGCCCGGGCCGGGCGGCGGGGAGCGGGCGGGAGCGTTGGCAAAGGGCAGGGACAGTTGGGCTCCGCTGGCGCCGGGCCGGACGCTGTCCCTGCGGGCACACACACCCGTCGCCGGGGAGGAGGAGAAACATGGCCCCGCCGCGGACGCGCGGCCTGTGGGGCGGGAAGGGGCCTTCCGCTGAGGCTTCCCCGCCAGAATGAACAGGCCCGAGGAGACAGAAAGGCAACATGGCTGCATCGGTACCCAGTCCCCGGTGGCCTCCCAGCAGCGGGAGACACGCGTGGGTGATGCAGGGGAGTGCAGACCGCGATCAGTGACCCCCTGCAACACGTTCCCTTCACAGCCTCGCCCTACCCAGTGTGGCAGACCGCCGCGGTGCCCGGCTCCACAGAGGTCCCCACCGCACCCATGGCGGCGGCCTGCGCCTACGCGCGTTGGGCCACGTGCCGTCAGCGTGCCCAGCTTGGCCTCCATCAGAGCGACCTGCTCCTCGGGCTGCGATGCCTGCCTTCGGGCCGCGGCCCCCGCGCCACGTCTCGGGGACACTGCGGCATGCCGGGCCTTACCTGGCTGCTGCCGCTGTGTCCCAGGCCGAGGTGGGCTCCGGAGGGGAAAGCGTGGGCAAACGAGCGGTCCCAGTCAGTCTCTCGGCATCGCCGGTGTTGCCAGAGGTCACTCGAAAATCTGCGAAAATGGTCAAAATGGAGATAAGAAACCAACAAGGCGGAGGCTGGGGTAATGTGTGAAAGCCTAGGCTTTCAAAATTCGCATGGGTGAAGATAGATGCTGCCTTTGTGTTAAGATACTGCCTCTCACTCATTCTGCAGCTCAAGAGAATAAAAGAAGGAAGTCTGTAAGATTATTTGCCTTTTATTGACTTTAAGTTGTCTAATTTGTTTTCATTCCTGTATTAATTAGAATTAATATATTTACATTTAGCTTCCAGTGGAGTGAAGTTATGTTAACTAATTGACTGTGAGGCTGATGAGAAAACAGGAGCATCAACTGATGGCGGCTGCTGGGAGCGAGAAATAGCTCTCCAAGAAGCCAGTGCGTGAAAAGATGAGAATTTGACACAGAATCCATTTATCGACTGTTACAGGATCTGTTAGCTAGTCAGGTTTCACTTCCTTTGGTTAAAACATGTACATCTTTGGATTTAACCATTGCTTGTAGCATCTGTAACTGTAAATAACTATCATTCATATGCATGTGAAGTATTACTGTGTCTTAGTAAAACTGGGGTGTAGGAGAACGAGGAGTAAGGTTGGTGTACATGTTTGGCATAAGCCAAATAAAGCCAATAAAAGTCTCCACAAACCGGCCTTTTTTAATTGTATCTGGTTTTGATTGAATAAGCTACATATCTATGTTAAAATAGACATAAGTATGCACATTAAAATACATAATTTGCCTCTAATATATGTGTCTGATTTCCCACACACATTATTGTTTTTGCAGAAAACGCATTTGGCATTTTTGGTAGTTTTTGGCAGAATCTGTCTTTATTCCCCTAAATTTTTCTTGATAGTAGAATTCATTGTTGGTAATAATCTTGCTAAAAACCTAATGTAACTCTACCAGCAATTGCCATGGAACAACCCCAAAATGTAAATTTTAATCGTAATCTAAATAAAAACAATCAAGTCTGAAACATTAATTGCCTTAGCCATGTAATGGTCAACACAGCACCATGCCAAGGATGGAACTTAAAAATATGTCTTGTTCTCTCTTTGTCATTTCAGTTGGACGCATTGTCTTTGAATTATTTGCTGACGTTGTACCTAAAACTGCTGAAAATTTCCGTGCGTTATGTACAGGAGAGAAAGGAACAGGCCCTACCACTGGAAAACCTCTCCATTATAAAGGATGTCCTTTCCACAGAAGTACGTTGTACAAAATCCTCTGGTTTCGTGTTGGTAACAGAATTCCTCAATTATCAGTGTTTGAAATAATTTTAATAATATTTCAGGGTGCTTGCTTAAGAAATAACCAAGTTTTTGACTCTTTGATCCTCCTAGTGACTAGATGTTTTTAACGGTGCATTGACAGCAGTAAACTATATAAGTTTACTATTAAGTTAATAATAGTAAAACTATTTTACTGTGAGTTGTGAATAGGTTGAAAGGGGTTTCAGGTAAAGGATTAAATAAATGGAGTACTTAGAGGAGACTTGATAAGTAAAAGGTGGTTTTTGCACCTTTAGGTGCAGTTGCTGGTGACAGGGATTGCTCTTCATCTCTGAATGGTTTTCCTTTGTGCCTTTCGTGCCTTGCATCAATATTTTGTAATTATTTTCTTTTACAGTTATTAAGCAATTCATGGTCCAGGGTGGAGATTTCTCAAACCAAAATGGCACAGGTGGAGAAAGTATCTATGGTGAAAAATTTGAAGATGAAAACTTTCATTATAAGGTACTCTATTGAAAACACTAATTGTATTCAGTTTTTGACGTTTGAGTGATTTTAATTTTTCCACAAGTTCAGAATCAGTGCTCTTTAGTCCAAGATTAACATATTTTTAAGCAGTGGAAAGAATGCAGCAAAAAATCCCCAAACTGGTTTGTCCTTAAAGTCTTTGTTGAATACAGAACAAATACATGTATGAATATGTACGAAATGAGGTCAGCCTCATTAAGACAGAGATAACTGTAGTTTAAATTTGCTTTTTAATTGCACCACCAGAAATTCATTTGAAGCACTATTTCAGTTCTCATTTAAAAGAGTGGCAAATTTTGTCACTCAAGTATATACAGTATATTAGCATTAAATGGATTTTTTTCCCTATATTACTAACATTAATAAGATTAGATGTCAGAAATACCTTTCATATTTCAGAAGTGGGGAATTCCTGGTAGATTGCAGAATTAATCTAAAGGAAAACAGAAAGCATTTTTTGCACTACACGTATTTTCAATGATATGAAAAGTAAAAGGCTGTTTATGAATGGCTTTTTTCCCACCCAAAATGTTGGAAAAATGTGCTGTGAGCAAAGCAAGTTTGTGCATATGCCAAGGCCTCAATTTGAGGATGTCATTTTTAGAGATGCTGGCTTTCTTGGCAGAAATTCCTACCCCTCCCATTACTTATTCCCACTTCCATACCAGAGCTCAGTATTTCAGCAACCATTAGTGTAGTCCCACAAGCAGTTTTGTCAGCCCAGCTGTGGGGACAGAGGAAGGAGCTGTGCTGCAGGAGTAGGAAAGATGATTTCAGTAGCGTTCTGTTGGCTAGGCACAGTTCTAACTCTCAGCTGTGCAGCCTCCTCCCGGAGTTCCTCAGCCAAATCCTGGCTGAAAGATTCTGACCTATGACCAGATGAGCCCCTCAGGCAAGGAGCTCTCCCTGCCACCGTGGAAATCCAAACACTGTGGGAAAACAGTTTTCAAAAACAGCAGGTTCTTAGAAGTGGTAGAGACTGTAGGGACAAACCAGATGCTTAAATACAGCTGTCTCAGACTGTTGTCTCAAACTAATCAACCTCCCGTCGAGCTCCGAGGTCTGCTTCACAGCAGTTTCTGCTTCCGTCCCCTCTGTGCTGTCATAATTTATTTTCTTTTTTTCCCTCCTGTCCTGCCCACAGTATCAGGTTTCTTAGGAATACCACAGCTTGCATGCTTCAGTCATGTACTAGTGTCTTGGTGTAATGTACTGACTTACATTAAACAGAGTTCCTTCCACTTAATAACCAGATGAACTTTGGGAGAATAATCTCTTAATGACTGAGTCATGCCAGTTCAACAACAAGAGGTTCACAACACATACGAAAAGTACATTTTTGCAGTGCAAGTGAAAATGAAATAATCAGTGTGATGGAGCAAGAGAATTCTTATTTCAAAGAAGGAAAAAGTACTTATGGGAAACAAGATAAACTTAATTATCTTCTCACACTGGGCTGTTTCATAAATTTTTTTTTGTTACTTTGTGGCCTGGTAGCATGAGTCAAAATAATTAGATGTTGAAAAATCCCAACAAAATAAAAACTGTCTCTCTAGGAAAGTGAAGGAGTTAACACCGCCCCCCCCCAACCTTTAAACAATGAAGACCCCTAAAAGCAACAGTTCTACAACATACTTTGCGTGAGCAGCCTTTAGGAAATTAACAATACATACCCACCTTGACAGCGTAACATTACAGTTGTTTTAAGTGGTGGTTTGCTGTTTCTTGAGGCCAGTGGTGTTGAGTAATCCGGTGAGGAGTTTCACATATCTCTCAGGTGATCTGTCTAAACTCAGCAGCTGAGCAGGAGACTGAGCGTGCAAGCAGCAGACAGATGTTACAACATCAAGTCACACATGTGGCTCTGCCTGGTAGGTGGCAAGTAAAGATGCAGAGCCAGGCATTTGCCCTCTTCGGTCATGATAGGTAAAATCAGTTGTCAGCTGTTGGTAACTGGTTTACCAAGTTGTCCTTGCTATATATATTAATAGTCTTACAGAGTCTTTGGCATGCTTTTATAACAGACTTTTTATATGTTGGTTGTCCTTTTTTTTTTTTTCTTCTCCACAATGCAGCATGATAAACCAGGGCTGCTGAGCATGGCAAACGCAGGACCTGGTACTAATGGCTCTCAGTTCTTTATTACCACGGTGCCTACTTCTCACCTGGATGGGAAGCATGTGGTGTTTGGCCAAGTCATCAAAGGAATGGGTGTAGTTAAAATACTAGAAAACGTTGAAGTAAAAGGAGAAAATCCTGCTAAGGTAAGCAAAATCTAAAGCACTTAAGGATTATGTTTATTCTTCCATTATATGATATATATTAATTTCTTCTAAATGTGTGGTGTAATGTTTAGAACTATTAAACATTAACCAGTTACTTTTACTAAAAGTGTTAATTTTCATTTTACTGTCCTTGTTAAAAGGCTTTTGTTCTTTTGCTGTAAATTTCCCTGGCACAAACAATTGATTTATTCAACGCAGCTGTGAGGATGGAAGCCTTTATCAGGGTGAAGGTGGAAATGTGCAGCTAGAAGTGTAGGACTGGCCACAAAATTAAAAGGTAGAATTCACAGCCCTACGTAAATTATATGTAATTCTTACGAATTTTATGTCAGAAGTCGTGTTTCTGTCAAAAGCCATCGGTGCGTAAGTCACATCAGTTTGTGGTTGTTTGAAAAACTGATACCTCTGTAACTTTAACAGACTTGGCAGTTTCCGAAAGAATGTAGAACTTCCATGTCTTGTGTTTTGCTGCAGCTCAGCTTGCTGCCAGTTTCTCTTCCAGCCTCTCAGTGGAGCGTGGGTATGGTGTTCTTGGAATGCTGCTCCTCTGAAGGCAACACTTTCTGTGACAAAAGCCTTTTGATGAGGATAGGCTAATGATGCGATGGGCTTCTGAAATCAGCGCACCCAAACAACAGATGAAAAAGCATTTTCACTGAATTTCAAACAGCATTCAGAAGTTGCGGCTTTTTTTTTTTTAATTGTCTTAATAAGCAATAGTTCTATTTACACTTTGTGTTTTCAGCTGTGCGTCATTGCAGAATGTGGAGAGCTGAAGGAAGGAGATGACTGGGGAATTGTTCCCCAGGATGGATCTGGAGACGCTCACCCAGATTTTCCTGAAGATGCAGATATAGACTTGAAAGATGTAAGTATCTTTCTTTGAAGGTACTTATTTTATAGAATGCAAGACTTGTAGGTAATCTGAGTTATATGGTGTATGATGATGTTCTTTAAGCCTTTTTTATTAAGCATCAATCGCGGTCCTGATCAAATGGTGACATTCAATTTTAGGAAAGAGAATGCTGTGGGAGGGGATTGCTGACTTTTTTTTCAGTGTTAACTGCACCTGATGTTTTCCCCAGTAACTAAACCCACAATTACACTTAATTTTTTTTTGCTGTTTGTTTCCTTTTACTTTTGTACTATAGTGACAAATTCCAATTACTTGAACTTCATCCTGCAGATGACTAACTTCATGTTGTACCTACGCACTTTTTCTGTGCCACTTTTTAAATACTCACCCTTAAAACAATTTTGCCTCACTTACTAGAAATAATGAAGGTTCAACCTTTTTAGAAGATTATTACTACATCAGAGCTAGTCCTTCTCAATTCCCAGTAGTTGTTTGCTTTTCAGGTTGTTCAAACAGAAGGAAGACTTCTTGTTGAGAGTTAGGGAGCAGACTGGTGAAAGCAGTGTTTACTTAATCATGAAAGTGAAATAGACAAACTGCAAATCAAGCAGTGATTTCTGAGAGGGAAAATAAGAGGGCTGCACGCGTATATTCCAAATACAGAATTAGAAACAGAATTGTAAAAAGCCATTACAGTTAGAAACAAGAAACAACTCCTGTCTGGCTCTTTTAGCAGCACTTCCACTTCTGAAAATGTTTTTGGATGGCACTTGCTGTGGTTCAGAACTGAAGTTGGCAGGTGCCTGCCTCTTTTAACTTTAAACTTGGTCATATAAACTAAGTACAGAAACGATGGTGACATTGGTCTCATGCTGTGATCAGTTTTTTTTCAAGGTCATTCATTCTAGTAGGGTAGAAGTGTAAACTGATAGTATTGCAAATGGCAATATATACATTTGACAGAGCTTGAGACAACTGCCGTATAGACAGCAGTAATTATAAACTCTTTATTGCCACTGGAGAAGTAACTTAACACGTGAAATGTGTGCCATTCTGGAAATAGAAATGATTTGATGGAGACAGGCAGTTGTTCCTTTTCTCCTTCCATAGGTGTTTGCAAGTGCGCAGAGTTCAGGTGACTTACACTGTTTTGAGAGCAGAAGACAAAATTTTCTTGGGAATAAGGCAGCCTTCGTTGAATACTTTGACTGTTAACATCCTCTTTTCTATGAATAACGGTCAACACCTTACAGCTCTGTGTGGGCAGCAGCACTCAGGGAAAGAAGCTGAACTGTTGTGCTGTCTGGTATTTTCTCACCCTTCACACTGTACAAAACCTGTTAGGAATTTCAATTTTCAGATTATTGTGTTACGCAAAGTAGCAAATACGATAGGAGTGGTTTGAAGCTAGTATTTTTCTAAAATTGGAATATTTTTATTCTGAGATTTTATGGTAATCTTTGAAAGAGGATGGACATTGGATCCTGCTGTTAAGTAAATCAAGACTTCTTTCATAAATACATTCATGCTTTATATTTTCCATCTATTTTATTAGGTTGACAAGATTGTGGCCATAGCAGAAGACATAAAGAATATAGGAAATACTTCCTTCAAATCGCAAAATTGGGCAGTGGCAGCTAAAAAGTATAGTAAAAGTTTACGGTAAGGCTATCATCATTCAATCAGGTAGTTCCTGTAACCCAAATTAACGACACTATCAAGCAATGATACGTGCAGTTAAATAGTGCCTGTTGCTGTGCTCTTTTCTATTTAAAAAAAAAACCAAGCAAAAACAACAAAAAAAGAGCCTTCTGAATCTCAAACTATCTGGTTGATTTTTTAGGTGCTTATTCAAGTAGATCTTTTACTCGTTGCTAGGGAAGAGCAATAGGCAAGAAGTATTGTTCCGAACTGACTAAATGCTCCTGGCGCATAACGGGGAAGAAAAGCACAAAAGTATACAGGGTAGTTAATGGACAGGAAAGGAGGGAGATACTTTTTCTCTGATTTCTAAAAATACAGTAGGTTTAGGAAATTGGTAAGTTCAGGAGAGTACCCCCAAATGTGACACTTGTTAATTCATTTTTTTTTTTTTCTGAGGCTCCATACCATCATCCTGACTCCATGTGTAATTCAGACTTGCCTTCAAAGTCATGGTCTTTCTACTTTTGTCTCCATACTACTCCTTTCTTCTTTCCATGCTTTTTGCTTTATGTAGATGAGCCTCTCCTAAAACTATTTTTTTTTTTAAAGTTATACTGACCTTTATCTACCTTGTTAATGAACACTGCTTAACTAGCAGCAACAATAATTATTCATCTTACTGATTTCTTTGACTTGGAACCTCTAATTTTTTTTTTTCCCAGAATGGTTGTCGTCTTCCATGTTTTGGTGTCATTTATATATATATTATAGGTGTATTCTGTTTGTTTTGATCCTAACACAGTTTTGTATTATAATTCTCCTTAGCTTTTTACACTTTTCTCTCTTACAATTCCCATCTTTTGCACGATGCCCAGCAAGTGGAAAAGTCGCTGGGACTACGTCTAATTTACTTTTTAAGTATTGCTTCTTTCTGTGGTCCAAAGCTCTATACAAAGGATGCAACACTCAAAAGACAGGGCATGCAAAAATTACACAGGGACTGATTTGCAAAGGCGGCATTAATCACAGCATGCTTAAAATGTGACTGTATGCAAACATGATTTGTGTCTTTTAAATAAAACCCACAGAAGTTCTATCAAGTAGGCCATTAAGAGTTAGAACTTTTATATCCACAACAGACCTTTGCCACTTGAAATAAAAAAACTGACAGCATTAGCACACTGTAAATTAAGAAGCATGAGATACAATTTGCCTAGCAAACAGAGATGCAGTAAATGATGTGGCTTAGTCCCAAACCAGTGTCAGTTTTGAAGTTCAGGGAAAAAGTCATGAAGGAGGACAGTAGAAAGAAGGTGGAGTTACTAATGCTGTAAAACACTCTCCTTTACAAAGTAAAGTTAGCTTCAGATTTTAGCCATACATGCCCACGTTGATTAAAAAATTACTGAGGGAACTGAAGGGGAGATAAAGCTTCCATGAACGGGGAAGGTGCAGTGGTGGTAGTGACTTGTTGAAGAGCAACACGCTTTTTGAGAATAAACAGTTATTGAGATAAATTCTAATGGTTTCATGCTACCTAGAATCATGCATTTGTCTAAATCAGAATGCTGTTAGTAGAGTGGAGGGATAGGAGTTACTGGAAAACATCAGCCAGTGGGTCTTTTTTGTCAAGGTATGTCTTATATTTAGGTTAATAAATACTTGTAATAGTGGAATTGAAGCTGCTTTAAAGATACCAGTTTGGAGGCGCCAGTTCACACCTACCTGTGGAAAAATAGCTAAGGGCAGGACAAAATGGAAGTTGCAACACTAATATGCATTCTTTATAAATCTGCTTTTCTGCAGGTATGTAGAAGCTTCTGAAGCAGTGGCAGAGGAGGTGGACAAACCAAAGTTAAAGACTCTTGCTTTGACCTGTGTTTTAAACATTGGCGCTTGTAAACTAAAACTGTCGGATTGGCAGGGAGCCATTGAAAGTTGTTCAGAGGTAAACATGTTTAGTATTTTGATTAACAATTTGCCTTATATAGGAAATGGCAACTGAAACCACAAAGCTTTTTTTAGAGTCCTCTGACTCTTTTATGATTTGAAAGTAAACAAAGCAGAAGGCTGATAAGTTAGTACTAACTTTGTAGTGTGTGGCTTTTTAAGGTTTTGAAATTGAAATGACTTATTAGAAACAAACTTTAGAAGAGGGCTGTTGCTTATTGTCAGAAAAAAATGTATACTGTCACTGTCAGTTTGGTTTGCAGAGCTAATTTTGCATTAGAAAGAGTTAAACTGTCTTCAGTAAAAGAGGACTGCTTTTCTCTGGAAGGCTAGTATGAGCAAAACATTTTACTTGCTTTTAGTTTTGATGGTCTTGTATTTTATTAATTAAGGTGACTTTTCTAACTAAAGCCCTTTCAGGTAGGCTTAGTGGTGAAATAGAACCAGTGAATAGGAAGAAAGAAGGAAGGAAACAATAAATACAGAAATACTGAAAAATAATTGAATTAAAGGATGAAAAAAAAAAGCAAGTGACACATATATGGACAGAATTTAGTATATTTGAGGAAACTTTAAACAATTCATTAAGACTGTGAAATTTTGAAGGAAGTGGAGTGCAGAATGCTCTTATCTGTTAGCAGAGGATCCTGAGCAGCATCTCCGGGAGTCTTGGCTAATCTGTGTGTGTGTGGTCTTTAGAGAGCCGGTTTGCTGTCTAGCCTGCTGATGGCGTTACCACATACAACTTTCATAAACCTATATGCAGAATGGGCAAATGGGGGATCAGGAAAGGGAAAAAATAAGGAAACTGTGTAATGTCATATCTATCATCTACAAAATGGTAGAAATTGAAACAATATTTAAGTGTTACAGACAGAAATTATTAATTGTAATTCTTACCACTGAGGAAAAGAAAAAGCCCTTTTTTTTTTAAGATTACAAAATTGTTAGATAAAGGCTACGCCATAGCTGTAATAGACTTCTATAAGGTATTCGGTTTGCGTCAGTGTCTTAATCAGAACATCAGTTTCCTAGGATTAACTAGTAGAGTACAAGGTAACTGTTAATGAGAAACTCTACACTTTCACTTCTACGATTTCCTAAGGCCAAAAGCATTTTAAATTACCAATCTGTAATACATGCATTATTTGTTGTAAATAAGGAAATACGAACAGCTGAACCTGTTCAAACAAATCTTGCTTTATAATAGCTGTAAGTACTATGTTTGAGCCAAAACCAAGGCGTGCTACCTATGGGTACGCAATGCAGACGCCTCATTCCCTATTCTTGATACGGAAGAGGCTTTAGAGCAGACAGATCAGGACAAGTGCCCATAGTAACACTTTCTTTATATCAACAACCAGTACTGAAGTGATTTAAAGAAATCTGGATGCAGATTGTCTGTAATTCTTAATTAACAAGTTACAGCTAATAAATGAAATCAATAAAGCCACACATTTATGCAAAGAGATTTAATCAAATCACTAAGAAACTACATTCTTTAAAATAGTAAGATGACATGCTATAGAACTATCTGCAATAAGGAAAAAAGAATGTGATCTTCACAGGCAAGAAAACAAAACACCTAGCTAGCCAAGTTAACTGAGGTACTCCCAAAAAAATAATTAAAGTAATCAAATAGTGGAACATACTTTGCCCAGCCACTATATTTCCTGTTTTGGTATTGTCACATTAGAGCTGGCAACACACATTAGTGAAACCATTCTGCTCGAAAAAGGCGTAAAGACTGGAACTTGGCAAGGTTCCTGAAGCATGAGATGGATTGCTCATACCTATCTTCCTAGCCCACAGTGAAAAAAGCTTTACAGGAAACCTGCATGTTTTCTTTATGATGCCATGTGAGGGTTTTGGTTTTTTTTGGTATGAAGGAGATGCAATACAGAGAGTTGTACTGCAAGAGTCAAGCTTAGGATAAGTTGAACTGCAGCAACACCTTTGCCTTGACAGAGAAGGTCCATGTTGTCCTCATGTGTGCTTGTCCTTCACAAAAGACCATTTCTGGCACGGGGATATTAAAACTGATTAGCTAGCTATTCAGTGTGCTACAATATAGCATTCCTTTTTACACGGTTAATGTTTTGACAGCTTACCCTCAAACCAGCTGGGGAGATTGCTGGTGTGAACTGTGCCATTTGCAGAGATGGGAGGCTGTGAAGTATATGAATGTTAATGTGACAATTTTATTAAATTTACAGGCTCTTAAAATAGATCCAGCAAATACTAAAGCGCTCTACAGACGGGCTCAAGGATGGCAGGGAATAAAAGATCTCGATCAGGCACTGGTAATGAGCACAGTATTTTGGTTTTGTTTTTTTTTAAATCTAAACATTTCATCAGAATATTAATTTATATTTCTCTCTTATTTAAGGCTGACCTTAAAAAGGCTCATGAAATAGCCCCTGAAGACAAAGGTAAAATAAAGCTGTTTCTTTATAAATTATTTACCTTTTTTTTTTTTAAGAATGTAAAAAAAAGTAACCGGGCTAGTATTTAGTAGGAAATCATACCAGGGTGATGCCTAAAATGCTGGCTTGTAACAGCTTAAATGCTGATACATTGAGCACAAAGCCCACTGAGGTGGAAAACCTGGTTTTATGCAGCAGCGATGCTTCTGTTGCGCTGCGAAACCTGCTTATGTAGGTCAGCAGCCTGCCTCTTGAACTATCTCCCTGTCTCACAGGGGTCTCAGTAACTTCCTTAATTTCCTGGTCTAACTGGATATGATTTGTAGCTCAAATTCTGTGTTGGAACCAATACTATGCTTGTTACACCCTCCCCTACCTGGTCACCTGCTAAGGTGAAACAAAGTAAGGGACGAGGTTTTTGTGCTGCTAGTATCTGACCTAATAGAAGATTAAATGCAGTTCTGTTAAACGAAATGTGGGTAAGTTCCAGCAGTGTGACCTGGTCTTGACATATTAGGAGACCTGATGTAAAGAGATGTCTATAACTGTATCACGCATTTTCTTTCTAAGCAGCTATCCAGACAGAAACGCTCAGAATCAAACAGAAGATAAAAGCCCAAAAGGAGAAAGAGAAGGCAGCTTATGCTAAAATGTTTGCTTGATTTTTTTTTTCCCCTTAAACTTCTAAATCTATGCACTAACTCATGCAAAACGATCAATGGAGCTGCTTCTTTCATTTGCCCTGTACTGCAGTTGTCAGTGTTTACAACTCAACAGTCTACTAATAAAGACAAACTGTTCAAAGGTGAAGTGTGGGGGTTTTTTTTGTGTAAGTTCTAATAACTTGCGTTTGACTCAGGTGTGTTTCTAATGTGTAAAGCTTCCTAAGAAGCCTGGTTTCACACCAAGACAATTTAGGCAGTTTCTATTAGAGTTTTTATTAGAGCAGACCAGATTTCTTGTACTGAATAAAAATGGTGGTAGACAGACAAGGAAGGTACAATGTCACACTTATTTCATAAACAGCTTTACAGGCTGTATTGCAGATGTATTCCCTGTTTCACCAGGGAAAAGATCTAAGTTTGATGGAAAATGTGTAACACTTAAAAGCTGTGACGATTTTCTAGATTGATTTTCCCTACTGCAAGGCAGGATTACATATAGTAAGTCACTGCAAATAGGGAGAGAAGATTTTTTTTTTTAAGGGTACATACTAAATTCTTCCATCATACCCACAATTCTGGATATGGCTCCTGTTATCACTGAACTTCATCAGTAAATCCAAGATCCAAAGTTCCTCTGTCAGTCCCGAGAAGAACTTTCTTCCCCCTGCCACACACAATTCCTGTAAAGAAGTCCTGTTTAAATAAGGCTAGGGTTTAACCAGAAGGCACCAACTTCCCATTTAATGCAACAGTCATACCTAAGATTCAGAATGGCACATTAGTCTCAAACTCTTCCAACATTCGAGTCAGCGCTGTACGTGAACTACACTGCAGCATACAATACTTGTTGGTGATCAGAAGTCACTGAACAGACTTTCTGTTGGTTTACATCCCATTATAAGCTGGTCCTCCTCCACCTTCAGGCACTACCCAGTTGATGTTCTGACTTGGGTCTTTAATGTCACACGTTTTGCAGTGGACACAGTTCTGAGCATTTATCTGCAGTCTTGATCCTTCTCCTGTTTCCAGAGGAATATATTCATAAACTCCTGTGAAGGGCAAAAGAGAGCTGTCACTTCACTGGACTGTCTGCCCCTGCACGTTTGCTCTACTACTTGCCACCAAGCCCAATGAGGGAAGTGTATTGCTAGCGTGATTCACCTGCCTTCTGCCATGTTTACTACTTGTTTTGTCAGCAAAGTACTGTTAATGCAACATATTTTAAGACCTGCACTTGAATCCTCTTCTAGGAGGAGGATGGAGATAAAATGCTTGAAGTAGTAAGCCAGGTAGGTTTTTTCTCAAGTACTTAAGTCTTTTGTCTTGCAAGAACAGCTCAGGCACATTTCTATTACCTACCTGCTGGACAAAATCTTTGTTCCGGTCCATCAAATATAGCCAAATTCCTGTTCACAGGGACGCTGTCATCTTTAAGAGTTAAATGAGCAGGCTGGTCATGTTCATGGTTTGTACCACTTAAAGCCACCGATGACAGGAGATCAAAACTGATTTTTCCATCAGGCTTTGGGTATTCGATAGGCGTGCAATCTTTGGCTGGCTTGAGCTGAGCAAAATCTGGTCCTAAATATATTTTTAATAAATTAGTCTCAGTATAAGTTCCTGTAACTTGCAGTTACTCTAGAACAATTTCATTAAGCTATTTCAACTTCCCTTGTTATCAGAATGAAGTAATCCATAAAAGGTATTTTCACAAGACAAAATGCTAGGCTAAGTAGAATAGTGTTTTAATGTCTTCGTTTACATTACGTGCTAACTAACATGACAAAGTCTGCTTCACCGCCTTACCACCAATTTCTTTGCTACACTAAGGCCTTGCTGCTTGACTACATGTGCTCTGGCTTCAACCAGGACCAGAAAAGACTGACACATAGATTTAGTACCTTCTTTCAGGAGATAATGCAATTACCTGGATGTTTTAACGTCCATGGTTCCTTTCCTCTCAGGAGCCAATAAAATATGCCTGTGTAAATCATTCCTCCATACACACCAAGTATGCTGTGGCAGGATGGGCGGATGTTTCTCACCGCATACAGCTCTTTCCAGACCCAGGACTTCTTCAGGTTCTCTTCGTATTCCTGCACATCAAGCCCTAAAGCAGTACGTTACTTGTTAGGTACCTACAGCATCTAACGACTACCCTTGAAATAAAAAATAATTGCTGAATAAAGGCAACTGTTAGCAACTAGGGCAGCAAAATGAGGATTTCAAAACAGTAATCTAGGAATGTACCAGACAACAAAACAGGTCTCTTCAAGAGGCTGAAATATGTTGGCAGTTATCAGCAGGTACCTACTGCCCCTTTGTAGCCTCTAGTACATGACCCACAAGCAGCATTAAGTTGCCTCAAACCTCAGCAAAAGAGGAAGGTAACTGGCCAGGTGGCTACACTGGCAGCTGTATGGGGAAACAGCTACTTGCTCACAGAATCTAAGAATCAGCCAGGAGAGTTTAGCTGGGATTCAAGAGCCAGGTTCGTAATGTTAGCATTGACAACTTCAAAACCTTGTTCTTTACCAGTTAAACAACCACCAACATTCCAATTTCAGTAACTCTAACTGTGACCCAGTGGATGATGCCAGTGCTACAGAGTATTTTTTTCTCCCTTTGTAATCAGCAAGTTAGTGAGAGATGTTTGACTACAAACTTTTGCCTTAAACTCTTTGATTGCATTCTTTACAAATACCAGACACTGCACATTTGACACATCTACTGCAGCGTAGTTAACGCCAAGTGATTATCTTAGAAAAAACCTTTCTTCAAATTAACGTCTTCTGAGAGCTTCCACTTCACCATTCTCCATTACTACTGTATAAGGATAGATATTCTAAACAGTAAATTTTAAGCCTCATCTACACATGCAAACATGCTTCAGTCCATATTTTTCTGATTCACATAAGGCTTTGAAAAAAGCTTGTTATCTGTGCACAGAGAAGGAAGTGGGCTGTAATATTCTGTCTTGACAAACCCGCAAATGGTGTATAAAACCTGTCCATAATCTACCAAAAGCGGTGCACTACTCAGCAAGAGTGTTTACAGTTTCAGATGGGTTCTCAGCATTTTACTCTGTTGCACTAGTTGAAGCTTTAGTGGTTCATCATACCCCCGGTGGCATGCTTCAGCCAACGAGAGCTGGCTAGGGCTGCATCCACCCCTGCAGAGGAGACATTTCTGAAACAGCCATCGTGTGGCACCTGGCTCTAGTGTCCTTCTCCAGAATAACTGGAAGTCTGACTGGGTTCCCTCTCTGCAGTCTTTGTTAGCAGATTTAAAGGACCAACCAAGACTTAAATAAATTGCTACAATGTGATCAGGATCAGATGATTAATTCAATGTGCTTGCGTTACATATAAATAGGAAATACATGTAGTCTCAGAGTAGAAGACTGTAAAGACAGAAAAAGGACTGAAGGAAAAAGGTATCCTAACAATTAACAAAACAGTGACGAGCAAACTTGAAAAATCTCACCCTGTTTTCCTTACATTTAATCTGTTCCTTTTAGGTTTTTTCTCTCTGATTCTGCAGTCTTTCAGTAACACTTTTTAAATCATGAAGTGCTAATATTTAACATTTGTAGGAAAGAAATAGATACTATTCTTGTTCCCTTATACAGGAAGTGTAAGCTTACTTTTCAGATGCTTATTAGAGGCACATTTTTGCTCTAGCAGTAGGATCAATACTTAAGAAAAACTGAGAAAAACTTTATTAATTTCTTAAATAATTTAATAGTATAAATAGTAAATAAACAATAGATATCTTTTTAAACCACCACACATTCCACGATTTGTTTGCCATCCCAACTAATTATTTCCGACATATTTAGTTACTGCTAAGCTGTTGGTGCTTCCAGCAGAAAACAACTCAAAGTACAGTGATCTTACCTATTGTCTTTGATTGGAGATTTTCATTGATTAACTGGCTAAAGATGGCTTCTGAAGCCAACATGCCGCTTTTCATTGCAGTATGTGTCCCTTTTATCTTAGGAACATTCATGAGTCCAGGACTGCAACCAACTAATAATCCACCAGGGAAGGTGAGTTTGGGTATTGACTGAAGAGGAAACAGAAAGAAAGGGGGTTGGTTTGTTTGGGTTTGGTGTTTGGTTTTTTTTTTTTTTTTTAAAGTGAAAATAACATTCTGGAAATGAAACTGGCAGGAGGCTTGAGTGTCCTTTACATTTTTAGACTTGCATGTGCACTATCTAAAAATACACCAGAGTTACTCCACTTAATCAAGGAATTTTGGCATAGTAAGCAAGTAAGAATACAGGCATTGACAAGTCAACATTTTCCTTATATCCTCTCTCTCAGTTGCTTTGTCTGCAACAAGACTGTGGTAATGTCACCCGCTGACACAGTTTGCCTCCTTCAAGTTTAAATGAACTCTTTTTTTTCTTTTTTTTTTTTTTTTAAAAAAAAGGACATTTGTGTTCTCATTTTCCACACAGTAAGTTGTATATCTCTCATCTAACTGTTTATTACTCTGTGCTTTTTTCCACAAACTTTTTCTATGAAACTGCACAGTGTCCTTCCCATCCCTTCAGGTCCCACTTATTTTAGAAGTTGGTCAGCAGACAACAAACATATTTTTGGTGCAAAATCATTGCCTTACTCCCATGCTGTAAGCAGCATAATGCCATTGAGGACAGTCAACTCACAAACCTCAGACAGCCAGATTATTTGCAAACATCAGATCTATAGTATTCATATACTATATTATATGCCTATATGAACTAAGCAATACCTCGACTACCAAGATACTTATTCTCACCCTCACCCAATGAGATCAAGATTTTAGAAAGGGAACAGCTTCAGAAGGCAGACTGACTGCAGCACTTGAGCAGAAAGCTCAAATCTGAGGTCTGAAATTGCTGAAGCTAAGAACACAGCGGTCCTCCAAAGCCTTTAGTACTGAGCAGCACCTGTGAACCTAGCATCCTGCTTTTATTAAAGCTGCCTGAAAGAATTCATTTTTAATAACCTAAATAATTTGACCACAAACAAGTAATTCAATTTCATGAAAAATGTAAAAAGACCCCAGGTATCCCTTTTAATTCAAGATGATCCAAAACAAACACTTTGTTTCTTCTGCTTGTTCAATCATTCCCTGCTTATTGTTCCCCCAGGGCTGGTCACTTTTGACTATTCACTAAAAAAAAATAAATAATTGTACTACACAGCATTTCCCCTGTGGGTTATGCAATTTGTTTAATCACAGACTTGGTGATTTGGTTCGTAGGAAAGGTAATTGAGGCTGAAAACACATCTACACCTCTTATTTTTCAGTACCAGAAGTTCAGATATAGAGCAGTATTTCAAAGGAATTCAGTATGTAGGATGTCCTCTTTTTTCACAAGACCCTTGGCTGAAAACAGTTATTCTGTTGTATCTATTAGGATGCAATGATGCAGCACTGACATAAGCATAGAAAAGATTTCCTGACTGACTCCTTGAATTACATAAAAAGATGGTGAGTAAGTATTTTTCTTCTGCAACAAGTGTTTTGCTTAATAGGTACTTAGTGACCAACATACTGTCAAAGTACAAATGAGCCTAGTCACATAACAGGAAAGGTTCCACGCACTGCAGCTTTGTTCCTAATTCTCATTGTTAGGACTACAGCACTTGGTGCCTGTTTTCACAGTCAGTTTGTGGAGCTGAAGGAATGCACCATACCAGCGCTGCACAAGCCCTCCCTGCCCCTGAGACAGAGAGTAAAACCCTTTCAACCTTGAGCAACCGAAGAAGCCACCACCCTCTTGGCAGCAATTAGGCAAAACAAGGCTGGTTTGGAGGAAGGAACAAGGGGAGGCTCCTGCTCCCTGCAGAGTCCTCCCGCCACCACACAGGGAACCTCACATTCTCCTCCACTTGGCTCAGCTCAGGGTTGAAAATCTGGTGAGTCTAATGTCTGACACTTGCATGGGTCATCAATATGAAGGTTTTTTTCCCCAGATGTTCATAAAGAAAGGCATAAAGATGCCCAGAAAGCCAACCGTGTGCTGGGCTGCATCAAAAACAGTGTGGCGAGCAGGTCGAGGGAGGTGATTCTGCCCCCTCTACTCTGCTCCTGTGAGACCCCACCTGGAGTACTGCGTCCAGCTCTGGGGTCCCCAGTACAGGAAAGACATGGAGCTGCTGGAGTGAGTCCAGAGGAGGGCCACAAAGTTGATCAGAGGGCTGGAGCACTTCTCCTAGGAGGACAGGCTGAGGGAGTTGGGGTTGTTCAGCCTGGAGAAGAGAAGGCTCCAGGGAGACCTAATTGTGGCCTTTTGATACCTAAAGGGGCCTACAGGAAAGCTGGAGAGGGANTCCCTGCCCATGGCAGGGGGGTTGGAACTAGATGATCTTTGAGGTCCTTTCCAACCCGAACCATTCTATCATAATTTACGTTGCTCAACAACAGCAACACTTTTTCCCCAAAAAACCCTCTTAAATCTTTTCAAAGTTTTTTGATAAAGTGGGTACAAAACAGAGGTTGTATGGGATTTTCTTAACTTTAAGTGCTTGATTTTGCAATTTTAATAAAAGAAATAACAGCTTGTCCTGGTTTTCGACTGGGATAGAGTCACTTTTCACAAGAAGCTGGGAGGGGACACAGCCAGGATGGCTGACCCAAAGGGGAATACCCTTTGTTGATGATGTCATACTGTATGACATCATGCTCAGTATATAAAGGGAGCTGGCTGGGGAGGAGGGGTTGCTGCTCGGGACAGGATGAGCTGGGCATTTTCTGGGTGGTGAACAAATTCTGGGCAGTGACCAAACTGCATTGTGTATCAGCCACTTTGAATACTCTAAGTACTGCCATTATTTCCCTCTCCCTTTGCTGTCCCAGTAAACTGTCCTTACCCCAACTCACAAGTTTTACCTTTGTCTTCTGATTCTCCTCATCATCCCACCAGGGGATGGAGAAGGGAGCTAGTGGCTAAGTGGTGCTCAGTTGCTGGCTGGGGCTAAACCAGGACACAGCTATACAGATGTAGTCTATTAAACTATGTCCCCTCCTTCCACATATCCCAACAAGCTACAAAATCAGGGAAATATCCAAGAGTGCGTGCACGTTTTCTCTCACACACCAACGTAACATCATTACATGTTAAAGACCAAAGAACAGAGTCATAAGGTTATCTATTACAGACAAAAAAGTTTAGATTAATGGTAGTTTTATACACATATTTGAGGTAATACTGTCCTGAAAATGAAAACTGGAACTACAGAACAACTTACATAAGAAAATATTCCTGGGTTCTAGTGATGCAAATGAGTCAGACTGCTACAGTTATTAATCAAAGTAACACATGCAAAAGAAGAGCTAATCTTAAAAATCTTAAGTGACTCATCAATAAAGCTTCTTTTTTTTTAACTGAAAGCATGTATTAAAAGAGCCATTTAAAAGCATGACTTCATGATAAACTAGACAATTCTATCTACAAGAAATTAAAAAACCAAAACAACACAAAAGATGTGGAAGGGTGCAAATCAAGTGAAACGTTTTAAGCTCAGCAAAGAAGTCCAAAGATTAGGCAGAGATGTGCAAAAGCTGTAGTGTTACTGTCTGTGTAACTTAGCACAAACAATGTCCGCAAGTGACTTAAAAAATACTATGTTCTTTCAGCCATATGTTTCAAGCAGTATGAGGAGCATGCAACTGATGTCACAATCTGGCTACTTCATCAAAGCCAGAAATTCCATAATGACTACCTGTGACAGAGAAACCAGTGCACGGGGTGCAAAGAGAAGTCCCTCTTGTATAAAAGTCCAGATTAAAACAACTTTGCATTTTGTATCTTACTTGTGTTAATAACAGACTGACAATGGTTTCTCAAATAAGTTAGTAACACAGTCATGTTACAACATGGGACGACATATTTTCACTGGAAAGCGGACAAATTAATCAACCTGCAGACTGATTAAGTGTGTATCATGTCTGTAATCAAGAAATTGCTTCATGAACCCATGTGACTCAGTCCCAAGCATGCACACTGGTGTCAAAGCCTAACTCCACAAGACTGTGACAATAGTTACACTGCTGCTGAAATTCTACTTATATTGCAAAAGCTGCACAAAGTCCCATTTATACCAATGAAGAAGTTCAAAAAAAGAAGGAGAAAGTAGTCAGAGAGCAGAGTGGAATGACCCCACACAGAGGCTGCAGATCATGGACACTCAGGCTAGTTTTAAGTTCCAAACTGAAAGGAGCATCTAGAAGATGGACCCGGGAGTCCAGGACACACAGTCCTGTTTCAGGATTCCCCACATGAGAAGCTAATGTGTTGAAAGGACTTTAGCTGTTATATTCAAATTCTAGAGTATTTCCCTGCAAGTTGTTCCAACCCTTTCAATGGACCTTAAGTCTTGATGAACACATTTTTAACATTTAACCTTTTAAACTCCTAAGGGAACAACACAAACAAGGTACTCCATCTCCCAAGAAAGCAGAAATTCAAAGTTGTGCATGAAAGATTCTGAAGGTATTTGTACTTGAGGGGGTGAAGAATTTTATCTGCCAAGCTACGTAACAGTTTTGGCACCATCACTGACTTAAAGGTCAAGCATCGGAAAGAAGTTCCCTCTGCCAGGATAAACAAGTAATTTGGAAAATATGCCCCCTCCCTCACCAATCTGACAAAAAGAAAAACCCAGATGAGAGGTGCTAACCTCTTTTCCCCAGGGTTCCAGGCACCAAGAGTTACCTGTAGCTTCTTTGCTGCTGAACCCATTCGATTACAACATAAAACTCTACTTCATACAGAATTTAGAAGGTAAAGTGACTCTGTCAGGAGATTTTTTTAGTATGACAGAGCCTAAGTCTAGCAAATCTCAGCAGTCAGTACCCAGCAAGATAACAAGGCTTTTCTGTCCAGCAAAACTTCTGGTCTTGTACATCTTGCAATAGTTCAGTTCTTTCCCACCTGCATGCAACCTGAATCTACAGCACTAAAAACATGGCTACAGAGTCCTCAAAGTAAAAAACTTCATAAAAAAGTTACCTGCAAACCACCTTCATTCAATGCTCTGGCACCATAGGCAATCCTTGTTCCACCCTCCAAAGTAGGCTGTATGCTAGGGTGGTGCTTCCACCTCTGAAACTCCCTAAATGGATTCAAATACGGATTTTGATAATCCAAACCAACCTTTAAAAAAAAATAATAAAAAAATGCAACATTAATGAAAATGAACTATGAAATGTCCACAACAGTTTGAAAAGAAACCAATCATGCATTACCACATCAACTCTTTAAATCTATTATACTAAACCAACCTCAGTATTTTTCTACTTGGAGAAACTACTGCCAAAAATACATTATATTAACAGTACAGCAGAAGCAAATCTGAGAATTTGCTGCTGTCATACTGTTTCCTGCCCAACTTGAAACCTGAAGCATGGAAGATACTTAATTGCATTGTAACTACCTTCCATCTGTCCTTGAAATAAAATAGTGACATTCAATTAAGCATGGTTTAATGGGCAGGATTAGTGAAAAAACTTGTTTTGAATTTGTTTCAAAACATCTCTGTCCTAGAAAAGCTGAAAGAGGTCAATGATTATTTCTAGATAGTTATGTCCTTGTGCTCCCATATTTTAAACAGTTCTTCACATTGTTTAGCAGAGTCAATTATCGTTTCCCATTAGGTAGGCCATTGTAATAAAGCACAGGGGAGCAATGATGAAAGCAGAAAACGGGGGAAAAAGACTTTGCCAATTGGCTAGATGCCTAGGATTCTTCTCCTATGTATTTGAGAATTTGCTCAAAGATATGCTCTGCACTTCCCATCTTTAATATACTCTTAAAAGGACTTAGGTTGCTTCATTTTCTCTTTTGAGAAAGGAATTATTTCTGGCTCCTGTAAGCTTTGAGACAAATAATATACCATGAGTCAGCACAAACAGCACCTTGACTTCTCCAGCAGCTCACTGCTTTTAGATCACTGCTTGCACCTACTTTCCTTGCTAGACAAAGTTAATGAACAATTTCCAAAACAAGTGCAAGATAATCTTACTACAAGAATCAGCTGAGACTGACATAGCTGTAAAGTTCAAAGGCAAGAGTGCTTGTATGTTCACACAAAAGTTGATTTTCTCCTGTCTGAACTGGAGATAATATGAACACCAATTACCATTCTCTGTAAAATCAAAGCTCTCTACCCTTCTAAAAACAAACAGGATTTGAATGTCTGCTGTCCATACTTATTAATTCCAATATCAGAAGTCTGCATGGAACAAGTAGGCATGTCTGAAAAAAGATAACAAGTTTTTCCAGTGTTTCTTACAAAAGGGTTAGGCAAAAATAGAGCTCTCCACCCACCGCCCCAGGAATCCTTCCGAGATGTAGGAGGGCAAAGGGTCACCCTCAGTCCCATGCTGCTAAAAGTCCAGATTGTGTCTCTGACTTACAACGCCTGTGTGCAAAGCACCTGCACAGAATACTGCATGCTCCATTCAGGACTGTAGGCGCTAGGAAAACATTTCCCACCATTGCTCCTTGCATCACTGGCTGGCAGAACAACAGAATCTCTCTAGTGGTCTCAATGCTTCTGATAAAGAGGCAATAAGAAGGAAGATGCTGCTGAAACCAGGACAGCTGCCTGTACAATTCAGAAAGACAGCTGCTAAAGGCGGCAAGACAGATGGGAGTGAAGAATGATAAGAACAAGCTGAAGATCTCAGAAAAGAAAGGAATGCTGCTTGTAGAAAGGAAGCTGCAGAGTATTTCCATTTTATATGCTTCTGTCAAACTGCATGTGCACCCAAGGTTGACACATGAATGAGGACACTGAATTGTACGAAGAGTACATAGTTGAGATATTTCCTAACTTGCAAAAATTTTGCGAGCACAGTTTTGATTAATCATCTGGAGTATTTCTCGTATGAGGAAAGGCTGAGAGAGCTGGGTCTCTTTAGCCTGGAGAAGAGCAGGCTAAGAGGGGATCTGATCAATATTTATAAATATCTAAAGGGTGGATGTCTGGAGGATGGGGCCAGACTCTTCTCAGTGGTGCGCAGTGACAGGACAAGGGGCAATGGGCACAAACTGGAACACAGGAAGTTCCACCTAAATATGATGAAAAAATTCTTCACTGTGAGGGTGACAGAGCACTGGGACAGCTGCCCAGAGACACTGTGGAGTCTCCTTCTCTGGAGATATTCAAAACCTGACTGGATGCATTCCTGTGCTACATGCTCTAGGTGATCCCGCTCTAGCAGGGGGGAAGGACTAGATGATCTTCAGAGGTGCCTTCCACCCCCTACGAGTCTGTGAATCTCTGATATGGTTTTGGCTTTACCAAAATTTGTTTGGTTTGCTAAAAAGAAAATATGTGTTTGTGAGTTTTCCATTTTGTCCTTAATAGAAGATACTGGATTAAAGACAGATTAATACAGAATAGAATCATTAAGGTTGGAAGAGACCTCAAGGATCATCCATTCCAACCGACCCTCCCCACCTGTTACCCACTAAACCATGTCCTTCAGTACCACGTCTAACCTTTCCTTAAACACCCGCAGGGACGGCGACTCCACCACCTCCCTGGGCAACCTGTTCCAATGCCCGACCACCCTTTCAGAGAAGAAATTTCTCCTCATCTCCAACCTGAACCTCCCCTGGTGCAACTTGCAGCCATTCCCCCTTGTCCTGTCACCAGTTACCTGCGAGAAGAGGCCGACCCCCAGCTCACCACAACTCCCTTTCAGGTAGTTGTAGAGGGCAACAAGGTCTCCCCTGAGCCTCCTCTTCTCCAGACTAAACAAGCCCATATCATGAATTAACCTTCCCTAATATGAGAATAAATGCACTTTAGGTTGAAAAGTACAAAATTTAGTCTGTTGCTATTCTTGTGTTTTCATTTTCACATTAAAACAGAGAAAATAAACTGCATAAAAATGAAGACCAAAAAAAATAACAAACGAGCATGAAAACACAACTTCACTTACCACAAATCCAAGAGCAACTAAAGGTTCACTCTCATTTAAGTGGTAAAGAAAGGATCCCCCATACGTATGTCTGTCTAAAGGCCAACCTACAGTATGTTCTACTCGTCCTGGTTTCCATTTCTTTTCATCAATAGTCCATAACTAAGAGAAAGATCACAACAAAAAATTATCTTCTATTGCAAAGTAATGGCTTTTCAATAATATTAAAAGACAAACACATAATTAAATACAGATGAAAATTAATTTACTGCTATGACCAATGTATAAACTGATACAGCAAAATACCAGGAATGTAAAAATACTTGTGTTGGATTATCATTTAATAATTTCCTAATACTTCTCTTTCTTGAAATGCTGTGGATCAGACAACGTGACAGACTTGAGCGCTATATCCCAAGTTTTCATTCATACACAAGATCCTTTATATTAGCGACTCTGACATACACTTCTGCTAAGGAATATAATGCTTACATTGACTCTTTTCTTGAAAAACTTTATTTTTTCATATCGATCACTGCAATTTCTTCACAAGTTTTTCAAGGTCAGGCTTAACAATATGTCTGAATCGATCCAAATATCGGTTGTCAAACAGGTTGTCCTCTCTTCTGCTCTCTCCTACCCAACTCCAGTACTCATCCGAACCATGGTGAACTCACAGAAGCACCTTCACGTTTCCACTAGTCAGTCAATTTTCTGCTCATTTCACGAAACATCTCTTCACCGTGGAGTTATGTACCAGGTGACAGAGGGCAGCTGAGCGCCATTAGACCAGCTCAAGCATGGAGGGCACATCTACATTACTGTTCCAGCGCAGACTAAGGAGTACACTGTTGAGTAGGACTCCTGATCCCTCCCACTCACTGTGCTTTGCTTCACATCTTACAGCAGTCATGGAAGGCATGAGCTGGGTTCCTTTCACATGGAAATAAACTGTAAGACAGGCTCCAGAAGCCAATCTAAAGCATTCCAGTCACAAAAGGGCACTCAGTCCATGGGACTAGACCAAAGCTAGTCCAAAGTAAAAATAACACTGAAACGTGCACAGTATGGGTATCAGCCAACTATTTCACCTTACAGACCCATTCTTATTGGATTACTATTTGTTAATCCAGACACAGTCTCATCTGGAGGCAAAGGATCTCTGCAGCAAACCCCTGCTTTAATGACAACTTAGGTATCAGAAATTTTAAGACAGACTGTCATACACAGGAACATTTACAGAGTGGATATCCTCTGCAGAAGCATAAACTAGTTATTTAACAAATAATTGACATCACATAGTTAAAAGTAATAAAGAATATGCTACAATCAAACTCTGAATATATTATAAATAATACAGTTCTTTTTCATCAGTGGTATTTCCCCAAGTATAAAACATTTCAAAAAGGAAACCTGATCTTCATCTCAATTTTATAAGCCCAGTGAAGGGATTTTTTTTTGGGGGGGGTGGGGGGATGTCATCCTGAAAGTGTTTCAGAGAGCATGAGTCATCATCTGGAACAGCCCCTTTTTTTCTCTCTCTCTACTGAATATACAGAAAATCCATAGAAAGCCTTTCCTCCCTTCCTCAGGTATGAAAATTCTCTAACATTAGACAGCATGAATGCCTTTCTCATTTAGTGAAAGTACTGAAAGCAGATTTCACAAATGAATGTCATTTGCAATCAAATTAAGACATTAACAGAGCAGATTCACAGGTACCTCTAGTTATAACACAGATATTAGGGAAGAAGCAGCTGTAATGAAACAGTCACAACATTCAGGGAGCATCTTCTGCAATCAGCTTCAGACTAGCACAGATTCTGAAGTCTGAAAGGGTAACTCAAAATCCGTCATTTAAAGTCTTAGATAAATTAGCTTGAAGGCAAACAGAAACTTTCTTACAGCTTCACAGTATTTTCCGTAATTGTTAAGATTATGCAGGTGATTGATACCTCTTTCAGTCCAATGCCATAGCTCTGGGGTTGACATTTCTCCCTCAGGTTGTATTTTTTGTACAGCTGTTTGGCTAGATGCCCATGACAACCTTCAGCGAAGACTGTGACTTTAGCATGGAGTTCCAAGCCTCTTTCAAAGGTAGCCTGCCAAAGTAGAGCATTTCATCAGCAGTTAGACCTGTGCCACACCAAACTCACAAGAAGAAACTGGAGGACAATAAAGTGATTTTACACTACTTTGTGGCACTGCCCAGAACCTACAAACCATTGCAAGCTATGGCTCTAGTCCAGTTGTCTTTTCCACCTAACACAGACACACATACAACAGAGGCTAGACAGACACACCAGGTCAGAAAAACCTGCATCACCTCTGCTCCCAAAAGAACCCAGTACCTCAGAATAAAGTTACTATCATATTATACCAATCTTACATGTTAAAACATTCAGTGAAATTAAACCAATCTTAAGTATCATTATAAAAACAAATCTCATCAGAAATTCCAACAGTGAGACAGAGTGAGAGAAGGGGAACCAGCACACTCACGTATGAGTGCATCACCTGCTTACGTGAGCACATTGGACAAGAATATTACTAGAATATATCTGCAAAGTAAGGATACAAGATTCTAAATATACATAATCTTGAAAGAAAAAAAAAAAAGAAAAAAGCTTGATTTCAGACAGAAAGCTTAATATTGGAAAAGATACTGAAAACAGTTTCGGATGAAGATACCCAGCAGTACCCAATAAAACCATTTCAAGGTAAGCCAGCATACTTCCAGGAAAAGCTTATTGCTTTGGTTTTAAGTTATCTTGCAGGTGAAATTTGCTTGTAACTTATTGCATGGAGACCTCTGAAAAAGGCTAGCAAATCAAAGTGTTCCCCCTAGTCGGGAGTTACCTTTAAACAGGAGTCACAAGATTTTTGTGTTTGAATTTCTGATTGTCAAGCTGAAAATTAATTAATCTTACAAATTATTAAGAGAACTGCAGAAACTTACTATTTGATCTAAAAATTAAAAATATATACTGTCCAATTTGAAGTAGGTTTATATAAAATAAATCAACTAACTACAACTCTACATTGTAAATACCAGAAATTCACGAATTTGAAAGATTTCAGGAATGTGCAAGGTTCAGTTTCACAGTTAACATCCGTCTCCAGCACCTCCACAAGAATCAACGTGCAATTTTTCACTACGTGTTTTTACCATTGGCATTTTTGTCTGAATGGTGCTGACTGCAAGGTGAAACTGTACTCATTAACCACAGTCTATTTGATTAGGCTCTGTACAAACACATTAAAGATATTCTTGCCTTGAAGGTTATACAAACTACATCTATTTACCTGAACTTTTATACGCTGAAGGTATCATCAGCTGACTTGACAGTTAAAACACTTGAATACTCAAAAAGTTTGCAGTAGTGGCACGCTGATTATATACATAAAAGAATAGACATTCTTCCCGAATAAATGTGAAAAAATAATCTAGGTTTTGAGGATGCTTTAATAAAAAAAAATTTAAAAAATCATACTTTCTTTCCATTTTAAAACCAATCCCTCAATTAATCTTTATTACCGCAGCAAGTTGCATGCATTATTTGCGTCCCCTGCTGGAGACAATGCATACATGAAAATAAGAGTGAATATTCTACTGGAAAAATACATTACTTTTCCCTTATTATTTTAAGATATTCTCTTACAACAAGAATCAGTCCTTTCTTCTCATCCTCTGCCTTAAATGATAAAAACAGCTCAGGCTTTTATGTGAAAATAAGTATTTCTCTGAAACTCTATGTAACTAGTAAGAAACTTACAAAAGAAGTATCTTAAGATAAAGCCTGTAGCCAGAATTTCTGTATCCAGATAACTCTGTGTGGAAGTTGTTCTGAGCTATTCCGAGGTGCTTAATTCTCCCTACATACTGCACAAGAAAGCTGACATGCTTACCACAGGTTCTGGATTCCACTGAAAATCAGCCCAAGTCTGACACTGGGGGCAGGGAGTCACTTTCTGAATGTGACCAAAAAGCTACAAAGACTGAGCGTGTACCTTGCCCCAATAAGGCAGACAGACTGTCAGCAAATGTGACTGCAGTTGTCAATACCAAAGAAAACAAATCAGCCAGAAACACACTCACATGTCACCACATGCAGCAGGACAACAGCTTTCCGTTTCACATTTGCACCTTTTTTCTAGGAGCTCCTGGAACCCTTTCTTTTGTTGCCTGATTTCACTTATGGCAAAGCATCCTTACAATATTTCCTTCAAGTCACTCTCAAACAAATCTCCTTTCTGTGAATGCTTTTTCTACTAATCTCAGAAGTTTACAATATTCTGAGACCAGAGCTTTCATTTTATATACAGAGAGGGAAGACAGGTACTGAATTTTACACTTTTTCTTAGGCTGCAGCAAGACTACTGATGGTAGTAGAAGCCGATATATCACAATGTCCATAATTAAGATGCCTAGTTAGGGGGAAGACAGCTACTTACTTTAGGTGCTCCATCCTTCTGAATGCCTACATCATTAGTTGCTATCCCTTTCACGCTACCATCTTCATGAAAAAGAACCTTTGGAAATATTTAAACAAACAAAGCATTTTAATGATCTGCCATTTTAATCCATTCATCAAAAGTTCTAATGTAGAACTTGTAAGCTCTACATCTTTAATGGCCAAACTTGAAGATTATGTATTTATTAACATACTGTATGATCCACTTGCACTTTGCTGGATCTGAGGCAGGGAATTTAGACACTGAAACAGTTTTCACAATACACTTCTTTTAAAAGGAACGTTGTGAATGTACAAATAAATTGGGAGCGGAGTGAAGGGAGTTCCAAAAGATGCTTTTTGTATATACACGCTGATGTCCGTATTACCTCAGCTGCTGCATAGCCCGGATAAACCTCAACACCCAAAGCTTCTGCTTGTTCGCCGAGCCAACTCACAAAGTGACCCAGACGTACTATGTAATTTCCATGATTAACCATCGGAAGTCCTACACAAAAAAGACACACACACAAACCACAGAACACTAAGCAATGTAACAAAAGTTGTCTACATCAGATGTCGTACCTTCTTCTACAACTATCATCTTCACAGTAACGTCATGAGTTATTACAGTCATCGTCTACAGGGACCCTATCACTGGAAGTTACTACATTCCACATACACTTGCTGCACTACATTGAATCAAATAAATCGTTTCATTCATGGAGAAGTTGAAAAAGGTACTGAGAAAGATGACTTTTTACCATCTCACCAAACTCTACCTGGAAGAATTGGCACTGGAATTCTATATTTCTTCGTTAAAATTCCAAACTTGTCTTCAGTTACAGGAGTATTAAGTGGAGCCTACATTAAAAAAAAAAACAAACAAAAAAAACCCAACGTACTGAGTTCTGTTTCTCCAGCCAACCCAACAAAAAACCCAAATAAACCAAAGCAATAGAACCGGCAGTCAATTAAAGGTTTAATAAAGCAATTCTATAGGAAAGTAGAATAGTAGATGGAAGATAAAGAACCTTATGAGGCAGTCATCAGGTAAGTACTAGCACAACTACTGAGATAAAAGAACTGGCACAGGGCCTCACAAATCACTTCTACAGTTTGTACACAGGTTTGTGCTACATTAATATTCTAGACCTTTCTAAAGAAGGCAGCTCAACTTGCATGTTCAGCCCAGTAAGACAAAACAACTAGGCCATAGCCCACTTCTTGCAGCTCCCAGGTGATAGCAGGCAGCCGGCAGCCAGCCAGATGGCTGTTCCGGCAGAGGTGGGAGCTCATCGCTCACTATCCACCCTCCTAAAAGCATCTTAGGCCTGTTACACCACTAAGCCTGCACAAAAACCAGTGTACTATGCATCATTTCCCAAGACAATGAAGAACTACTGCACAGACAAAAGTCCGACGCTGCTAGGAATCTGCCATCTCACTGCTTTTGCACGGGAGCTGGATTCTGCACAAAGCAGTAAGCGCAGTGCATCCCAGCACGCACCAGACGGACTGCGCATATGCTCCAAGACCACTGCACAAAAAAGCAAAGGCCACAGCGTACCTGTGTGGGCAGAGCAGTTTAACGTAAAACTTGAGGAAACAGACTGAAGAGAAGGCAGGGGTTTTTTGTTTTGTTAGATCGATGTATTCTAAAATGGTATTAAGTATCAACGGCACCAAGGTAGTAAGTTATACCAGAATGAGTCAGATACGGAATTCATTACAAGCTAGTGATTAAATGCAGTGCTTACATGCTCATACATACCCCCCGCTCCTTCCAGTCTGGAAAAAGTTCTTGTAAGGACCTTGGCTCAAGACAAGCACCAGACAGCGTATGGGCACCAATCTGAGAAGCCTTTTCCACCAGACAAACACGTATTTCTTTGCTATGCTCAGCAGCTAACTGTTTGAGTCGAATAGCTGCAGAAAGACCCGCGGGGCCTGCTCCAACAATGACAACATCAGCTTCCTCTGCAAATCTTTCCATGTTTACCCCTTTAATAGGAAAAAAACATAATAACATAAACCAATCTCCAATTTCCCCCAGCCTCTCTCTCACTAAACCTTCCTCTGTGATACTGGCTACCAGGCATCCCAGAAGTATTACTCTGCATACAAGGAGGGTAAATATTCAACTGAATCCCCACCTCAGTACTTGGAGGAGTGCAGGACATTAACATCCCAATGTAAAATTAGGTCTTTTAAAATTGTAATGACATATAAAAAACAAATACTCAATCTCTATGCACCAAAATTAAGTGTCATCCTAGAATGTTAAACTTAAGAGCCCAGCTGACTAGCTGTAGCAAAGACACTCTGTGAAGCTCTAGGTAAGGCAGAAAGAAAAGAAAAAAGACCCTTAGTTAGAATACGTGACTTTATTTTACATTAAATAATTGGTGTCTTTCTGGAATTGAAGCCATTAAAATTGCCGAATGTAGAGACTGGAATGCCCAGATATCTATCTATCTTCTCACAAACTCTCACGATAAGAACAACTGAAAAAGTCTAACAGATACATACCTGACAGAATTAAATCTTCTTGTGACAGTCACTAAAGCAAAAGCTGCTTATATACATTCTTTAAAAAAAACTAGGATCAAGTTTAATCTGATCCCATTTATAGCACTAAAGACACTCATTGTGAGATAGCAACCACAAAATTTCATCTGAATATTAGTACTGTACTTAAGAGTACAGAATTTCTGTAAAAAGAAAAAAACAGCAACATATTTCAGTGTCTTTAAAACTGAGCAACAATAATAATAACCTTTTAAAGAATGCATTTTTTCTACTTACCTTCCCATCGCTTGTCTTTGTCCCGAGGATGAATTGTATAGTGTGTAGTTATGCGAGGCACAGAGGCAGAAGATGCACATCTTGTGATACGCAGTGATGGAAGGCAGTCTCTCTGTACCAACTTCAGAGCATGAAAGCACTGACGTGCTGAAAAAACAAGAAATAAATTTGTCAAATCAGTCACTTCCAAATTTTTCAACTTTTCAGAGACACAAGTGACACAACAAATATGATAGCTTCCCCTTCAAAGGCTGCTGGGTGATGTGAAGATGACGAATCATCAACACAGGTTTTTAAATTTGCAAGTTAGTAATGCACTGTAAAATTTTGTATCAGAAAAAAAAAAAGATGACGACTAAAAAGCTCCCTCTTTAAACATTCTTCACACAATACTACTCTACACTGGTCAGCTGTTTCTGACAGCTGACATAGGATAACATGTGTGTAAACAGGTAAAAGACATTTAAAGTTCCTATTTAATTTTGAACTTCACATTTATTCCAGACTCATTTAAAGTAACCAAACTGTAGAGGCAGGGGATGCAAGTTCATCTCTTCTGACATCTCAACACATGTTGAGACACACAGTTTCGGGTACTGATACCAGACAGTTCATCTAAAGTAAATGTCACGGTCTACAATAAAAGCTCAGATTCAAACCCACGTTTACTTTAGTCAAAGCTAGGAATTCTTGTTCTAATACTCCTCTTAAAAAATTACAAAGATGTGTGTGATTTGTACTCAGAAAACAAGTATGGCTAACACCAAAACTAGTTATAAAAGGTCTGTGAACTAATACTCTTTAACAGGTATCTTTCTATTTTTCCTTCCTTTAAGGACTCCCCTTCTCTAATTTCAGGGGTGAAGAAGAATAATATCATATATAAAGTGGAGTATTTCTGCAAAATGATGTAAGTAAAATCACCAACATCCTATGACCAAAATGTTTTGCTGAGAATGGTGACTGGCAAGGCCAGCATAAACATTCTCCATTATAACTCAGCGCAGTGACAGTCAGGATACCGGCCTCTGTGCGCAAGGCAATGACTACTCTTTACGTTGGTTTCTTAATAGCAATTTTGCACTTAACCACCGCACCATAAAAGCTATTATCATACCACCTCATGACTCTCAATTATCCTTTACCAGCAACCAAGCAGGATCTGAGAACTAGCAATATATTTCAAAAACACAACTACACCTATACATATATATATGCACCCATGACACCTTAATTTAATTTTTGCGTTACTTTTGTTTGAGCAGAACTGACAGTACTATGAATTACAAAGTATAGTCAAAAAAGTCAGCTCTTTCACTGACACGCAGAAGAAGTGAGGCATTTGAACAGGCTCCCCAGAGAGGTGGTTGAATCGCCATCTCTGGAGACGTTCAAAAAACGCATAGATGTGGTGCTCCAGGACATGGTCTAACAGCCATGGTGGTGTTAGGTTGATGGTTGGACCTGAGGATCTCCGAGGCCCTTTCCAACCTTAGTGATTGTATGATTCTAAGTGAAATGCAGCCCAGAACCCACCAGAGAGCTACGAAGGCAGGCCTGCACCCCGGGCAGGCAGACCCTCCCTGCTGAGCGAGCTGGGTTTGTGCCACCCAGAGCTCATGGTGAAAGGTCTGCAGGATCAAGCGATCCTTAAGAAAAAACTTTACCCTTCCGCAGCTCCTTAACAACTGCTCTCAGGATGTTGTGCCTACAATTATTTCCTCAGCAAGGGCACGCATTCAATCGCTTTATTTCACCCTTTAAAAGGGGTAACATCTAGTATCACTCAAAAAAGAAGGGTCCACCTGTTACACCGCAGCCACGGCCAAGCGCCGGTAACCCGCCGCTCAGGCTCGGCCAGCGCACCGCA
>VWZZ01000288.1:110585-126800 GCA_013399095.1 Psophia crepitans | reverse complement strand
CGAGCGTGGGCGACCCCCAACCTCTCTGTCGTTCCTCCAGGCCGCCTTCTCGCTGGCGAAGATCCTGGAGGCGACGTCGGCCGTGTCGGCCCAGGTGGAGGAGCTCGCCACCAAGTGCTCGGAGAACGCCCGGTTCCTCAGAACATGGCGGGACCTGCTGAGGGAGGGCTACGAGTCCCTGAAGCCCAGCGGCTGACCCTGCCCCGCGGCGGCTCCCCGCCCGTGTCGGACTGGAACGCGGTTCTCCTTTTCAAGCGGCCTTGCATAGGGATTTCACGGGGGCTTTTTGTTTTCCCTCAGCAGCTCCCCGTGAGCCCGCAGTTCTTTCAGGAAAACTTGATGACTCGTGTGGATGCTGTGTGTAAGTCGCAAACCAAAAGAACTTTGTTTAGGGAATCGTCTTTGATTTTAGACTATTCTGTTGCAGCTCGAGCGATCTCATACGGGAAATACTATCCCCCTCCTCCCTTTTTAGTTTTTCTTTGCTGGTGTGGTGGATGCAAAGTTAGTATGTGTGGGTTGTCCAGAACTTATAGCTGGTGGGGAAGCGGTGGGAGGAGGTATTGTCAGCCCTCCTTTTTAAGAACCCTCACCGTCGCAGACCCTGCCAGCTCCAGAGAAACTTGCTGATCTTACTTCAGTGTTTCTATGCATGCTTTTTCTTCATGTTGAGGATGGGATCATATGGCAAGTCATGGGCTTATTTACGAGCTTTAGATAAGCCCCATATCCCAAACCTTACTTGTTTTAGCAATATATTTCTATAAATTTTGCAAGGTGTTTTATTTCTGCAAACAATTTTACAGTATCTTTTCTTGTAATAAAGTGCCTTATGACAGAGCATGTATCTCTGAATGGTAGAAGTTCAATAGCATTGTTTACTGATGGATGGATTATTTTGAACTATAAGCAAAAGCTTCCATCAATTAGAAAAGAATCCGTGAAGTGTCTCCCATCTCTCGGGAGGCACGTTAGAGCTTTTTCAGTATTAGGTTCTGTTTTATATCTTTGTCTTCAGCAGTTACTAGTTATTTAGTAGAGTTTTTCATCTGAAAGATCACTAATCTGTAATAAACAGCTGTACTGAAACTCCTGTACCTTTACCACAGCAATGTGAAAAAAGTAATGCTGAAATGCAATGGGAGGCTGCAGGAGAACGTGGCTGTACCATGATTTATTAGTCAGCCTTATTTTTACTCATAGAAGTACTTTTTAAATAACAAACTGTAGTTTTCTTATCAAAACAATAAAGATGTTACAAAAAAAATCTGAAATAATGAATATTCTTGTGTTACTCATAGAAACAGAGGTGGCACTGAATATATCCATAATCAAGTTAAGCAAAAACCAGAAGTGATGCTGAGAACAGGCATCCTTGCGTATCTCGTCAAAAGCAGCTACAGCCACTGAGGCGGTTTAGCCCCTCAGAGTACAGAAGTTCTATCAAATAAGTTCTAGTTGCCCCAGTTAAAAGCTGTCCGTGTGCAGGATTTCGCTTAGCTGGTTTTAACCCCACAAGCCAAAATGTTGCTGCGCAGCTTGGAAAAGAAATCGTTTTGTTCAGCAGGCAACCTTTTATTTCAATAAAACATACAGTAGTGGAAACAAGAGGCTTAACAATCTTCGATTTCAAGATAATCCAAAGTTCTGTAAACAGTTGAAGTGTGAGTCACTTTTCAAATTCTACTTCTTATGCTGTCAAGAAGTGCAAACATTGGAAGTATCTTTTAACTTCATTTAAAAAAAGCTTCAAATCATCAACGGAAAAGAAGCATTTCTTTTACCTTATTGGGCTTCTAGGCTATCAGACTGACCACAGCACTGAAAGAACTAGGGAAGTTGTAGCAATTCATAACGGAAAAGATTCTCTTCAGTAAGCATATGCAGAGGAAAATGCCTCTAGAGGATTATTTTAGGTGGGATTATTTTTTTTTAAACTTTTAACTCTGGGGAGTAAAATGCTGCCCCAAAAAGTGCTGAATGGCTGTGCTCCTTACATTATTTTAGCTGTAATGCATCCAATCAAACGCACAAGGTGATTAAAATGTAGATGTCATGACACCTATTGAGACTGATAGTTTTCCATTTGGCTGTCTCTCATTATTCCGTGTACAGAGTGAGACATCCTAAGACTGATATTTGTTGAAGTTTGCAAGCTGTGGGGAGCAACTTACAGTAGCACTGTTAAGAAACAGTGAGGAAATGAGCAGCATCAGGATGTTGGGATACTCGGTCTGGTCTTTCCCTGGAAGGATGCTCTTCTGATGGGGGAAGCTTCCACTAGCTATAGCTGGGAGGTGCTCAAGTTGAGAAAAAAACCCTTTTTATTTTTTCTTCCCACAGTTCTGGTTCTGCCTGAATTAGAACAATCATTACAATTTCAGGATTGTCTTTACATGAGTGAAATAGTTGCTAAATTTTTAAAAGGAATAAAACGTTCATTTGTCTGGCTTCTGACAAATACAATAAACCGGTCTAATTATGAAATTTAAATATTTTTCTTAGGGCTATTTTTCCCTAAAGCTTTTAAGAGCTGATGTAGCCTAAATAAAGCTAGTCAGAAATTTTGAGGAAAAACCACAAATTCTTAATGAGGAAACCAATCACCTCTTAAAAAAAATTTCAGCTGTTGAAATGGGGAATTTAAAAAAAAAAAAAGTTTAATGAAAATAACCTTCCTTTTCCCCCAAAGACAGGTGATTTTGAAACATTCTGCTTTGAGGGTGAGATGTTTTAAGTGACAGTTCGGGGCTTTTTTCCACATTCCTGGCTTCTGGAAGGAAAAGTCCAAACAACTGACTTCTCATTCTGATCTAGGATGAGTTGTCAAAATGTCAGGTGCTGCTGTGAGATGGTAAAATTGTTGTGTCCGTTCTACCTGCGAACGGACACACCGCTCCCTCTTCTTCCTGCTTTGGTGCACGTGAGCCCAGGTGCCGTTTTTCCTCCCTCATTTTTCCTCGTTGCTGTAAAGCAGTAAGCCCACAGATGTGAAGCTAACAGTGCAGATGTCACCATGACGATTCAAAATGGGTTTACGAGTATGAATTTAGTCTTGTTGACTGTGTAGTCACCGAAGCGTCAGAGGAGTCTGTACAAAGCACAGGCTTGGTTAGCTTTGGTGCGATTTCATGGATTGGCCACATCTCTACCCAAATGAATGAGGGACCGTATGTTTTCTGACTGCCTTTACCTCTTTTGGATCTTCTTTGTCTGTAATTATACCAAACCTGATGAATCATTTCTTTGAAAGGTCGCGTGGTCAAAGTGTAGAGAAGGGGATTCAAAGCACTATTTATTGGTAGTATAAAAATCACCACCCAAGAAGTTATGGTACCTTGGGGAGGGAAAAAGAAAGGAAGCTGTAACATCCATTTCAGCGTTTGTACCCGTTAGTTACACAAGCACTTCATGCCTATGCAGCACAGCTTTCTGACGAGCGGCGTGACCGCGCTGAGTTCATGTCACAACACGTACTGTTCTTCTCGCTTGCACTGCCCCCTCACCTCCCTCTGTTTCCAGGACCCCCTGCAAACCCAAACATTTTATACTCTCCCAGTAGTTCCATTTATCCCTCTTATCTTTGAGTACCAGAGCTCCCGATTTGCCCTGGCACACTTCTTGTTCTGCCTGAGCCCCATTTTCTTGTCACAAACCTTTTTGTCTCTGCTTTGCTCCCTGTCTCTTCCTGTCATCTCTGTTCCCCATCCTCTTCCCATGACTAGTGGCAACCAATCCTAACAATGCCCCTCATGTCCTGTCCTGCACAGCAATGTCCTGCAGTCCCTGTATCCCCTCAGAGGCTGGTTTTCTCCTCTACACCAGATCTTCTCCATTCTTCCCCCCGCAAAGGACATCCTCCTTGTTTCTTTCTTGCCCTCTTGGTAAGAGTGTCCGTGTTCACATTATCTTCCTTTCAAAGCTTTCCTGCTCTCCTGCCTGTATCAGCACCTGTGTACATTTTTCCAACCCCCTCTTGTCATCCTTACTGTTTGGAAGGTAAATCAGCTTGTTACCCGAGGGGCAGGCAGAGAAGGGACAGGATTAAAGTGCCAAAAGATGTTAGCGCATGCCCTCTGTTGCACTGTTTGATTTATAAAACAATTACGGAACTGTTTCAACCTGCACAAAAAGCTTAATTCACTCTCCCTTCCTCAAAAAAAAAAAAAAAGGATACCAAATAGGGTTTAAAACTTATGCAAACTCAGAGAACTATCTGTGATGTCTTTAATTTTATGACATGAGAAATTACTGTTTACCCTGGTTTATCTACTGCAGAACATTCATTTGCTGAAACCAAGATCACTCTGCAGTTCAGCAAGGCTTCTTGACTCAGAATACATCTGCTGCTACTTTTCACAATATTTTGTTTAAAGTTTCTTAGGTAGTGTGATAACTTCACAAAGAAGCATTTTAGAAGATTTAAAATAACTGAAAATATTTGACATAATGAACACAAGACATTTGAGAAGTCAAAACTTTGAAAAGGCAACTCCCAACACTCCTGGTCAGCACATAAGACAAAATCCTCTGAGCTAAAATGTTTTCTCACCGACACAATATTGTGACACATATCTGTACGTTGAGTTTCAATCTGCTATTGCTGATGGTACTGTTCATGTTCACATGGTCTTTCTAACAGGGTTCACAAGCCCTATGGAAAGAGGCTATTTTTCTGGCATGTACTGATATTCCAAAGAGAAGGAAAAAAATCAGGTGTGATTTTCAATCTTCTAGGTTACATTATTTTTACACGGGAATATATTCATAGCGTAAAGAAGGCAAACCGAGCTTTATATAACTTACGTTTTGAACTGTAAGTACCAGTTTGTAAAAGAAAGTTATTTCAGGATAACTATTATATTGTTAAATCAAGATAGGAAACTCTATTGTCCTGAGCCATATTTGGGCAACAGAACCAGCAAAAGCCGTAAGATGAGAAAAGCCAATGCAATTCAGCCTTCATTTTCAAATATGTTTTGTACCTTTTATAGGCATTCTATGGAGATAGACTTGAGCAATTTGATTATTTTTTTTAACTGACTTAAAGGTGACTAGTTTTTGATGATTATAGTAATATAGTTCAATGCAGCAGTAAAACTATATAGTTCATTATATTGTGTGTACATACATATAGATATGCAACAAAGTTCATTATAGTAATATAGTTCAATATATTCAATTCTTTTTCTTCTAAAGTAGAAACAGCACTCTTCATACAGATACAGTGGGAACAACCTCACAAATGAAAGGATATACCTGGTATTTCTACTTGAAGTAAAGAAAGGAGTTTCAAAATAAAAATGGGTATCCAACATAGTGCATCAGTAAATACAATGAAGAAAAAACGTTTAGCAAGGATCATCTCTTTTTTAATATGATTCCGAATTTCAGTAGCCGTAATAGCTGTTTGGTGAACACTGTAGAACATACTCCCGTAGGAAAACACGATGATGATAAAAGCTGCCAAGTTTACACCTGTTTAAAGAAGTTAAAATCAGTTATGATTTGACAGCGTAATGGCAATTCCACATCAACTATTTCGGGTTGGGCAGTAAGGAAAAATGTTTCACCTAAACTGCTAGTCCCGTAGAATTAAGTGGCCAGAAGATCTGAGTCTGTCTTCACCTGAACACTGAATTTTCACCTCTACTCAGGTATTTGTTTCATTCATCTCCATCTGATCCAAACTACGTAGTTCTCCTCTGCCCTAACAAAGTCTATTTGTTCAGGAACTTAACAGTCATTAATTTCTTTCCGCTTTCTCAGCCCATCATGCATTTTGAGGTACATAAGCATCTATGTAATATAGTAAAACATTCAGGCTGGAAAAAGTCTTTAAATGCTTACTGGATCATCTAAAAATACGAGGTGTGACCATCACAGCAAAGCTACCTTATTTGTTTGAAAATTGAGTTCATATGCAGCGCAATCGTATATAAAGAAGAAATGCATCTTACCTAAAAAGATGACAACAGAATAAATCTGACTTCCTGAACTTTCTGTTTGTTCTGAGTGAAGAGGAAAACAGACGCCGTTGGTGCCATAGTAGTTCCTGAAAAATTCCTTATTGCTCAGTGGGATAAAAGCAACAGCAAACCCAATTATCCAGATAAGAACCAAAATGGAAATTGTCCTGCATTTTCTGGGCTTCAAACACCTAAAAGGATAAACTATGCAGATGTATTTTTCCAAAGTCAGGTAAGTCAACAGTAAGACTGACACCTCTGTAGACAGAATAGCCAGCGATCCCACCAATTGACAATGAATACTGTCCATCCACAACTGAGCGTGCTTGTTGTATTCTCCGCGATATTTAAGATCAAAAGCTCCAATCACAAATAAATATATTCCCATCAGACAGTCAGCACCTGTGGGCACAGTGCTTAACATCATTATTTACACATCTGAATTTCCCATTCTCTGTGTATATGTAAATTGGAAAACAGACATATACACCTATATATGAACACATATTAATAAGTCAGCTAATGTATAGATACAAAAATCAATATTGTAGTTGGAATGCTATTGTGAATTACAATTAAGGCAGGATAATTCAGTTCTTTTTTTTTAAATTTTCATTTGGACTGGCAGTCTGTTTCATATTTGTTTCCAACCTGATATTTGGAAGCTCAGGTAAATGGGTTTGCAAGTTGAAAATTATACGGCTTCATTTATAGAAATATTCTTGCAACCCATTTTTTTATTTGGTCTTATTCTTTTTCATATAGACATTTGGCTTAAGATAATATGCTTTGAGTAGAGCATCTCTGCTGGATTCAGAGTTTAGTTTTGGTTTGTCCACCTTATGCGAGTTCAAAACTGCTGTGCATAGTCTTCCAAGCCTAGTAAGGGAAGAGGAGCTGTCAGCATAGAGCTGAAGGCTTCTCACGTATTTGGGTCAGATGTTTTGCATTGTATTCAGATTGTTCCCATGGAAACAAAAAAAGTTTTAAAATTGCTGACATGCTGCGTTCAGAAACTTTGCAATCATTTTATACACTGTTGACGACTGTCCTTCAAAATTCAACGAATTGCATTTGTGAGATGCTTGTAAGCTCTCCTGTATTGAGACAGGGTAATCGAGACTATGGTGACTGTACTGCCAAAGAATTTGTCCATAAACCTGTCCTGCTTTTAGGACAAAAATAATAATAATAAAAAAAATCCAACCTAATTCTTAATATTGGGGAGCTGGGAGTGGTTGTTTTTCTATATTTGCATAAGTAACCTCTTGCTTGCATGAAAAAAAGAATAAGAGTCTAGAGCACAATGTTTACACAGGCGAATTGCTATTTACTAAAACATGCATCGTATAATTTAGGTTTATGGGCCTTCGAAAAATTTGGAATTTTATTTCTCCTTGCTGAAGAAAGCGTGAATTTGACACAATTCCCACAGCATTAAAATCAAATGCGAAACCTTTGGAATTATCAACTGCCTATCAGTACAGAGCAAACGCAGCATCTAACGAGACCTCCCAGTGCATAAGGTGCACAGCATTTTGTATCGTCATTCACAACAGCATGGAAGTTCGGTTAATGCAGTGCTGGAAATACGTCACTACATTACAACAACAAATATCATACGTGCGATGAGCAGATTAAACCAATATTCTTTTACGCGTGGAGTACTCACAGCAGAGAGACATTATTGAGATGGCGTGGAGCTTGTTCTCCGATCTGATGTAAGGCCTCATGCAGATAACAAAAATATTTCCAAAGCAGGTGATGGCTGATACCACCCAGACAAACACTCTCTGTATGATGCTAGCTAAAAGATTCTCAAGGGATGAAATCCCATCAGTATTGGGCTTACAGCTGCGCACATGAGGGGCATACCCACAGTACTGGAACTTCTTAAAATATCTGGTTGGGAGAAAGAAAAGCGGGTAAGAGATGGTTCTAACTTGGTTACCAGAATATCAAAACTCTCTAGTAATTACTCAGAAAACATAATCTGAAAGAAGAAAAATTAATTACAAACTTTCAAATTTGAAAACTGCTCACACACCGCTTTTCATACACTATAGTTTTTAATAATTCAGTATTCTGTAAATTGTAAAATTCAGACCAAAGAAAGTAAACTGGAATAATCTACTTACATGTGGGAAAGGTTGCTAAGAGGTCTGAACATTCTTCTCTGGATGTTTGCAATTTCAATGCCCTCCAAGCTGCTGTAAACAATATACTCTCAATAAAAGGCAATAGAAACTCAGCAGCAAAAGAACAGACTTTATGAGCATTTAATTGTGTTTCTATGATTATATGTAACTAGAGATGCACTTTAATTGCATCTGATCTGTCATCCCTTTGAAATTTGAACAGAAAGTCTGTGTAAAAGCTAAAGTCGAATAAAATTAATTGCAGTTAAACTCGCTGGTCTTCCAAAATCACCAAAGTGGCTCTTTTACTGCTCTCAGCAGTGCAATCTCTGATTATTATGTTGCCCTTCCAAAGTATTGTTCTGCTGATGTTCTTTCATCATCTCTGGGAAAATAACTGTGTGTTCCAAGAGTAATATTTTACATGTCTCTTCTGTTTTTTATCCTAGGGAGTGCTTTGCTAGACAAACAAATTACTGCAGGAGTTCAGTCTTCATTGTGTCAAGAGCAGCAGGAAGCTGGGACACAGAACATGGCATGTAAGGGAAAATGCTGGCTTTCTTGTGACACGTTATTTTAATTTTTTTTTTAATATATTGAAAACAGTATTATTATTTCCCCTGCTGTGCTAGATCAGTAAAGTGTAACTGTCTAAGTTGTTCTTTTAGAACTTCAGTTTCTGCATTCTTCTAGTCCATCCCATCCACTGGTTAGATGTGCAATGTGTCTTCCAAACTGCAACCGGGCAGAGGTCTTTGGTTCTTCTTGTGGGGAGCCTTGTTTCAATTCACCTTTCAACCCTTTGAGCTCAATATTCCCTTAAGTTCTGAGCATATTTAGGCAAAAAGTGGAGAAAGGTACCAGTGTTACTGGTTAGTTGCTTTGGGCTGGTGAGCAGTTTTGCTGCAAGACAAGAATAAAGCCTCAAAGATGGAAATTTGTTTGTTTTATTTAAGCACTGTGCTGAATTCTGGCATGGGCTTTCCCCAGCTACTGTTATTATTTTAAACTAGGAAAGAGGCTGTGGTGGGTTGACCCTGGCTGAGTACCGAACATACAGTTGCCTACAGATCTGTCTCGAGATTTAATAACTTTCTCAGCTTAAAAATGTAGAAGGTCGTGGTCAGTCAATTGCATGAGTTCTTTGGTGTTAAATAATAGATAAAATATACATTGTAGCCTGTTAGGGAGCTAATTAATTATTCTTTTCTGTGCTTAGCCGCTTATTTTCATAAAGCTTATACAGATTTAGTATTTTCAAGTCATTAGCCTTTTATCAAATTTAGTTGAATTTGGCCACTGAATTCCAAATCACTGTAAGGAAGCTGGAGTGATCAACAAAGGCCTGTGCACTGTTGGCTACAGCTCAGGGGTCAGTTCATAAACTCCTGTTATGCTCCTATCCAAGGAACCATCTCTCTTTGGATGTCCACCACCATTTTGAAATGATGGCTGACAAGAACAAATGCCGTGCTCTACCAAACTGGTTGTTGCAGTCATACAGCAGCCCGTGAAGATGTACTTAGATCTACCCACAGGATAGTTTCAGATTGGCGAGACTGTTTCTCCACTGTTGCACAGTTTTAGGAAGATCTCTGCTGGCAGAATTCAAGGTTGAGCTGGTGTGTTAGAGCACCCACAAAAACTTCCTCTACTCTTCAAAAAGATTTGTAAAACCCCCACCTCCCTCTGACATGGCAGCTGAATTATTTTTTTCATGGTGTTAGCAGTAGGTTCTGTAAGAATGGAAATATGTCCCCAAACTTGTACATATACCGAATTCCTTTATAATGCCTGTCTTTACCTGTGCTAATGGTACCTGCCCATGGCCTTAATAGCCAAGCTGGACCTTGCAAAAGACCCTTAAGCCCTGCAAACAAATTGTGCAAGGTCAAACGAGGGTTGCATTAATCTTCTTCTGTAATAGCAGAAAAGACAATGTCCTTCTCTAAGCTGAATTTATGACCTCTTTTTCCTGGAAAAATTTCCATTATGAAACTTTTTTTTTTTCAGGAAGGAAAATTTGAGTATTGCTAGTAATTATTTTCCAGGCTCAAATTGTTGAGGATCATCAATAAAACTATAAACTACTTCAAGGGCAATTTCTTATAAAACATATTCGGGACCATGTACTTCTGAAGGAGATATGCATAATCACAATGAAAGTATAGCTAGAATATAAAAACTCGATACTTACAGGGATTTGAGTTTAATTAGAAAATCAAACTGGTCTATTTGTATTTTCTTGATTGGGTTGTAAGAAAGGTTCCTGTAAATACAACAGTGACATAAGTAACTTTGTATGTCTTCCTTCCAGCTTGTTCTAGAAATAAAGTCAAACTACATAATCCATTTGCTTTTCCAGTCCTGTCGGAAAGATTTGTACCTGGCAGTTACAACTGCGAATGGGAACATTCATTTAACGTTATTCAGCTTGCTAAGCCAGTGGAAAGAGTAGAGTCAGATGCTTCACAGACGTGCTATTGCCATGTACACGCACACACTCGCACAACTGTCTCCCCCAGACTGCTGCTTAAAGGTTTTGACTACAGAAATATTTAGTTATTAAACTTCCCAGACTTGTTTTTCAAGTAAAAGAACCTAGCTGAATTGCATGCATTTAGAAATAAATTACAGTTGATTTTGCTAGTTGGTAAAATCTATTTTTTTGTAATCACTTGTGTGAGTTCAAGAAGAGACAGAGGGACTGGAACATAAAAATAGACAGTAGCATTAGACGGTATCACTCTGTGCAAAGGCGCTTCTAGGTACACCCCCTTTTTTCTTCTCCCTATAACTTTTCCAGATGTTTTCATTTTGATATTGTAATTAGAATGCGCAAACTCAATAAATGCAGCTGTACACAGTTGGTTGCCCCAGTGTATCATGATGGATTCCAAGGATGCTGGAAAAGCACAAAAATAAGTTATTCCTCATACTACCTCCCCTCCTCCAGAGAGGTCTTGTTTTGTGACTAGTGCCTCTTCCAGATTACATGGGAAAGACTGGGACTTCCCAGCAGCAGCTTCTGAGAATTTGAAAAAGGGAAAAAGAGAGAATGTATTTCCAGATTCATAATACCTTGTTCTTTTTTGGAACTTTTCCACAGGAAAAAAGCAGTTGCAAACAGGGCAGTTGTATGATGCTCTTAGATGTTTATGATCTATTTTTAGATCTAAATCCTGATACCATATTAAACATTCCCATCAAATTATTAATTTCTCATGATACAGCTATCATAGCTTGTTTTGTGTATACTAACCAGATCTAGAAAAAGGCAGAATTTGAACTTGCTGTCTTTTAGGACATGAAAATACACATATTTTACAAAACTATTCCATGCAAAATGTTATCTCAAGTTGCATTTGGGGTAAGTTTTTTTTAGGCAGAGTTTAAATAGCTCATACAAACAAAGGTGCTCTTTTCTTTCCCAGCATTCATAACTGAAAGCGTCATATCAAATAAATAATATACAATTATATATAGTAATAATAACAATAAAGAATCTTACAATTGTGAAAGCTCCTTTAGATCCTTAAATATATATGGAGGAAGCGATTCAATCTTGTTGCTTGCCAAATCTCTGCAGAAACAGTCACAGGTAAGATGCACTGACTAGGCTCAGTAATTTTACTGAACAGTTTTGCAATTTCAAGACACACAGTTTTATTCTAATGCCAAATAGCGCGTTATTTATTACATGGAATATCAGAAACTTGAACTGTAAAAGAATGCTGTTAAAGCAATTTGGGAAGCTAGATCCATCAGATCTCTCTTTGTCTAGTTAGCTCAGACATGCTGTTAGATACATGTTCTACATCAGAAGGAAAGTAAAATACCCTTAACTTGGATTGTAGGTGCCTGGAAATAAATGGAACATATTATTTCATGACGGGAATTCTTTCGCATGGGTTAGTCAGCACATCCTTCCCTTAGTTCTTCTGTCAACCTTGCTCTTTATTTTCACTAAACATAAATCCTAATAACTGTGGACAAGGGAGTAAAGGTTACGCGTACCTAGACTATGGTGATGTAAGATTAATTAATGTTATTCTGTTCAGGGAACATAACGATCTTTTGAGCAAAACCCCTGATATTATTGATACAGAGTATGTATTTTATCAACTATTTCTTCCCTGGTAAATACATAGAAAAAAAACCCCTGGTGATGGGTGCTGTCTCCAGAGCATGTTATATGCAATAGAACTTATGATAAATGAGATCTGCAATATAAATTATAAAATTTTGTGACTTATTATACAAGTAAGAGAAGAAATCAACTCACAATTCATCTAACATCTGGAGAGAAGAAAAGCTGTTTTCATTTAGAGAGCTGATTTTATTTCGTCTCAACACCCTGGAAGAATAAAACAAACTTATGTTTCTGTTTCTTGACATGTATTTGGTTTTGGAGGAAACTTTTTATAAACTTTAAAGGTTCTCTCTTCTCTGTGTCTTCAAATATTTGCCCAATTTGGTTAACAAGCTAATTGGATCCATTTTACCACGTGCTAAATAACTTGTTGTCTAGACACGCATACATTCTTAATATCAGTCATATCACTTCAGGTAGGTGCGTGTATCACTGCTGAACGTTGCTATAAATGTAAACAGTGGTTATTGCTCATTAAAGACCAAGCATTTTCATTTAATCTCCTTGAGATCTAAATAATCATGATACTTGGGAAACTTTTATGTTAGCTGTAATGAATTAGTTGACTGTTCAGCACAAACATATCTTGCGCTGCCTGGCTAGCATATCCTATTACTTACAGTACAGTGAGGGTGTTGCAGGAGATGAAAGTGACATTTCTTATATGATGGATATGGTTGCCTTCAAGGTCTCTGGGATATAAAAACAAGACATCAATCACTGAAAATAAATTGAGGCGGCATTTATTCTGAGGTAATTAAAAATACTACCAGAACTTCATGACTGCACGAAAGAGAGTGGGAACCAGACATCTAATCTTCCGCACACCTAGCTGATGACTTGAGGTCATCAACCCTGCAGTGACCCAGCAGGCACTCGGTAAGAGCCAGCACCCCATTAGAAAAAGTGGCTTGGAAGCACCATAGGAAGATAACAAAATAATAATTTCTAGTGAAATAGGGTAGACTTACAGCCAGTTTAGTCTTGGCATATATTGGCACAGAGGTTTATCAGGCAAACGAGCAAGAGAGTTATTCATCATCTCTCTGAAAAAAAATAATAAATCATATAGCTGGCTATATTGGCCAAAAACTATATTACAGAAAGAAATTACTCTCTCATGTTTACACTTTGGAAAAAAATACAGTCAAAGCTTGATTCATTTCTCATAGTCTTGGAGGTAGTATTACTTTCTTAAATTTTTACTTATTTTCCGTATGGCATTCTGTGGAGCAGTATTTTGCCCTTCACTTGTTAATTACCAGGTAAAGGAAAGACTTTCACTTCACTGCTTTTTAAATAAAATGTAGCAAATCAATACAAATATTTTGACTGTTCTGTGACAGCACCTAACTTCTGTTGGTGAGGGTGGAAGGGGGGCACGGAGGACAGTTTCCCTCTGGGCTGCAGGGAAAGGGGGTCCCTTGTGATCGGGTCCAGAGAGGGCAGCGGCAGGTTGCGGGCAGGGGTTTGGGGAGGGAGGCCGGGCTGCTGCCGGGGCAGGAGCTGTGGGACCCCCACCTCGGCTCTGGAGGACAGCTGGCACCTACTGCGCAGCTGCCGTGTCCTGGCCCTCTCAGAGACATTGTCTTTTTACCATTATCACCACCCATCTCCCTATACTTTTCCAGACACCGCATGTCCACTGCTGCCAAAGCTTCCTACCCCAGCACTTCTTGCCGGGGCGTAAGAAAAAGCAGGGGGTGAACTGCCAGCACTCCGTGGTGAGCAACCACGGTCGTTATAAAAAGGTTTTTATATATATCTGCCCATTCTGTCCTGTTCTTTTAAATAACACTTTCGGCTCTTATTCCATACTTACAGAAGAATAAGTGATTTGAGTCCATAAAAGGTTAATGGAGAGATCCTATTTATCCGATTATCTTCAATTATCCTATAAGTTACAGCAAATCACGTATCAGATTGACAATTGACTGCAGTCTTAAATTGAACAGATGATAAAAAATAACATATTTTGAAGTGTGTTTCTTCAAATTCCCATTCAAACTACTTAAAAAAATTAATGCACTGCTACGTAGCAGGTCAGGGTATTCATTCAATTAGTTTCCTTTCAGAATAATTTAATTTAAAAAAATACTAACTTAGAGAAAGTAATTGTTTTCAATTTAGAAAAAAAGTATTTTCTTTCCAGTTTTTAAAATTCTTTGATCAGGACATCGAATGAGTTCTCTGTGAAAACAAAGCAGCACCACATAATGGCATTCCACAGCAACCCATCAGTTCAAAACACACAGAAAAATGTTAGGCGTATCATTACTTGCTTATTTTTAATACCTTTACTGAGTCCAAACAGCATTTAATTTCATCTGTCTGAAAAGCAGTACTAAACCACTATTTCAAATTATGACGGTCCTTTTGTCTGGGACACTTTCAAGCACTGTTTACAGGGAAAGAGCTGCCCCCAAAATTATCTTTCTACTGTTTTATAGTATCCGAGTTATTTCACATATTAATTTGTCACAAGCAATCACTAATAAACATTATTTAGTATCGTTAAAGTCATCGTTCACTGGAGTCATTAAGGCCCAAGAACTGATTTCTGCTCTCACCAAAGTCAATTGGATTTTTACCTCACACACTGTAACAGGAATTACTTAGTTATTATCTAGTATGAAGTACTGCTATGCACAAAAATGGAAGCAAACCAAATATTCCTTTGTCTTGCTTTAATCATTCCTTGAGAAAATAAACATACAAATCCAAAAACAACATACAGCCATTCAAGTTTGTGGAGATCTTCAAAGACACCAGGCTTCAAACTGGTTATCTTGTTGTTGCTCAGGTATCTGAAACAAGACCAACAAAAGATAAATGAATAGAATGATTAGTGAGCATCAGATGCATAAAAATGAGTTTGTTTGTTTTTTTCCTGTGTAGTTTATCAGAATACTCTTAAAATTTTTTGTAATTTTCAATTTTGATTATGGTAATTTTCATGCTCTTTGAAAGCAAGGCAGGACACACTGTAGTGAGGCCTTACAGAGCAACTGGAAGAACATTTTGTCTTATCTGTATGAAAATACAGCAAACTAAATATTTTCACTGTGTCATATTTCAGGCCCTTTGCAGTTTCCTTCTGTGGAGTGATTTGTTGCGTGAACGTTCCCAGGATCCCGTTCAGTCTCAGCTAAGGACGTTAGTCGGATGTAGATACCAGAGTCAGGGAAAAAGATAGACTGAGAAATGAAAGGGTGGAGGTGTGTGTGTACTGTAAAGGGTCTCAGAAGGTAATTAACAGCAGCTGTAATTACAGATAACCAACCACACTCATGTAACCAAAAACTAGGAGTTAGAACATCTTAAAATTTTCCGTTTAAAAACATTGCAGGAACAAAAAACTGAACAGTGCACTTGGCGTGTCATCTCTTTCACTGAGCGTTACCCTTAAAAGTTAGAAACACCTTTCACAAAGCTGCTGCAAAGTAAAGAAAATAGTGTTCTTTTCATTAGCACTACTGGTTACTTTGGTTTGCTTCTGTAAACCAACATACAATGTTGAACAGTTTTCATTCATCAAGCTCTTGCTTTTGTTTTATTCCTTTTTCATTCATTCTGACTTTCTGCAGGTAACTACCACACTGTCTCATCTTTCATTCTGCAGATTTGGGGAACTGAAATATGGAGCCCACTTGTACTTTCAAAGTGTTGTCCTGTCAGATAAACTTGTTGTTGTGATTTTACCCCAGTCGGTGACTGGGCAGCACATAAAGTCCCCCTCATCGGGAAGGGGGAGAGAATCAGAAGAGTGAAAGTGAGAAAACTCGTGGGTTCAGACACAAGAGTTTAGTCAGTGAAGCAAAAGCCACGTGCACAAGCAAAGCAAAACAAGGAATTCATTCCCCACTCCCCATGGCAGGCAGGGGTTCAGCCATCCCCAGGGCAGCAGGGCTCCGTCACGCGTAATGGTGACTTGGGAAGACAAACGCCATCACTC
>VWZZ01000288.1:87605-104422 GCA_013399095.1 Psophia crepitans | reverse complement strand
AAAAGAAAAAAAAAAGAGAGAAGAAATGAACCTGCCTTTAAAAACTGGGATCCAATTTCAGGTTTATTAATTTGGGTCTGACCTCTCTTCAGGTTGACAACACCTACATCCTTTTAGTTTAAAGCATCTTATGTAATGAATATGCACCACTAGCAGAAATGCTTCTTAGTATGGCACTCACTAGCTCTTGAGTCAAAGCATCAGCGATAATTGAAAGCATTACATCGTAATGATACCTACTGTCAAACAACATTATATGAGAACTCTCGGGATGGCTCTGCTTTACTGGTCATTACAACCAGTTTCACTTTTATGATATGCTAGCAATTTGCTTCCCTCCCCCCCCCCCCCCCCCCCCCCCCCCCCCACACCACNACAGTAATAGTTCAGTTATGCTTAAATACCATTCCTGATGGGAATTTCTCTATAAATCTGCATATTCAAGTACACATTACTACTATATTTATTCGCTTTAAAATGGGCAGGAAGAAATAAAATGCAGTAACTTCTTTGCAACTTTTCCTATTCTGAAATGGCATCTCCTTTTTCATACCACATTACAACTCTGTTGTTTTCTCAGCTAGACAGGGAAATTACTTTGAGAGCATCTCCCAAAGCATCTACCTGCCTACAGACTGTTAGCAGATAGAGCTGTTCGAGGGCTGCCAGCCTCTCTGCTGTCTCAGCTGAAAAGATACACTATACATGCTGATAAATAGATATTATGAAAGCTTAAGTAACTTGAGGCAAACTATCTTTTACCTAGTTATTCATTTGTTATGCATAAACTGTAAAGGTAAACAATGTAAAGCAAACCAAAATCTCTGTCTTCAGGATTTGCTCCATTAAGGGAAAAGGCAGACTTGAAAAGTCTTGAAATTTTTACTTGAAAATTCGTGTGAATTAATTTATGCCCTGCAAGAACGCCAGCTTCCCACCCAGAGAAGGCATGTAAGCACATCTTACTCACTTCCTCGAGAGCACCGGCTGCGCTCTGATCCATGAAGAGTTTTGCCAGGTTAGATCATTAAGCTGATATTCAGAAGCAGCCTAATGCATTTCGGCCAGAACGAAAGGTGTTGGCAAACCTGCAGAAATATCGCTCCTGCCTGTTTTAAATGCTCAGCAGATGTTCAGCTTTAGGACCCACTCACAAAACTGCAGCATAGAGCCCATGATTGATGAAGTGATGAGAACAGATGCTCTGCCAAGCCGTGAGCGCCTTATAAACCTACCGCCCTGTAGTTAGGGCTGTAACGAGGTTTCCCCATCACAATTTCTGAATATTTAACTAGAGCAGATCCATTGACTTTCATTTGCGAGACTGGACGCAGCAACTGGGGCCTGAAGAAACTGGTGAGAATATAATATACACAGAGGAGATAAAATTTTAGAAGCAAGGAACCTTTAACTGAGGATTTTTTAATAGAAATTTGTAAAGATGTATTAAAAATGAGATTATTCTTGGAGTATAATCATACCCAATAAATATTTTTTCAGTCAGTAATACAGTCACAAAATACTTTTGGACTCTTGAATTCATAACTACATTCATAGAAAGTTTTGGACAACTATCCACTTATATCTAGATTCTGAATATATAGTTAAAAGTCATAAATTCTAATCGTCCTGTAAGCCGATGAACATATAAACTATCGTTTTTCTGCCTTTCCCTGATTCTGACACTGAAGAGTACATAGATGAGATTTTATTCCACCTTTTAGTATTTTGAAAGCGCTTTGCCATGTGACAAAGCATGTGCAAGAGGTGACCATCACTGCAGTTCACGTCTGCAGGGAAACAGCATGAGCCACATCTCTTGCACTAACAGGAACGAGGGAGCAGTTCACCACGAAGGGGGAACTCACCAGCGCTTTCACGGAAATTGAAAGGCAGCTCCGTATTTTTGCGCGGCCATAAAAGAGAAGGCGGAAAAAAGCACAGAGAAGGGAGAAGGTGGATTATTTTGTACTGGAAACATTCCTATTGTCTGGAGTTTCTGGTCAGTTCCTTTGAAATAACAGGCTTTTCTCATGGCACTGGTTTTCCTGCCGTCCACTAGACATACAAAGCCATATTTGAATAGAACAAAACAAGTTATTCAAAGTTTTCCAACCTTCAGAAATGTTTGCTTTGGGCTCAGTTTTGTGCCCAAGACTGGGACAGTCTTTATTTTATACAAACTGTTTTGTCAAATCCCAGAAGAACGTATTGTGCAAATAACTATATTTAGTACAACCGTACAGTGAAATACTCAATGCCAGAACTGTAAATCACTTTGTGATTGTTTAGAGTTTATATGGTAGGTCTGTGACCTGTTTACCTCTGTCAAGACGAGGTTCTCCAAACACTTTAAGAAATAACTGGTAATAGTGCTGGTCTTGAATCCTAAATCTATCATTTGGGGGAGTACAGCTTAGATGAGAAATTACTTTTTCCCCAAGCCAGTTCTAAAATAGATTATGTTGGCTGCACTTCTGTAAAAATGAGATCTGAGAAAACAAGGCATCAGCAAATCTTCCCCTATGCGGGATAAACGAAATAAGTAATTGTAAGCGGGACTTATCTGACTACTGATTAATGCACTGTTCCTTGCTAAAAGTTGTCAATTACCATTTCTGATGGGAAAGAGAACAAGAAAGAGTATGTTAATCCTGACAAACTACAGATTTGAATAATCTGTTCAGTGACAGATCCAAGAAAATATCAGCTTTACTCAGTTAAAGATACATCGCTTATTTAGGTTGAAGCTTATGAAAAGGACTTATCTATGTGACTTTCCCCTTCTCCTGGCCATGTCTTCGTGGGTTATTATGCAGAGAAACATTATCAGTTAAATGCATAAGCACTCCAAAGAGACACTATGTCACCCTTTGATTTCTCCTTTGCTGTTGGTGGTCATAACCCCTGAACATATTTCTTTCTCCTAGCTGTTCAAATATACTTTGTCTTGCTGTAAAAAATTACTTCAGGCTTTTCACAAAGATGCCTTTTAGTACAACAAGGAAAACCTGTATCCTCCAGAGAAGCAGCAATTCCTTTCAAAATGTTTGCAGATGCAGGAATATAATTGCCCTTTTCCACATCATTGGGGCATGCTGATACAGCCTAATAACTTACAGTAAAACTAAAACCACACAGAGATCTCTTTACAAAGAAGAGTGTTGCAGTGCCTGGAGCATTTGACTCTGGGAGTGAATTTCACAGCCCCAATTTAGATACCCAAGTGGAGAAAACGAAGAACCTGTAAACTGGACACCTGCCAGTCACAGCCAAGGCAATTTCCCCCACGCCAAACTGCACCTCACTGCACATTGACTGCTTCCTGAGCATGCTGTTTTCTTCAAATGTAGCTTGAAAAACAGACAGGAATTAAATCAGTTCAGGTAAGGTTTATACTTCTCTGGATGAGCTAGATTACGTGCTTACACAAGTTTATTCTTGATTTTAAAACAACTTAATTAATCCAGTGCAACTTTTAGGAAAATACACAGGCTAAAATTTCTGAAAGATAAGTGTCTTCTCAATATTGTACCTTTATTCCTGTGAAACACTTGCATAGGGGAATTTTCCAGTTTGTATAATGATACTTTTGATCTACATAGATTAATTCCATTTTCTACCCTGTTTTTTCCTCAAAGTATTTACAATTTTTTACAATAAATGTGACAGAATAAATTAAAAAAAGCTAATAGCATGAATGCGTCTATAAAACTTTGCGTTGGTTAAAAGTTCCCGTAGCAGTAAGCTACTACAGTGGAGACCACAAGAGAAAAGTCTAGCGAAAGAAGTTCCTCTTAGTTACCAACAATATTTAAAGAGCTCAATAACAAAATCAATTAAAAGCCTCCAGAACTTCAGCAAACCTATTCCATTTGCTGATATTTGCATATCAGTGTAAACCTGATTATTTCAGTGTCATATACTGCGAATTAATGGCAATGACCGAGAGAATAAAATTTGAACGTATACGAAACACTTCCACATGAAGCTTGAAAAATCTGATCTTTGGCCGAGTGTTTGCTACATTTTGAGCGTGCTGCTGACTTCCAAGTGTTTTCTCTTTGCTTCATAAACAGAATTTACTATCTAGGGCTCAAAACTGAATGGTATCTCACACATTTAAATCTCTCATTTTAAGCATGATGGGGAAAAATGCCATGCCAGGAAAAGATGAGACCAACTGTAACTTTATTCATTATTAGTATTAATATGAAGTATAAAGTCATCAAGCTCTTCTGCAATGTGCTGAGGCAAAAATGGAAAACTCAGACTCTCTGAAATTTCTCATCCCTTATGAGCAATCTTGCAATATTAAACCATATATCTTTTGTGTAGATATTTTGAAACATCCCATAGAAATTTAGGTTTCTGCTATGGAAAGCTAGAAGATGATTTAATGAATCTACAGAACTGCAATAATTCTCTGTTAGTTTATAGACCTTCAAAAGAAACGCATACAAAACCAGCATGACATCTATATAGAGTATTACTTTCATCCTGTTGAATTTTATAGGCCCTTTTTAAAAAAGAGGTAGTAACGTATAACTTCATTAATAAGGCAAGCCAGCCGCCCGATGACCGCATAGCACACAGTAACAGATGAGGCCTGCACTTTTAGAGGCAAATAGGTGCAACACTTCAAACAGCCGCTCCCTCCCCCAGTTTGTTCAGGAAACTGCCTGTGATTTCCAGCCTATGAGCTAGACAGAGCTTAACAAACATCTATACGTGAACTCTACATCTCGGGCGCTGAATGCTGCCTTTTGTTCAGAGACCTCTCAGGCTTGGAAGCAACACAATGGTAAATACATTTAGCCAGCGAAGAACTCCTCCGGAGAGTCAGAAACATCTTTAATTAAATCTGCATGACTGTTCTTGCTTCACTGGACTGGAAAACTGTGGCTATGACACTGATTAAAAAACAAATGCAGAGACGCTACAACCATTTCTTAACTGTCAAAAAACCAGTTTTGCAGAACTATCAGCAAAATTGTCCAAAAGCCAAATATCTAAATACTAAGGAAAGTTATGTTCTCAAAATAGCTCAGGCTACTTTATTCTCTTAACTACCAAATAATTAAAGACCCTGCTTGTGAAAAAAGATAAAATGAAACACTCTAGTGTGGTGGTTCTTCCCAATCCCCTTTAATATTGCTTGTAAGTAGAGTGTAGTCAAACATGTAACAGTAATTGCTGGTTTTTTAATGCTCCATTCACACTGCAAGAGTCCGGTCTACAGATGTGCAAGGGATTAGGCCCAATGCACGCAATTTTGGTTTTGAAATAAATAAGAATTCTGAAGTCTTTGCATTTGCAACAGTTCTCGTGCTATAGTACTTTTTATTCTAAGTATGACTGTGGTGGCTTAACTCTGGCTGGAATCCAGGTGCCCACCAAAGTAGCTCTATCACTCCCCCTCCTTAACTAGACTGGGAAAAAAGGGTGTAATGAATGGCTCATGGTTCTAGATAAGGACAGAGAAAGTCTGGTCACCAGTTACCATCTGGGGCAAAACAGATCGGAATAGAAAGGAATTAATCTAATTTATTACCAATTAAAACAGAAAACAATAAGAAATAAAACCAAATCCTAAAACGTGTCCCTCCACCCCTCCCTTCCTCCCAGGCTTAACTTCACTCCTGATCTCTCCCTGCTCCCCCCCAGTGGCTCAGGGGGATGAGGGTTACAGTCGGTTCATCACACATTGTTTTAGCCACTCCTTCCTCCTCAGGGGGAGGACTCTTCCCCTGCTCCAGCATGGGATCCCTCTCATGGGAGACAGTCCTCCACCAACTTCTTCAGCATGGATCCTTGCTAAAGACTCTGGTCCTTCACAAACTGCTCCCATGGCTCACTCCCATGGGGTGCAGACCTTCAGGAGCAAAATGCTCCAGCATGAGTCCCCCATGGGGTCACAAGTCCTGACAGCAAACCTGCTCTGGCATGCGCTTCTCCCTCTACAGATCCTGCCAGGAGCTTGCTCCAGCACGGGCTTCCCACAGGGTCACAGCCTCCTTCAGGTGTCTCCACCTGCTCCGGTGTGGGGTTCCCCATGGGCTTCAGCTGGAATCTCTACACCTCATCACCCCTCCTCCATGGGCTGCAGGGGGACAGCCTACCTCACCATGGTCTTCACCATGGGCTGCAGGGGAATCTCTACTCCAGTGCCTGGAGCATCTCCTCCCCTCCTTCACTGACTTTGGTGTCTGTGGAGTTTCTCACATCTTCTCCCTCCTCTCTCTGGCTACAAAAGCTCCTGCGATTGTTTTTTTTGTGGTATTTTTGGTGTGGGTTTTTTTGTTTGGTTTTTGTTTTTTTTTTTTTTTTGTTCTTAAATATGTTACCCCAGAGGCGCTGCCGCTGTCTCCGGTAGGCTTGGGCTTGGCCAGCAGCGGGTCTGTCTTGGCTGGCATTGGCTTTATTGGACACCAGGGAAGCTTTCAGCAGCTTCTTGCAGAAGCTGCCACCCCTGTGCCCCCTCGCTACCAAAACCTTGCCACGCAAACCCAAACCAAGCACTTATACCTGTGTTATTTGCACATAACCATTTCCTCAAGAGATTTACTAGTAATAAATGAAGAACCTATTTCAACAACCACTTCGGAGATGGAGCATAAGAACTATTCAGTAGCACAAAATGACAGTAACCCTAATCTTAAAAAAAAGCATGAACCATATCTACTCAATTCCCAATTAAGTTTAAGAAAAGAATTAGGGCATTTATTTATGAGAGTTATATTTCACAGACTGCATGGGAAGATATTGTATTTCATATCTCCTGTTTCTGCGATGTTGCAGGAGGTCACATCCAAGATTTCTTCATCTCATTTAGAATAAATAAATAAATAAATCACTGCTGGCACAGTGTTTCCAAACAGTCATATTCAGTACTTTTTAAGAGGTATAGCACATAAGTAAAAAACATCAGGGTTTTTTTTGAAACATATCAGCTTTTAATTAGTTTTCTAATTTAGGTAAGTTATGATTTTTTGCTCACTGAAGACAGTGGGAGCCTTTCCATTGATTTCCGTGGAGTCAGTCCAGGTCAGTTCTCACCAGGCTCAGCCTTGCTTCATAAGACATGTTGTGGTCAAAAGCCCAGGTGGTGTGACTGAAGATTTTATATTGATCTTATTGTTTGCATTTTAAATTAGAACAGAACATCAGCAATTGAATAACTACATAGATTTCTGGCTGCATGTTTGGGTACTATCAAATCCTAATGGAAGTCAGGAAAAACTTTTCGATTTGAAAACGGTACTATTATAAAGAAATAAGTGCACCTGTATTTTACATCCAAGGGATGTTCAGAACCTGTAACTACAGGGTGCTGACATGTTGTGATAAATATATCAGAGACAAAGCAGTAGGGCTTAATCTTAAGCTTTAACACATATCATAAAACATGCTTTCAGATCGGCCAGGTAGGATGTCAAGTCCAAAGATTCTCCTCAAAGGAGAAACCACGTCTCTCTATTTCTCCATTTACCGTTTTGTACCAAAGTAAATTCAAGAGCTGATGGGTGGTTTCGGAACAAGAAACCTGAGATACGTTACACTGTGATTTACTGGGAGACTTCTCCCCAAGAAGTGGCATTGTATTAGCATCACAGCTCATTTACAGTTATGGTGAACAAATCATGCTGACTATACAGCAGAATGGCTGGAACATTACGGCCAGTTGCAACAAAGGAAAAACAAAATATTCAGTCTCTCAATGATTTAAAATTTAACTGCATTAAGAATTTTTGCAGCACTTTGTAATTAGCATGACATGACAACAAATTGATAACTGACCCAGTGATGTATCTAGAAGAGATAATGACACAAAAGCTGTTAGACTGATAACATCACACTTTTATTCCTGCATTTAAGAGTAGGAATATTTTATTCGGAGAAAGCTGACACTTACCTAGGATAAAAGTTTGCTCATTCAACCCTCTAAGTAGACAGCATGTCAGAAAACTTTAAAAAAGAAATTAAGTAGTCCTGACAAGCTTTAAAATGTAAATACTTAATTAGGGAGCAGATGAAGGATCATGTTTTTTCTAAAGCTACTCAGAGTTGATATTTTGAAAAAAAAATAAAATCCATAGATGATTACTGGCAACATTACTTGTCCTCTCTCCAAATTTATAGAGTACATCGATATTATGATTTAACTTTTCATATGTTTTTGCAATTTGTCACATGCCAGAATTTGTTCATTTAAGCAAACATGCACTTTAAGATAATTAAACACATATGGACTCAGTGAAAAGCTAAATCACAAATACTATAGTTCTGTTATTTTTCTTTTGTGTTAATCAACCTCTGTTTATTCTAGTGTTGTTAGCTTTAATTTTGTTTTCTTTATCATTAACCTGTCACTGTCAAAGCAGAAATTTTAAAATGCTTCTTTCAATGAATATGTACTTTGGAGTATGTACTTGGCACTTTCGCTGGGCCAATGGGCTCTAAAGGGCTTTGCCTAGAGATTGTTCAGAATACATTAACAGTAACTTTGCAGCAGTAATGTCTTCAATGTAAGAAATACTCCTTATTCATTTTAGGAACAACTCCCACGTCCACACTGCCATAACACTAGGTGAACAGAATTTGCTATTAAGCCTAGTATTCATCCTTCTTTCTCACATTTAAAAAAAGCAATGAAGTAAACAAATGTTCTAACCTTACGTCTATAAACATCAAGTCACTACAGAATCAAACCTTAACAGCTGTAAACAAACAGGAAAAGCTCTTCCCTTGAAAATTAGGCTGAAGCCATTACATTCGAAATCAAACATAGTCTCAGTAGGACAAAACACTCCGCATTGCCAACTTGAGCTTTAACCAACCTTGGGCACAGAAGGGTGCTGGAATTGTTTTACTTTTTCCACACATTTTGGGTTTTGCTAACAGATGTGGAAATAACTCCAAGTGAAACACGTGATATAGGCTAAACTGGGTTTAACATTGCACTTGCTGTTTTTTTTAAGAACTCAGTGCTTCAGAAAGGATGAGCATGGGTCAGAACAGCAGAGAACAATTTACTGCATATTCAAGCCTAAAAAAGAAAGTCCCCAAAACTATAAGCTTTTATGACACATTATGAAACTTTAAACAACAAAAAAAATATTTTAAAATATCACATTTATGACAAATTTGATGGACTATGTTTTCAAGTTGAAAAGGTAAGATTGTATTTTCCATGCACATTTAAGGTTATCTAGTCATAGTTCAAAATAAGCCTCCCATCACTTTATGCATGATAAATTGCTAGCTCCCCCACCGCCCCTCTTATTACAGTTTACTACATTACCTCAAGCTGTTCCCCACCAGGATATAACACAGAGAATTTTATCAGTTTTGGAAACCCAACTGGGTGACAAAGGCATGTGAATTTTCAAAGTCGAGCGGTTTCTATCTAATGTATCAGCTACAACTCACTCCTTTCTTGGAGTAGAAGAAATGCTAAAATCATACCAACCAGCAGGATGTCCACACGTTGAGGTTAAGGACTAGCAAGACAGTCTGAGACCTAGAGTCTCCTCCCAACTCTACTCAGGATCCTAAATTCAGGTAATTTCACTTCTCTGAGCCTTAGTTTTACATTTAGTATTTGGACATGGAAAGCATGGTGGAAGTGGAAGGGGAAGCAGATTTGAAGAAGGCACCATAAAGCCAACCTTTACGTGTGTGGGTTGAATGTGAATGCTGGTTACAGCACATCTGAAAACGGATCTCTCCGTGAAAATTTGTTTTAGTTTCAAGTTTAGTTTCAAGTATTTGTAATCATGCTGTTACTGGGCATGCAGTGCAGAAACAGGACTCACTGCAAGTTGTCTCAAAGACTACAGTAAATATCCCTATAGGAATGAAGTGGGGAACGAGAAAACTTTTTTCATTAAAAGAGGGAAGGGGCTGAATTGCTACAAGATCGTTGGAGTGACTTGTTTCAGTGTTTTCAGAGCCTCCAATCACATTGGTCTCTTTCGCACTGATGCATTTCTGTTTCAAGGTCATTTAAAGACTTGCAAAGTAACTCTCTTGGAAGACCTACGCATGCCTTTTATGCTAGTTGCTTCTCTGCTTCTTTCACTCACTCATATTTCTTAAAAGTGTAATTTCAGTAATTGCAGTTGCTGTTAATATTCAGCATGCTTAGAGGCTTCTATTGAACAGCTGAACGCTGGATTTTCTTATGTTTAGAGTACCTGGGTTTTTTGGTTGGTTGGTCCCTCCCCCCCAAAAAAAAATAGAAGTATCACGGTCTTCAAAATAAGTGGGGTTTTTTTGTTTTCCCCATTTCTTCTTCATGAGCATTGTCCTTTCCGTTACTGAAAGAACTACTGTCCATGACAGATTCTGGCTTTGTGTTTCCTTATAATACTGGTATGTACATAAAATATATGCAAGTCCTCACTATAACATTTTTCTGTAGGCTTAAGATTTCATCCTTACTGAGGAAGCTGTTAGTAAAGCAGTTGCTTTACCTAGCTGTGTTTGACCTACATGCATTAAAAATAAAAATTTAAAAAAAATATTTCTGAATTCCTTTGAGGGTCAACACTGTTTTTTCTTCCCTCCTCACACTTGTTGGGTTGAATGTTGTAGACTGGTCACCTCAAAGCTTTTATTCAAATTTATGCAAGATGAACGTGTGCAAGAATTTAAAAGTTGAGCTACTTAATTAGAGTACATTGTGGATAAGATTAAAATTTCCAATGGAACTGCATGAAACAATTACTACACTGCAATAATTTCAGAATTGCTTTTCTATAACCAGGAGCAATGACTTTAACTGAAAATTAGTTGTACATTTTAAAAAATGGGCAGAAGGAATCAGATCTAACTGCTGGCATAAGGCAGGCAAAATAAAGTGATTCTGGGAAACTGCAGGAAAAAAAAAAATAAGAGCCAGACAGGTTTTTTTTTCGTCTTGAGAGCTAATCAATGAGGCTCCCTTTAGTGGTTTTTAAGCAAGATGAACAGTCACAAAAACAGAGCTATCCCACAAAGATCCCCACACTTACTACAGTGCAGGAGTATTACAGAAAAACTTGTCAGGACGTTCCATATTCTCAGGCAAGGAAGCGACTCTTCCTGTATTCGAACAAAGTTTGACTGCAACACCAGTTTTTGAGAAAACATTACTGCTGAATAAGACCTTAATGTGTTACACATGGCATAGCATTTCTAAATGAGAATATGGGGTCAAGATATGAGAAAAACACTAATTTCCCAGTAAGTCAATACGGTGACTCCACGTCTTTTGTAATTTAGGCTTTCAGAAATTGAGGCTAACTCATTCTTGAATTACTATGTCCAGAAAAGGATTCAATATCACAGCTGAATTGTCTTGCAGGTTATATTGTCTTGTATACCCCATTCTGAAACTGGGTATATCCCAATTGCCATTTGATCAAGCTGTACACTTTCAGCAAGTCCTTGCATGACAGACTTTCTGGTACTGTACAGAAATGAAACATGGATAAAACAACTGTTTACAGTACTTGGACTTCCTAAATATAAGAGGGCACCACCATCAGCAATTTCTGCCACTGTAGGGCAGCATAATTACGGAAGAATAGAACAAGAGCCACTATTTTTTCAGAATTTTGATTACTGACAACGGAAAGTATGTTTATGGCATCAGCAAATGACATAAAACTAGAAAAAAGATGCAGGTCCATTAGATGGGATTAGAATTAAAAACGGCTTTCATATGGAGTAAAACACTGAAATTTGATAGATGTAAGAATAACATACTACACTTAGGTACAAAAATCAGCTCTACAGATAAACAGTGAGAATAAATACTTTTCAAAACTTCATTAGCACTGCTGAGAATACTTGTAAAAGATACCTTTACCATATTTTCTTGAAACTTTCTTTCAGAAATTTCATTTTGGTATAAATAGCTTGGAAATTTCACTTAATACTTTAATTCTGTCCATTCGTCCATCCCTCCCCAGCCCTGATGGCGGTGTGCCTGGCTGGGACGGGCAGACCGCTGCTTGGCTCCAGAGAGCTGGAGGCAGCATGCTCGGCAGGGCACCATGCCTCTGGCTGCCCTCCACATCTACAGGCAAACTACTACAGAATAGGAAGTCTAGTTTCCCCATCTGCCATGGATCAGCAGCTCTGGAGGGTAGCTCTGAAACTATCCAGGCTGTTAGCGAGCTGACAATACCAGTAAATAAAATGTGCTACAGATGATTTTCTCTCCCTGTGGTCATAGCTCATAACCAAACGACTAAGCTCTCTCCTCACAAAATACAGGGAGGCCTTTCCCAGACTGTTCCAGGTCTGGGCCACCCTCTGAGCTGTGTGCAGACACTGCGTGAGAGGTGCTGCTCAGCGCAGACCCAGCCGTGCTGGGTTCGTGCTCACAAATAAGCAGCATGGACAGGTATGTCCCAGCGCAAAACCCGTGCCCTGGCCCTTCTCAGTGTGCAGCAAGGTTAAATTCTACAAACCAAGTGAAATTCATGGCTACCATCCGGCAGGCCAGGGGTGACCTGGCTATGTGTATTCCTGCAGACTTTGACACTTCCAAACCCCAAAGCCTGGCAGCAGTGCAGCTTGTACAGCACACTTACACAGTCACAGGTTTGGTTTTCCTCCCGAGTTAAGGTGCAGAATTCCTGAAAAATCTCGAAAATTCTTCTAAATTACATTTCCCATCCAGCTTTACAAGTCACATTAAGATAATATAAACTGTTAGTGCATACAACTACCTTTTTTCAGCAGGTATCTTTGCTAGATCATGTGCATACATACGTACACATCAAAATGACACAGGCAAACAAGTTCAAAGCATGGATAAAATTGGATAAACTAATACCATACACAGACAAAAATGTGGTCCATCCTTCCTAGCAAATGGCTTGTTGGGTGGCCTTGTTAGCCAAACCAAATACCTGTTGTATCATCTACAAAACATTTAACTTCCTTGTTCCTAACGTCCTACTTGGTGCGAGCAGTGCATGGGTTATCAGCTGCTGCAGGGGCTAGACGCAAAGAAAAGTCTCAGCCACGTACCACAGTTGTCTTCGTCAGCCCGGTTCCCGCAGTCATCCTCACCATTACAGTGAAGTTGTTGGGGCAAACACTTTGTGATATTGCCACACGGGAAGTAGCCCAGGGGGCACCTGGCCCCAGCTCCAGAAACACGATCTTCCAGAGAGTCACGGATGACTAAACACAAACAGAAATAATATGCTTACTTTAAGATGTGCTCTTAATTTTAAAGATCTTTGAGACAATGCTTTTATAAATACTCATTTGCATTTGAATGTGAATATCAAGTGATAAATACATATTAGTTCATTGGACATGCAATTACAATAGTGTATTAAGTACTTGTTAACTTGGTAAGAAACATTTATATCATCAACTAATTAAAATTTGCTTTGATATAAAGTAACCAGGTAATTCCTCTCCACGCGTCCTAGTAATAAGATGGAAATGCTAATCATACGAGACAAATGACCTAAGGCCACTATTTAAAAGGATTGTTTCTCTTTGCACTAGAAATTAATTTATTATAGCTATATACCAGATAAGCTATGCAGATATGGATTATATTAACTGGTGCTGAAATTTTAGACCCAGATAGATAAGTCCTCTTTATACAAAGTCAGAATTTAATATTTTAAAGTGTATTCTAATTTTAAAGCTATTGCTAGATGTAAACCGGCCAAAGATCAAAAGACAAGGAAAGTAAGATCATATCTGTGATGCTGTTCTGCTGCAGAGCAACTAAGAATACATAAAGGTGCCACTATGAATCCCTTGGAAAAGTAGTCAACCTCAACCAAAAAAGTTGGAGATTTTGTACCTAAACTTCAGACTGATAGATTGTGAACATAAATGCTTTTCTGTTAAGCCCATTGCTTACAGGAAGTAATTTCACAGAGTACATGGACTTCACTCAAGCAGTGCTGAGGGAAAAGGAGGAGGGAGGCGGATGAGGAACAGCCAAGGCGGCTGGAGGACTCTACTTGTCCTCTCCTAGTCAACACCTGCCCACATTTGCAGAGGTGTGATGCCTTACCAGTCCCTCCAGTGCACCCGAGGGACAAATTCTGCCACCACCACTGTTTCCAGGGGCAGTATAATTGATCTACTGCTTTTGTAACAGATTGCAGGGTGCCAGCTCAGATTTCTTGTCATTTAAGATCGACTTCTTCCCAGGAGCATATGACAAAGAGGGTTTTAAATTACTCTAGAATGCAGTTTGTTCAAGTCTCCAATATATCGGAAATGAAGAAAAGCAGAGCATTACTTAGTGCTCTTCATGCTCCCAAGGCTTCAGTAAGCCTACTTAGTGCAGTACCATTCTGCAAAGGCCTGCTCATTTAATTTTTGAGGTATTTTCAAAAAGGAATATCACTTCCTAATTATAGCTAGCATTTGACTTCGTGGATGCTGTCACACACAAAACAGAAAAAAGAAAAAAAATATAATTTGTATTGGAATTTATAAGTTTCATTGCTGTTTTAGAGCACTTGAAACACTCTAAGCAAACTTCATTAACTGTCGTCTGATGCTCCTTCAGGCCGTATGTTGTCAGTTCTGAAACATGTAACTACTTTTCCAGGCTACTTTTATAAGATAAAGTACAAGTCTTTTACACAACTTTCTCAGATTACCAAGAAATAAGTTATTACACATCTGATTTTCATCCTGAGTTTTCTCCCTGGCTAATGGAATCTCCTGAAATTGAATCAAGTGCTTCAGATTCATAAGAAATCTCTTCTGGAAGAACTTTTACATGTTAAGTCCTTGACAATGTTGACAACAATTGAAGTTTTAAGTGTAGGTACAGTATCTGGAGTAAATTCTGAGATAAATATTCTGTTATTCCCATACGCATAGAATTGTCTTTGCTGTCAGAAGCATGCTGCACAGAAAGTTGTATATTTCAGCTGAGAATCACTGCACGATTTTGAAAAGTTGATTTGCTTTTATCCACAACCAATGCAATTACTCAAAGATACTTTTGCTTTAGGTCCCTATCTCGCCAGTGTATAGGTACCAGAAATAAGAATATATTCCAGTTCCAGGGTGAATTCAGTCTTGCGTGTGGTTCAGAAACCTCTCTACTCTTCCATGCCTGTATTCAGAATATTTAATCCATTGCACCCAAAAAAAAAGTGCCAAAAAATAATCTCACACAGGCTCATAGTATAGTGTTAAGCAAACAGAGTATGCATAGTACTTAGTGTCTAAAGTGTCTCACTACAAAAATAAATCACAGACAACTAAAGGTCCTTAAGCGCAGTTATCTAATGATCTGAACAACTATCCAGGCACCTAGTAAAAGGCAACAATATGGGAAAAATAATCAAACAAATAAATGGAAAACACACCCAAACAACCCATTACATTTTGTCAACCCATTACATTTTGTCTGCTACACACGAGACAAATTCAGACTGAGCCGAACTTTGTGTTTAACGGGGCTGATCTCTGCATGTTTTAAATTCCAAATGATGGCCTCTATCTTCTCACAGTATCAGTCAATGGATTGTCATAGCATTTTCCAGAAATTATTATTAATTAGTCAAATAGTATTAATCCCTGAACTAGCTAATGATTTTACTTTCTGTCATGGTTTAGAAATCATTCTTTGTGAAAGAGCACATAATTCCTCATTGTATTTAATGATTTGAATTCTGTGTAAATTTATAGCTTTGATGATATCTTTTCTGAATCTCTGCATTACTCATTTTGTGCTGTCGGATTATCCTGGCATGTAAATATCTGCCTGGGAAAGAAGGTAATGCATCAACACTTAACTTCAACCTAGTAAAATCATTGAAAGCACTGGTCTTTGTCCATTGACTTGTCAACATCACTTTGTTTATGAACAAAAAGAAAAAAAAAAAAAAAAGACGTTTGGACCCTGCACATATCAGGAGATTTATGAATGGAAAACCCCCCAACCCTCCATGGAAATATTTGGCAAAACTGACAAAGGTAGACAGTAAAATAAGACAGTAAAATCCATGGTAAAATGCTAGATAAAATTAAAATTATTTTTGTTTGGATGAAGAAAATTAAAACAGCTTCTTTTATGAGGAAAATAGACGAAGATAATACTGCAACAATGGCAACAAAAAGCTATGCTGCTTATTTTGCAAATACAAACTGTATTGCCAATTGAGTTTATCCTGCCAACATAATGCTCTATCATGCTTTTTCTGTACCTTTGCAGTATTAAAGGTGTCAAATTTTCTACCTGTTATTGATTTTCCACTATGAAAAAAATTGAACCACTCTTCTAGTATCTTGTTTCATTGTCCATTTTTTTTTAGCAGTTAAACTTCCTGATAGAATAGCTCTAAAAAAAATATTGATTAATGATTATTTCATCATGTGATGTCACTGGCTGTTTCACACTGGTGTTAAATCAAGAAAAATATTATTTTGTGTTCCTTTTATTAATTCATAGGTTATGTCTCTGTTAGATATTCATATCAAGCTTCAAAGGTACCTCTATCGTTTTATAGGTTCTCATTGACAGCACATCTAGGATAGAACATCTCAGCTTTGCTTTCTATGGCTAAACTAGCACTGTAAAAGCAAGACACCCCCTATAACACAAAGGTATCACCATCAGCAAACCATATAAATAATGAACTTCAACCTTAATATGGCTTGATTAATATAAATTATTTGTGGTTTATAATGAGTAAGTTTGGACCAATATTGTTATCTTCCACAGTCAACAGAAAAGTACTGATGTTCTTCAGAGATATGGCAAACAGTGGGGTAGACTGATAGAATAGAATAGAATCATTAAGGTTGGAAGAGACCTCAAG
>VWZZ01000288.1:25366-87264 GCA_013399095.1 Psophia crepitans | reverse complement strand
GCTCCTGCTGGCTACACTATTCCTGATACAGGCCAGGATGCCATTGGCCTTCTTGGCCACACTGCCGGCTCATGTCCAGGCGAGCGTCAACCAACACCCCCAGGTCCTTTTCCTCTGCACAGCTTTCCAGCCACCCCGCCCCCAGCCTGTAGCGCTGCCTGGGGTTGTTGTGGCCAAAGTGCAGGACCTGGCACTTTGCCACATTGAAACTCATCCCATTGGCCTCTGCCCAGCGATCCAACCTGTCCAGGTCCCTCTGCAGAGCCATCCTACCCTCCGGCAGATCGACACTTCCCCCCAACTTGGTGTCATCTGCAAACTTACTGAGGGTGCACTCAATTCCCTCATCCAAATCATCAACAAAGATGTTGAATAGGATGGGCCCCAGCACCAACCCCTGGGGAACACCACTCACAGAAGACTTAAAGTTGCTGAACTGTGTATAAAGGATTCAGCTACAAAGGCAGAAACAAGGAAACAAGAGAAAAAGATAAAACTTGGGACGGATTTGTTTAGGCCTCAGTTGTGAAGGTGAAAAGTACAAATCTGTGCCAGACTTGATTATGTCAGAAGGTTTACTTTTACAGATACTCCAAGTAATAAATTAATAAATATTTTTTTCCTCTTCTTTGTATATGTCATACAGAAAACAACCTCCTGCCTTCCCAGTGACCTAGAGGTCATTTCACACATTTCAGCCATACTGTACCAGCAAATTTGCTTTTTTTCTCATAATGGTCAGAGTAAATATTAAAATATTTGCAATGTTTCTAGAACAAAAAGAAAATAAATAAGTGAACTGGTATCAGTACAAATGGCAAAAACACAAACAGGCATCTTTCTGACAAGATGTTTGCCATCTCATTACAGAATGATGTTCTACCCAGTAACGCACGTTCATAATTCTACAAATTAAATATTTCTGACTATTATGTACTTCGAGTCCCCCTTCATCCTCCTATTCTTCTCAAACAAGAATTCATGTCATACACCTTTTAAGCTTGTCCAGACTTGCTGCTTCAAGGCATTTATTGCTAAGGCAGACACCTATGACCTTTCCTCTAGCTTGAAGAAAGTGGATAATGCTTTTCCTATTAGTCTTTAAAATGTAAGACTGATTTATCACTATTTTCTTTGTTTAAAGGAATAAGCAAGAGTTAGATAGTCATCTAGTATAAGATAGTAGGGGTCTTTCCTCTGTTGTACAGACACAGAATCACTGGGGAAAGAACACGGCAGCCCCTCTTTAAGCTCTCATAAAAAGAAATCAAAAGAGGGGATATGTTTGGAAAAGCTGAGAACGAAATATTCCCAGGAGAACACAGTTTTCCTCCCAGCTACGGTGATTCATCAAGCTCACTATTTTTTATGCATTGTCTGAAAAATGGCAAAAAATCTTAAAAACAGATGCTGGGTCACAAATGCTGTTTGGAAAAACAAATAAGGGACGTGCACTAGAAGAACACAAATTGAACACAGTTACTTGTAGCTTTCATAAGACAAGTGAATATGATTCCATAATGGAAACAATACTGGGTGATTAGACAAAATCATAAGCAATAAAATTAGTCAAAGCAGCATGACTCAGGGCTTGGTACATCCTATTGACATCAGACTCAATTGTATTACATACGGGTTCAAATAAGGGCATATCATAATAGCTGAAAAATATTTTTTATTTTCAAAAAATTGAATCACATGAAGACCCATCACCATGAGCACAAAATGACTCTCAAATTCCAAATAAGCTAATATGTTTTTCTTCCCTTTGAATAAGTTATCAGTTTGAAAGTACTGAGGCCAACTGAAAGTACCGAAATCCAACTATTTTTTAAAAAAAGGAGACTTTAGATGGCAAAGTCTGAGGGATGGTCATGGTACTGAAGAATCCATCCTGTACTTACTACGATGGAAAGCTCTTTTACCTACAAAAGTACTTTTTTTTTTTCCAGACACCAATGCAAATTTATCAAATGGTGAGGCTTTTTCCCCCCCTCCCACCCATAACCTATTTTAGTTGCTGTACTTCTAGGCACAGTGGGAAAGGGGCTAGAGCAAGAGAGGACTGAAAATTTTCTTTTGAAATGGTTGTTTTGAAACAGAATATTTTCTTCAACTAAACCAGAAAGAGTCAACAAAGAAAATATTAAAGTTGAAATCGATTTTGCCCATCATTTTTGTGCTAGCCTGAATACTTCAAGATGACAGTAGATTAAAAAAATTCTTCTGATGAGAGTTCTTTGAAGGGTATGTGAACTAACTTTGAAAAACCTTTAGTGTAATATTGAGGAGAAGACCTCTTAGGCTTGTAACCTTTATTTTTGAAGATAAAACATCAGAACAAGGCTATTAAAAAAAAAAGTTTATAACTATGAATTCCTTTAACTTAAAAGATGGTTAGTTAGTGATTGACAAGAAAATAGTTGTGACAAGTGGTTGACCAACTCTGATCAGAAGCATTTGAATTACCAAATGGCATAAAAACATAGGAAGACATGAGATCTTACAAAAATCTTATAATTTAAAAACTAATTTGTTGTCTGGGTTTGTCCCTTACAATAATATCTAGAAGTGAATTATATTTATTTCAGTTTTACATTAATTTTCTTGGTTTTCTTCTGAATTACTGAGTTTCTTCCTACTTAATAAGGGATTTTTTTAGCAATTTATGATAGAGACTATGATGAAGTTAGTTCACTGTATTTCAGGAGAGAAATATGAAGTTAAGTTTCATATGCTCTATTTAACTTATTATAGCTTTATTACTGGGAATGCATTTTTTTTTTCCCAGCATGTAATTTTATAAGGACTCTCCTAACCTTTTAGGAAAAGCTTTTTAGTGTCTTCTGAGACTATGTATTGGGAATCCTATAGTACTATTATTTTTATTAATGTCAAAAAGCTGTCCATAAGTAACATATTGAAAATAGATTCTAGTTTCATATAAGAGTAAAAAACAGTTTGTGCACTTGAAATTTCAGTGTCCACATTTGGATTAACCCTTGGGCAAAACTTGTAGACCAATACACCTTGCTCTAGTGGCAGTAGATACTTTAGCTTTAATCCTTGAGGCAAAGCATCAGTAGCTTAAAAGATTTAAACATCTGTATAGGATCTCAACAGGAGTATAATTAAACTATTATCACTACATTGCCTTGTCTGTAATTTGCTTCTCTCCTCTGCTAATTGCTCAGCCCTGATGTCTATAGCTGTTTCTAAATATCTGTGTGGCATATTCATCATCTTTGTAATTTTAGATTTTGTTGGGTGCAAGTGAACCAGTGCCATTTATTCAGAATCCCATATGGTTGAAAAAGCTTAATTTTTAAAACACTAGTAATTTTTTATATTCTGGCTGTTGCTCTTGCAACCAGAATTACATTTTCAGTTTTATTGCACTACATTTATCTTTACTTAACCATATTAGATGTCATTCTAGGAACATGTAGTGCTTGAACTAAACATACAAGTTTATGACTGGCTATATAAAATATTTGCTTTCGTTAAACATAATACAGTGCAAAGGGTTTTAGCACAGGATGCACATTATTACGACTGCCTATATTGCACGCCAATCTGGTCATCATCTTAGATTTTAAGTTCATATAGACCTTTATGTCTTGCTGTGGGTTTCACAATGCTTTCATTTCAGAAGCATTTTCCAAAGCAGAAAATTTGTACTCTATCTTTTGGAAAATATAGACTTCAATCTCATGACAACATTACTAAAGCTAGTTATCAGTTATGCCACAGATAATTCAGTCTAATTAATCTAGCTATAGTGCTGGAAGATACTCTTTGTATAACCGCCAGATAAATCCGCTCCAGGGCCAGAGACTGCCATTTGAGTAATTCAGACTGGTCACGTGGCGTGGCACCTTGCCAGAGGATTTGGCTCTTATACCTTTTATTAATTTGTCTTTTTGTTCTGCTTACACAAAACTTAGAATAAAAAGATTCTGATGTACAGAAAGAGCTGAAAGAGATAATATTATTTGAAGAAGCCCCAACATTTCGTATAATGATTTTTTTCTGGAAACTCAAATTTTGTAGGGCACTCCCAGGGGATGAGGGTTCAGCACAACGTCTAACAAAGACATAAATTAATGAGCAGAGCCAAGCCTTCCGTCATTCCCATTCACCTTTTCTTCCTCTACCCAAATATACATAATTTAAATGACGTCAGACTGTTATTTCTATTTAGAAGTAAGTTCTATCTCTGTATTCTGACATGATTTCCAACAAAAAATACATTATGCTAGGCTTTCCTTTGACCTAGTGTTGTTTTGCATTGGTGTAATTCCTGCAATTTCACTTGTTTCTTTTTCACTCTGGTGCAATATCAAGTCTAAAGCCAGACACATAAAACACTTTTGTTTGGGTGGCACTAGGTATAGAAGAAAAATGAAGTCACTGACGTAAACATGTTAAATACACTGTGCTGGTCAGTACCATCCCACCCGAAAAGCCCAGGCAAGGCAATGGCTAACCATCAAAATAAAGGAAAACTCCGCTCCCAGGAGCTCACTTCCTCACAACCACTGCAGACTGTGCTTGGGCTGGCTCTTCAAGCCCCAGAGATAAAAGAAATTTGTTTCAAATAATTTTTTTCCTCCTTTGAAACACTGCATTTTTAAGAGTTAATGATTTATAGACATGTATAAAAGAAAAAAAAATAATCTCTGAAGCTGAACACCAGGAATGGCATTTTTGATGTCCTGTAATCTCAGGGAAAAATGTTTCTTATTTAGCAGTATTTGCCATGTATCTTTTTTTTCTTCCTATCTCATAACATGCTTAGTGGTAAACTAATGAAGTTTCTTTTTTTTTTTTTTTAAATCTGAGCAATCAAATAATTTAAAAATGTTCTTTAGCCAAGAGCATCAAGGACAGAGGGTTATCAATAAATTAGTGTCCCTCAAGCAACAATCATTCACCTCATCTGGATAACTAGCATTCTGAATTTAAATACATAACGATAGTAATTAGAGATTACTGTAGAGAAGTTCACCTCAGACTTTCAGCTTTGTACAAGTTAACCCAGTCAGCCACGGTTGAGCCCAGCGACACCACTGGGAACGTGAAGGCCAACATCCAGGACAAAGAAGGCATTCTGCCCAAGCAGCAGAGGCTGATCTTCGCTGGCAAGCAGCTGGAAGGTGGTCACACTCTCTCCAACTACAACATCTAGAAGGAATCTGCCCTGCACCTCGTGCTGCGCCTGACGAGTGGCTGTTAGTTACTGTGCGTTGCTCTTGACAACAAGATGCCCAATAGCTCTTGTGTTTGCACTGTAGTTCTTTAATGTCTTTAATATTAAAGTAAGAAAAAAATGTATTAAGTAAGCAAAAGTGAAATGCAGGTTAGTGAGAACTAAATTATTTAAATTGACAAACAGACATTTGTAATATGTCTCTTCAGTTTCCATAAAGAAAAGGCAGATTTAAGTGACTTTCATGACACGATACCACACACAGGAGAAGTTTGTGTACACGTGCATTCATGCATGGAAATAAAGAGAACTCCAGGAGATGAGGGGAAAAAACGTACTTGCAGCAAACCCCTAAGAGAAAGCTGCGATGAAAAAGGGGGTGAAATTATAAAGGCAACAAATAGGGAAATTACTTGCTGCTATTCTAATCGTAGGATCTTATGATAATATTTTATTTGTAAATGAGCAGAATAGCAAAGGATTACATGACTATCATTAGCTTCTCCTTGTAACAGAAACCAATCTAAAAGATCATAACACTTTGCCTTATTTTTCTTTACTCAGAAAGGGCAAAACCATCTTCCTTTTTTTCCTTATCTCCCCTCCACCCCTCAACTAAAAATTGTGTGACTTAGCTGTAACTTCTTTCACACCAACTTCTCAAACATACCAAAGACTGGTAGAATCTTGCAATGCTGATGACAAGAAAACAGATTTGAGAAAGCCAGCCCGACCACAGGCTGAGGAAGAGAACCTGAAGGGGGGGGCAGTGGGAGATTTCATTTTCTCTTTCATCACCATCCTTTGCTCTTTAGTCTCTGATTTTGCTACAGGGTCACTTGAACTAAGCAAGATGTACATCAGCCACAATTTCAGAAGCCACAATATTATTCCTCTTCTCCAAAGTAACACAATCTTAAATAAATCTTTGTACAATACGCTCAGGTGGGCTTTGGCTGTCTAGGACTCTTGAAAGAGAAATGGAAAAAAAGTGGTTTGGGTACAAAAAGTATTTGAAATAATCTGTTTTTCTTCATTCATTGTGCTTTTAATAAAGGCTAAAAGGATTTTAATGATAGTCCTTACAATAGAAATAAGACAGCATAAATTAAAATGAAGCTCTGAAACATACTTAAGATTAGCTTTGTAACAGTAAAAATATATTATTTCTTGGTGAGTCTGAGACAGGATTATCTGATACATTTTATTTATTCACATACTTTTGTTACTAAGAACCATTTATAACTATTAAGAGTTTAAATTTAATTTAGAACTACAAGTTCAGATTTGGGAGGTTGCTGTGCCCTATAAATCTATGAGATTCCACCCTCCTGAAGTATTATAAAAATAGAATCCTTTGTTGTTTTGTTTTGAAGTTAAATAATTTTAAAGGATTTTAGAGAATTTGTCCTCTAAGAACTCATGGGACTATTTTATATAAAAAAAAATATCAGTTTTCAGACACTGTTTAAATAAACGCATTACTCTGGGATTCTGACTCATGAATATTTGCTTCAATTTAAAAATCACAAGTTTTCCAATCTCTACTATATTTTACTATAAGTAAACATAACTCACTGCTATAAATTGTTACACTCCAGTTAAAGTGCCATAAACCAGAAATTATCTCAAGCAAGTAGGATTTCTGACTTTCTTAGAGTGAATAATAGCTGGTTGAAACACGATCAGAGACATCTGGCTCATTTCTTCTTTTGCAGATCACATAAAAATGTGCATGTAGGTTAATATTGATGCATTTTGAGTCTATAATGTTTAGATTGCATGCAATTATTAATGTACATAAAGAAGTGCACATAGGTGTAAGTTATATGGATGCTAATTTTTCCCAACCAAGTTAGAAGAGATAATGTGAAACTATATTCAGAAGTCTGTCTCCTTATTAGATGCAGTTTGGCTAAACAATGCATGAGCATGGATTACTGATGGATTTCACCTCCGTATACTCTACAGCTCCTCCTTCTCTTCCTTTTGACCCCGCTCCAGCTAAATCAAACACAGGATGATGCCCATTCCTGACACTGTTTTCTCATTGTCAACACAAATGGAAGCATGCTCTGTGAAATAGGGCTTAAATCAGCATAGTGCTATCACAAACAGTCCCTAACACGGCACACGAGGCAGGATGCAGAGCTGGGAGGAGGATGGTTTCATTCTGACTGCGATCTGCTGCGTCATCCTGGTCCTGCAACACCTTTCCGTGAGGTCTCCATTCACCCCACATCCCACTTGCTGACTCAGCGGGCTTTTCAAGGCAAGGGATGCAAAAGAGTGCTTAGAAAACTACATCCCTGGTCTCAGCGGAGGTGGTACGAGGCTGCTGTGATAGCCGTGTTACAGCAGCGGAAAGGGGACTGAGCAGGGAGTATCGGAACACATTTGGAAAGCTTTTGCCAAGGCTTTAAGAGTTACCTAGCCAAATGCCTTGTCAGACATCTCAAATCACATACAATAGGCTGCAAAAGGACATTTATGACCTAAAGTCAATGTGTCTGTGTACTTTTATTGTCTATCATGTTAAAGACAGTACCTTTTTTTTTTTAACCACAAGATCCTTACTTTATTTGACCTATACAATTACCTGCAGTCTAGCCAGTAAAGATGTATTAAATATTCTTAGTGCCTAATGCTTCCTCTCAACAACATACAGGATGTTGTTGAGAATAAATCTTAAAGCTTCATATCTAAAAATGGAGAATTGTCATTACAATACCTTATTTCAATGAAGATTTAATTTCTAAAAAGAGTTTTCTGTGTTACCAGACACCAAAATCTGGCCACATTTCTTTTTTTTTTTTTTTTTAATAGGTTGAATAAGGCTATTATATCAGGATAACATATTGGTAACTTACATCATCATATCCCAGTACTTAAAGCAGTTGATGACATGACTGATTATTTAAAAATATCTGTCAGATTCTCAAAAGCTGTCCATCCATAAATACAAGAACTGTTTCACTGGGCAAGAAACCAATCTGGTTAAAAGATGATGTGAAAGCAGTGAATATGTAAATGAAACATTTAACAAATGAAAATAAAATCAAATAGTAATAGAAACTAAAAATGTATACGTAGGCATGTTAGAGAAATAATCAGTACTTATTTTAAATTTTTTTTTTTCTAAACTATATCAGGAAAAAGAAAAACCTCACTTGACACATAAGCCTTATGAGCACAGAAAAGCCCAACTGTTCAATACACATTTCTGGTGCATGTTTGGAAGGAAGAAAGCAGTTGTATTCTTTCTGCACTACGCTGAAAATCTGCACCAACGATAAAACAGCATTTCTAAATGATAAAGTTTTCAAACCAGCCACACTAGGAATTTGAAAGGAATTAGTTGAGAAACACTTTGAAACTAATGTTATTATACAACAAGTTTTAAAATATGAATAAAATATCAGAAGAACTAGAGGCTCACGGTATTATTTGAATAGTAGAAAAGAATGACAGGTTGTGAAAAACAGTGTCTATAACACGCAGGTATGACAACACAACATTTAATTCACGTGTTTTAACATGGAATTGAAGACCAGAAAATTACATCAGGGAGCGTACTTTCATGGTAATGAGCCTTCTTGAATAAACCTCTAAAAATGAAGATAATTTTTGTTGACTGTATTACTATTAACTTCTTCAGACTAATCAAGGCATTTGACCTACAATCACATGGCTTTTAAATTCATTAATGTAGTGCCTTTTTTCCCCATACAGTGCAAACTTCAGCTTTAACTATGTGGTGGCCAGAACTTCAGTTTCATGAGAGGATGCATGCAGCTCATTCCAAAGAAGAGCTGGCCTATTGCTACCTCACCTATTTTTAGATCTTTTTTTTTTTTCAATTGCACTGAAAAACAAAGAAAAAAAAAAGTATAAATTTCTAAGTAAAAATAATACCATTACCACCTGTCCAAGCACTGTGCCTTTCCCCCCATGTTCAGCACAGCATGTGAAGTTAAAAAACCCTCTTCTTCTAGGTCAAGTCAGTGCTTTTATTTTCTCTGCAGAACAGAGGAGACAGAGGCAACATTCACCTGCTTTGACAGACCCGGGCACATCTTTGAGTCTCGGTCACTGTTACAGCCTCTCCCATTCTTAGTGCTGTAGCGGCGGTTGCTCCCCTCTGGAGGAAAGAATAACTTGACAGAATAAACGTTCTGACCAAATAAAGCCTTGGGATTGCTACACGGTGCGCTGGTGGAACACAATGACCTGTGGTACACAGGACTGGGTGATTTAATGTCCTTTCTGCATAAACTCTGCTAAGTGATCTTATGGGCACAAGTCCCCCAAGATCAGCATAGCTACTGCTGGGCTCTCCCTCCCCACCGCCTGGCCACTCTCTTCCCCTGACATCAGGCATACAGGGACAACTTGCTCTCCCAGGGCTGGATCTCCCCAGCAGGCCACAGCTGATGGGTCCAGAGACTCTCTCAAACCTATGTTTTCCCATCACTCAGTCCTCCAGGTACCTGTATCTTTCCCTGTCACACAAGTCAGCCGCATGCTGGATGCCTCACGAGCGCTGAGGACAACACAGCAGGCAGCTAGCATAATACTGTGTATTACTTCTGTGCGTACACAAAGTCACTTCTTTATATCATAGGTTGTCTTCTTGTCTTGGCTATCACACAATTTCCAAACAGTTTCTTGTTTTTTTTCCCCTAGGATAGGGACTATGTGCAAACATCATTTATTAGCAGCGTACGTTCAGATTTGGTCACATACCTTGAAATTTCATACATTTCTGCAAACGCACCTCTATATAGTACTGAGGCCTTTTACCTACACCTTGATTTGTCTTCTAATGGATGACTGACATCCTGCTGCTTAGTCTACAGTCTAACCACTTATAAGTTGCAATATTAAATTCCTCATTACTTCATACAGTTACAATAATTCAACTTCCCATTTTTAAGGCCTCACAGATTGCTTAGATTACAGTTTAGAATAAGGCATTATTGCTCAGATGGGGAGCTGAGACATTAACATATGTATGGCAAGTATTTCTGCTAATTTTAGGTTCCTACTTTCAGAATCAGCTTCACAGATTACTTAAAGCACAGCTTTTACAGATTTCAGTGGCGGCTGTGAAATGAACATTGCCACATCAGGATTATCAAGCCAAAAAACTAGAAAACCTGCCATTCAATTATTATCTGTTTATGAAGCATTTAGAGCATTACCGTCTGGAGCAAGAAACAGGAACAGAAATCGGTTTTCCACAGCAGAGTTCAGTTGCCTTCATCATATGGGCCATCATTTTGTAATCCCCAGCCTCACACACAATTTATCTTTACCTTCTACAGCAAACGAGTAAGAGTTCACACAGGTAACACAGTCCATTATATGTTTCCGATTTATTCTTTGAATGCAGTACATGAAGCACAAGTTCTTGTGGAACTACAGCATGAAGTAAACATAGTATGTGCACATATGACAAATTAGGAATCAAGATGAAGGATGCAATCATAAGTACTGAGTTTGCAAAATTGATAAAGTTCTTTGATTTTCTGTTTTAATATCCTAGGATGCTACCTATATCAATTTTCCTCTGATGTTTCACAGCATGACACCCTGCAGCATCACTAGTTCAGAACCTTAAGCTCTCCAGACCTTTGGTGTTTGAGAGAGTGGGGTGATCTGGTAGCATTAGTTACCAGCCTCTGAGCAGAGGGTGTTACACAGCACTAGGAGACATTTTGCAAGGAGACAGTAAGCAACAGGACAATCGAGCTTCCTTCCATCTCTGTAGAACAGTACTGACCACACCAAACACAGCTCCTTTTTCTGCTCAGCCTCATCTTTTCTCAACCTGGCTGCTTACCTCACTTCCATCCTTTTTTGCCTAATCACTACCTGCTTCCTATCCTCTTGTCTCCTCCTGTCTGCATAAGGTCCTAATACTGGTCTCACTATCCTCCAATCTTATCCTTCGGACACTCTCCTCTCTCAGAGCTCCTTGCCCTTCTCAAATAATTAATGCATGGTTCCCTGCTGGCTCCCTCTCACACATCCCTTTCCTCAGTCTCTGCTCTCTCAGACCAGTGGCCTTTCTGATTTCCATTTTCCCTTTTAAAGTAGTGTTAGCCTTTCTCCTCACCTCTCTGCTCCCTTATTTCACTTTCCTCTCCCTTTAGCTGCTACTTTCAGCCTCCTTGCTCAGTCCTTCCCAATACATTTTCACCTTCTCTCTATTTCCAGATACACCCAATACAACTTCTTGGTCCTCTCAGCTTCCTACACTTCCCTGCCTTGAACGAGTCATCTCAAAGTCTGGTTTGATGGCTTCAAAGTGTAGGACACATGACACCACCAGGAAACCCTCACCAAGATCACTGGTGGCAGTTCCTCTAAGTTTCACGTTGGTCGCTAAAATCCAGGAACATCCATTAGAGAAGGTTAATTTTTACACTGCTGCAGCTAGGCTTGAACAGGCCTGTTAGCTCTGGTGGGGTGGCCTGTCAGAGGACACTCTCCTAGACACAGTGATGTTGTAGAGGAATACTGCAGAAGCCCTTAGTCATTTAAGAAAAGACGTTTATTGCAAGATTCCCAGAGCTGTTCAACACAGGCAAAGTAACAATTTCTCACTTTCTGAAAAATTGAAATTATTTCAGTAAAGTTTTGCTTGTCTTTTTGCTCAGGGGGGAAAAAAAAAACCCCAAACAACAAAATGAGGCCGCATTGTACGTACGATTTCAGAGCAAATAGTTCAAGCCTGGTGGAGTTGCTATAAACAATCAAGACAGGTTTGGAGTTGCTATAAACAGTCAAGACAGGTTTGCTAGTTGGGTAGCCCTGAGTGCTATTAATGGAGAGGTGCAAGCAACCTTGCCCATGCAGCAGTTGCAAGCAGCCCAGCCTGTCCAGACGATGATGATCTAAGTTTCAGAGCTTCAATTTATCACTATGTAGAGTTTTCACCCCCTCTAACTGACATTAGAGGAAGATAATTTCCTGAAGAAAATTTCATCCCTGATTTTCTGCAAAGATTTTTTTTTTTGTTGTACACAGAGATATACAAGATACACGCTATTTTTCTAGCCACAGGGAAGCCAGTCAGATTAATGCACAAGTTAAATGAAAGAAAAGAAATAACCAGAAATTATTATTACACAATGATTATTTGAGCTTGTGCAAAGGCTGATGTAATCTCACTTTCCTATTTACAAATCTGGAAGGGATCCTAAAATTTGTTATAAACTATGCAAACAAGAGCACTATCATGCACAATCATAAACTTGCACTTCTCCAAACAATTTGGGACGGTCTCTTTCCCACATTTGATAGAAAGCATTTGGTATAAGAGATCTTAGCCTTGAAAACAGCTGTCATATGCACGCAGCACCAGAAGGGCTGACAAATTTCAGACGGTTTTAGTAAAGGTTTCCTTGGCATTTTGAAGTGAGGGTAAGGGGAGGAAAAAAAATTCAAGGGGGAGAACAGAAGGATGCAAGGGAAGGGGAACTGTAGGCACAAGCAGAAATAAGATTGGAAAACTTCAGGTAGGGCACAGAGCATATAGGGTTAAAATAATAACCGTCGCAATTGTTTTCCACAAGAGGCCTGCCAAATCCCTTCTGGAATTCACTTTGAATAGTTTTAGATACTAATGTTCTTCTGTTTTTCTTAATGATTGATAAATGAATTGTTTATGGGACTGACACTTAGCCAAAGTCCAGGAGGTCAAAATAGCTTTGGACCCTGGAAAGCTAATCAAAGTGTAATCAAAGTCACAAACGCACACTACGGTTGCTGCAGTGATTACAGTTGATTATTTCAGTAAAAGAAAAGATGCAGCAGCAGGTAGCGCAGTGCCAGCCACATGCCCAAGCAGCCTGCCAGCTTTGCGAGGGGGACGAGCCACCCAGACAGATGTTTGTCCTGGCTACCCATTCAATGCTGCCAGTTCCACAACTGCAGTCTGAAATTCGTTTTTTTCCATGTTACAACTGATGTTGTTGTGCTGGTTAAAACCATGGATGTTGCTTTGTTTTTGAAGAAACGCTCTACCTGGTAAAGTACATTCCACATGGGAAAGTATTCAAGCAGTTGCCGAGAGCTGCTGGTACATAAAAAGCTAGGTAGTTTGATTACCTGGATTTTGGAAGGAAAGTTTTTCACACAAAAAGATTTAATGAAGAATTTGAAGGAAGAGAGTAAAATAAAAGTGCTATAGAAGTTGTTTGTGTGCAACTTTAGCTGTTGAATGGAGAACTAAGCAGATGTAGGTTGTTTACATATGAAATGGGTCAGGCAAGAGTAGTTTTTGTACAATAGATACTCCTAATTCTTAAAAAGTGAAAAGAGAAGTATCTGTGAGTTGTAGACATAATAATAAAAATACAAAAAAACCCTCTATAACTGAGTTTCTAGCAGTCCATAAACAACAAATCCGATTTCTAAGCAGAACTATACTTATATCAGGTGTGTTGGTTTTAATATCGGCTGGTCTAAAGACTTCAGCAAAGCTTAAATCTACTGCATGGATCAGCCAACGCGTAGATGTGGTTACAATTCAGATTGCTGACTAAAACTCTGAAAGGCAGTGTAGCTGCCTTCAATGTTCTACCACACTATGAACTCAGCGAGGTTAGAAGAAGTGGTACTAAACAGGAGCTCATTTTTGCCCAAAATAGAGCACTAACAGGCAGCAGAGTCTCCAGGCACGCGTGTGCTTTAATCTATGCCTGCACTGCTTCTCTCTGACAAATCTAGATGAGCCATGTGGTTTCCTTGTAAGTGTTACAATAAACCCCTAAAAACGTAATTACCATCGTAACTACTACACTAGAAGTTCTGTAGTCATTCATGGTCCTCACCTGCTATCCTATTTTCTAATATGCCTTAACATATTTCAATAGGTTTTATAAGTTCCACAGCTGAGATGAATTTAACCAGCAGAAATTATACCAACAATGATTTGCACATCTTGTATAAACGTTTCAGTATTTTACTGTTTTGGTATAGAAAACAGTAATTTGAGAGGCTTAATTTGTTTGAAATCCTTTAGCTTTTATTTTGCATACCTTGAAGTACTACATTTAACTACTGGATTATTGCTCATGGATAATGCGGGTGCATATGAAGCCAGACTTTGCTCATGGGCTTGATAAGATCTCGTTATCATAGCCTGCTTAATTCCAAATACATTAATACCACTGTTTTCTCATGCTTGGAGCTCGCATGTTATGTATTCCTCCAAAACATAATAGAACTGCTTAGAGCTTCTCCACAGATTTAACTGAGCTTTGCAACCCTAAAAATAACTGTAAGTGGAGCTCTATTTTGCAAACTCCTAATGTGAGCAATATCCCTTACAAATCTTATGGTAAGCAGTATAGTATGCACATGTAACCCAAAAACGGTTTAACTGAAAAGCAGGAGAGAGACCAAGCTATTGTTCAGTACAGAAGAAGGTGGCAGAATTCAACCTTATGCTCCTATTATTTTACAAAACAGTTGATAAGGGTAACTATTTAATCTACAAAATTAATAAAACATTATTTTAGTATTGGCACAGTGCAACAAAAAGCATTTTTAATATAAAGATTACAACTAAAGTTATAATCATTAGGAAAATTCAACATATAGATCAGTATCAACATCAGCAGCTTTACAGGGACAGTTTTACCCGAGTTGAAAGCAGCACTTACAAACAGGGTACTTGAATGGAATGAAGAAAACGTTACCAAAGCAAGCAGAAGGTCAGGTGTAACTCCCACCACAATGAAGGGACATGCATCTGAAGGAAATTTAATTCAATTGCCATCTTGCACGCTATGTTGTCTATCATTCTGAATCAGATGATAAAATTCCTCTTACCTGAACACAATCTACTTCTTGAGGGCTACCAGTTCTGGTAGCACTGCACAGTACCACTGAAAACTACTGAACTGAGTCTAAAATGTGCTTTTCAAGGCATCTGAAATAAGCCAGTTCTATATGTACCTTCATTAAATGTTTACAGCAAGTATTTATGCAATGTTTAAACAGTTTCTTATTTTTTAATTTCAGCTCGTAACTATTAAGAGGGACTGTCAGAGCATTAAGTATATAAATATCTGATCCTTACATGTAGCTAGTAACCTTGAGAGACTGCATTACACTTCAATTCTAGCAAAGAATAAATGCCATGAAGAACTGCGAAATAACACCGAGATATCACAGTTTTTAAAAGTTTATCAGCTATCTGCTTTGCAGTGCTTAAAGGAAGAAAAAAAGCCAGATACACTTACCCTTGGTACCAATAAGCAAGAACATATAGAAGCAGCACTCGGATGTCATATCTGTCTCTCGGCAATTCAATGAATAAAGTCAATGAACGTTGTCCCTTAAATTGCACACCAGCCAGCCTGCTGCTCGTATGCTCTGCTTCTGACAGCCTTCAGCAGAGCATGAAGCAAGCTCCCTTCTCTCCCCTGCCTTCCTCCCTTACTCTCCCTCGCGCTAGGTCTCCCTCTCTCCCCCCTCCCCCTGGCACATACACACATGAAAGTTTCTGGGAGCACGCCGGCTCCTCAGGCTCTCCCTTACAGGACGGGGTCTGCTCTGCAGCAGGCGAGGGCTGGGATGTGCATGGACATGGGGCTGCCCCAAGGAAAGCTGCTGCTGCACAAAACACAGCCAGGTCCAGAGAATTGTCACCAGTAGTCCAATTTTTTTTTTTTTTTTTTCTTCCCTTAATTTCTTTTTCTTAAGACTCAATACTGCGAGAGGCCTGAAAGTGCAGTTTTATTTAGGAAAATCTGTTGGAAACTAAACATTTGCTATAGTTTAGATAAAACCTGGTGGTTTCTCAAGTAAGGGGAAGTGAAATTTATAAACACAGTCCCTTTGTAGCAAGCTGGTCACTCACTGAAATATGGAAAAACGTGTAACAATTTATTTCCAATAACAGCATGTCACTATTTTTACACATTAACCACTCTTTATGACTAATGCTAAAGAAAACAATCTGAAAGAGCAGAGAGGGATGTTCAGAAACATATACTGTATAGGAATAAGATTTTTCACATAAGATTTTATTTCTCCTTGTTTAAATACATTGAGACGTTCCTCTCTGGCTCTTGGCTTTACTGTAACAGTAGATCATGGTATATTCGATCACATATACAGTCACACAGTTAAAAATAATTTTTTTATATGATGTGAAGGCTAACACTTATCAGCACAGCAAGGTATATTTCAAAACGAATCACTCAGTTGAGATGAACTTGAGACAAGAAGCTAAATTATATCTGCCATCAGATGATTCAGATTTTTGTCTCTTTCTCTCTTAAAAAAAAACCAAAACAAAAGCGTGATAGATTCAATAGCTTGCCGAGACGACATGAGTCAGGGAGCACTAGTAATATGTCTGCAGCTATGTCAGGTACTCAGGAAGAAAGCCTCTCAGATGAAGGCAACATGAGCATTGATGAACACATATATGAAATGGTAATTCAGAGAATGGGAAGATTCTATACCATAGTCAAAAACAAAGTCCACGTTGTTGCTATGGCAAAATTGTCTATAAAATAGATATTATGAACTATCGGTCTCTTTATTTCTAATCTAAAAACATTCTAAAAATATGGAAGTGGTTAAACCAAAAGTTTCTTGTTTATGGAAGCCCCAAAGAGTCTGTTGGCATCTACTGTACCAACACCAGTACTAGAGAGTATACAGGTAAAAACGGATTAAATGGAGTAGGGACCTAAAAGAGATTTCTTTTATAGGGCAGGGAATAGTTTTAGAGCACATCAAGTAAAGCCACAGTTGCCTCAAACAACTATTCAAGACTTAAGCTAACAACTAGATACTCTAGGGCTAACACCTGAGCTGAAACAGAGCTTCCAAGGTGGGAAAATAAGAGGAAGAAACTGAACCAAGAATGTGAAGAATAAAAGAAATATACATTCAAGAAAAATTAAAATAAAAGCTCTACCTCTTCACTGCAGGATGAGACAGAACTGATGTTCTAGAGAAAGTTGTTTTCGGGTGGGTCCCCCCGCCCCCCCCCAGTAGTTTCCTCTGTGGCTTTCTGCTTCTGATTTAGTTACCTTTATTTGAGATGTGTAATGTTTTTGGAATATCATATTTTTACTTGATAATACCATAAACCGAGCAAGCTGCTTCTTCAAAAAGCAGTCTGACCCACTACAAAAGCTCAAGATTTTCTACCTCAGGGAAAACAGGGAAAACCCGAAATGCAGTACAAACCACCCACCCACATTTTCTAAAGCTCTGCCCCAATTGGAATTGTCACTTTCCTGCCTTCCCCTTTTTCAAGGACCTTTGGCAAGGATACTCATTAAAGTTAATTTTGCTGCAAACACTTGCTCTATAGAAAATCCACTGAGATCTTCCTTCTTCTAAATTGCTTGTACATTCATAATAAGGATACATAAAGCAGCAGCATTTTCCAGCCCATTCTCTCTGTGTAATTATATTTAAACCAAGAAGCTAGAGTTACAAATATGCACTCTTCCGAACTCTGGAATGCAGACCAGAAATAGGAGGAGAGGCAAGTTCATTATTAAAGCAAACCATTAAATAAGACATTACTAGCTTTTGAAAAATAATTTTGGCTTACCTTACTTGAAAGCATTTTTACTATTTCTTTGAAGAAGCACTTCTGTGCCTTAGAAAGTCGATAAGTACTTCCCTCCCGCCTAAAAACATAAAAAGCTATAACACTCTGGTGATGTAGAACTCTCTTTTCAAGAAAACAATAGCTTTATATGCTCAGTCCTTACGGAGCAAAGAAATAACATATCAGAATTGCGTATTTGTTTCAAACAACTTGGAGAAGACAATTGGCTTCATTAGGATGGTCAGTATTTGGTTGTATTTCTACCTACAGCAATTCTACAATTGAAATTCCAAAAATATAATAGAAAACTGTAGTATGGGTTATGATGCAGACAGCTACTTTACCTCTGAGTTACAAGAAATGAGCAGGTTACACTGAATTCACTGGAATAAAAAAGGTGTTGTTTACCTACTGGTTACTGGCAAATGCTGGCACTTTGACTTTCTGTCTTCACAGCTGTCTGGTACCAGGCCTGAAGAGTTGGTCTAAAATTGCAGTTTTAAAATTGTAGCAACATACGTGTCATATATGTGGGGGACACCCTACCGTCCTGCCCCAAACATTCAACCAACATTATGCCATCAGTACCACAAACTCTCAGAAGACATATAATGTATGCGTTCACTAGATCCAAGTAATTATGCCTATTATTTTACTAAGAAGAATCACCTCATGTTTCTATTACAAAGTGTTAGAAATTAAATATACAGGGCTTAGAATTAAATAATGATTATTGTGATGCCCTTGCAGGTAAGCATTGCTAGCAAAGTTCTAGCACTTCATAGTCTTTTTTCTGTAAGTCACAGTAGGTGCTACATAGAAGGAAATTCCTACAAGTAAACAAATCATATCTGTATGCATCACCATTGCAAACACCACCATTAAAAATAAAAATACACTATGCTGTAAATCATTGCAGAAATAAATTAGAATTCCTTTTCAGCTTCAGTAAAGAGCTTGACTTACCACAGGATGCAGCTACTCCCTTGGAGGTTAAAAAATATTTTACCTCAAACTCTGACTCTACCACACTCAATGATAGAGCCGATAAGCTTCAAGCAGATTCAGTACAGGTGGCAGCAAAGGTATCCCTAAGTTTTAGTCTACGCAGGGCAGACAGATGCATGCAAACTACTTGTTACCATGCTGCCCCAAGTACTAAGTAGTATGGGTGTCATTGCCCTTTCCCAAGGTGGGAATTTTCCTTGGTTTGATTAAGAATGGTTTCAAGGATGCTTTATGTCATGTATCAAATCAAAGGCCCACAAGACAGCAAGCATGTCAGTGGCGATTTTATAACTAAGAGTTGCTCATTAAGCAAAGTAAACTTTCAGCTGAAAACCGTGACGAGGTTGTCAGCTGTTGCGCTGCCCTAGCAAAGTGGGACCAGTACTGGGTGAAGCACTAAAGTAAAACTGGGCCCACGTTGCCATCCTCAGTCATGAAGATTATATAGTTCGTGTTTAGAAATGATACCTCAACAAGTGAACCTCTTGCTTTCTCAGCCATTTGATGGCCAAACTTTAGGTTTCATGTTGTAGCAACATGAATAGTTAATGTACAGATAAGGCTTCGGAACATAGCATTTAAAATGTAAATCCTCCATTATGTATGTCAGTCTTACAATTCGAAAGATTTAACTGTGCAAATGAACATAATTGGTTTAATTACATTTAATTTACCTTGCTTTCAAAGCTCCATTGGTATGCTTTGCAGACAGACCAACTGAGAATAAGACATTTATATTTTACAGGGCGATGGTTACCTTTGGAAGATATATTCTGTATTTAACACTTACATCCAGGTTCCCTGAGTTCAGAGCAAAGCAAACTAAAGGACCTTTTAGGAAAATTACAAGAATATCGAAGCAGCCTAAGTACAGAAAGATAAGAAAAGGCCTCATCTACAGCAGCTTTTTCCAAACAGTTAGCTGTACTGCAGTACCTCTATCTTTCTCAGACACTTGTGACTCAACTCATATTGTAAGAATGTGTTATCTTTTCATAAAGATTATTCTTCCCCACTGCACTATTGCAGAGATTTAATAGGATTTACCTCCCAAAAACCTGAAGAGCCTGGGACACCTGACTTAACAGCCCAGGCTAACTGCACAGGGACCTTTGCTGCAGGGCCTCCAGACTTCTCCCTCCCTCTTTATCAGCACAGCCACAGCTGAGCTGGGATTACCAGCATTTCCTTCTGGAGAAAGGGAAGCGACTTTCCTCTGTTGGAGAAACCAGCTGAGCTAGATATTCACTCCTGAAGGGCTTTACTACAGGGACAGTAGAGATTTTTTTTTTTCCCCCCAGTGCATGTGCACAGGCGTGTCCACCAAACCAGTTCTGTTCACCTTATTTTAAGCTGAAGTAAGTGTACAAAGTTTGGCTCTAGCGGCAGCTCCCAGTTGCAGAGCAATTCTAAATCACTCACTAGGTTTGTGGGTTTTCCCTTTATTTCGTTCCCGATCTCCCTCTCCCCCCTCCCCCCCCAGCCTTTTTTTTCCCCCTTCCTCCAGAGGGGAACATCGATAATGAATTTCACTTTTCCATAGGAAAAAGGCAGACAGGAAGAATGATTCAGGGATGAGTATTTGTCCCTTACACGTCTTTCGTTGTTTGTAAATGGGACACTGATTTGACTGTAGGCAATGGTGTACAAGCAGCAGTATCTAACCAGCTCTGAGCTTATTGAAATGCTTTCTTTACTTCCCAAAAGGTACTCTCTGCTGCTGGGTGGTTTGGTGAGCCTGTCCAGCTGTCCTTCCATAGCTGGTGTGGAGGAAGGCACTCAGAGCAAACTCACTCACTGCCTCGCAGTTTTCTCCAGATGTCTGTTCCAGCTGGGTGTTTTGACTAAATCAGATAAAAGCTCACCAGTGTGTCTACTCAAAGCTGCCGCTGGAATGTAGAAAGTGCATTTCTTTCAAAATAACCAAATGTGTGAGCTTTGCCAATGATATCTTTTCTTAATCAGCTATTTTCAGTCTTTTGATTTATCAAAGATTGTAACAGTAGTTCTATGTTTGCATATGAGTATAGGCGTGACGTTAATGGCTTTGGTAAGTTACTGTTCCATTTGGGAATGTCATAGAAATGGTATATGACATCCTATTTTTTCAGTGTGACTCTTTTTCCATGTTATCTCTGTCATATTGGGAGGATTAAAATTTTATATGTTTTTTACAGCACCTAAGCCTCTAGCCGGAAAGGCAAACTTCCCAAATATGAATAGGTGAATATACAATATTGGAAGATGTGAAGTTCATAAAATGTTCACTAGCAATGTATTTACACATTTTAACATAAGATGATACCAAACATACGATCATTGACAATTAAGTCATACTTTGATAGAATGAGCTCTAGAAATGTGCAGTTCCTAAAGTCTTGAGGAGGCAAGGCGTTTCAATAACTCATCTACGAGAACCTTCATGCTAGAGAATTATCAAAGCCAGCCTCAATGTTGGAGAGAAATAGATGTGTGGTACCAGAATGGACATACAGCTGGGCTGTCTATCATCCAGATTAAGAAATTATCACCAATGCACTCCAAGAGCCTCCTGGACTGCTTTACAGCTTGCTTTTTCGTCTGTGTCTTTACATGTGAACCCACAATGATCCCTGTACGGTATAAACTAAATTGAAGAAATCATTAACTGAGATTCAAGAGAATGAACCACCAATTAGGCATATTGGATAAACACATGCTAAAGTGAAAGGAAAAAAAAGAAAGAATAAGAGCAATCCCCTAAAAACCTTACAGGAAGAAAAGGAAATGGAAAGGAACAGAGGGAGACTTATGGTATGAGGAAGCTGGGCTTTGTAAAGGACAAATATATAACGAGACACTACCAAAAGTAGGAACAATTGAAATGAAGAATGCGTTTGAGAGATTATTAGTAGGACTATCCATACCTACAGTCTGCCACTGCACTGTGGTGAAGAGAATAAACTCTGTAAAGTGAACCTGCCATTTGTGAAGTAGGTATGATTTCCAATCCAGGGGCTTTTATGTAATACCTTAATTTACAATTCCAATTTTGTATTTCTGCAACAGTCTACAGAAAGCAGAACAGAAAGAGCTAAAGAGAGCTGTGAAATTCCAAAATCCCAAGGCCATTACTATATAATTACAAGTGACCGCTAAAATATTCTCCTAATGTTAGTAAATACCCAAGACCTAAACTCATCAGGGCTTTGAGTTCATTGTTTGGGGTGTTATTTAGTTCTTTTACACAGATGCACATTTCATGTAATCAGCAAAGCAAATATAGCATTTATCTGTATCTAATACTGCAGCTTTTGAGAAGCATAAAACGAAAATTGCTTGACAGAGCTAGGCAAGATGTTGTTTTTGGGAACAGCTGATAGCCTGTGGTGAAGAAGCTTATATTAACAGAGATTTTTTTATTTAGGTAAGATTTTCTTTCTTTCCTCCAACTAAATTGTGCATGAAGAAAATCAATATTTCTATGAGCAGCTTCAGCCAAAATGCAGAATTGATTTCAATATTAATCGCACAGTTCTAAAGCACTGGGAGTGATACAAGCGGAGAAAACATTTTCAAAGTAACCGTGCAGAATGCATGGTGAAGCCATAGCAAGTTATGACCTCCAGGGTTTTTCTTGTTTGTTTTCTGTTTTTCTTTTGAAATATAGCTGAAACTGCTAGGTTTCCAAGACTGAGTGATAGTTGTACAAAATCAGCATTTCAAGCAAAAATATTTGTCGTTTTCCCTAACTGTTTGGCTGACTAACACTATAAGAATCTTCTTTTCCCCTTGATGATATATTTTTTCTAATTATCTTGAATGTTCTAATACCATTAAGATAATAAATTATAATCTTAACGGATAGTGAGATACTTTAAACAACGCATTTAACCTGTTTTTGTATTTTATCCCAGGGTGATTTCCAGGTTAATTCTAGAAAGTGTCCTTGTAGTAGGGATTATAAAACAAAAATCCTAGGCAAATGCTTGAACCACTCGCATTGTAATGGCATTGCTATGTATCTTGTGCTCTCTGGCTCAATCTGGGATTATTTTTCATTCAGGAATGTAGCTGCAATAAAAGAAACAGTTCATTCTCTTCCCCTTGATCCCTTGTGCGCTCCTCAAAGATATGAGAGAATTGAATTAAATCTTCTGCATCCTACTCAAAAGCTTTAAACGTTGGGCTGTGACATAAAAGGAGGCAATACAATCTGTACTGGTTGCTGCTGACACACACTTATGTTAAAGGAAACAGCAGGGGCCATCATTACACTTTGTATGAAGGCTGACTCTATTTTGGTGTATAGGTGTGCTCTGAAATTAAGACTTCAGAGGGCTCAGGAAGCTGAATACCTAGTTTCTCCATCCTATTGAAATAAAGTGAAATAAAACTTGCAGGGGCTTTAACCTGAAGATAACAAGCTGTGCCTCCAGTGGCCTGGAAGTAGCAATTAACAGTGAATTTTCCATGTGGTTTCAACAACCTGATGGATACCCTTTTTAGCTTCAGCTCTTATTGCTTGCTAAAAAGGTGTGGTACATGTCTACAGGTTTTGATCTCATACAATTTAACATACCTGTTTGATTACCTACATTTCTACCCATCGGCTTTTATCTCCAGGCCTCTGAGGAAATACAGATTAAAAGTTATTATTCCCTTTTTGGCTTTGCAATTGCCTAAAATGTTAAAACAAATAAATAGGAACTGATGGATAGAATTCTAAGAAGCAACAATTATTGTATTTCTGATCTATGCATGCTTTATCCAGGCATCATTTAAATGCCTTGGTAGTAACGTTGACTTCTTCCAGATCTGTATTTCTCTGTCAATATCTAAAGCCTTTAAGTTTTTATTATAAAAGATGAATCAATAACTGTGTGCTGAAATAGTTTTAGCATAAATAATTGAATTCCAATAATGTAGAATATAAATCCAAAACCCTAAGCAGAAGGCATTCAGTGTAAGGACCCAGCACAACGAGAAGTACATTGAGGCCCTTCTAGAACAAGGTGGGAAATTTGCAACTTTTAAAAAAAGTATTTGTATCCTGCAATCTAAAAATGTGGTGGGAATCCATACAAATACCTGGTTTTAAAAATCAGATAGCTAGATTTTAATAATGCTGCAACCAACAACGGTTACACTTCGTTTGAAGTGTAAAACTAGTCAAAATTCTGGGATTTGGCCTTCCGAAGGCCACAGTACAACCATACCTACCCTGCCTACTGCAAAGCTGGCATGAGTCTATGTAACTTGCAGCAGCACCTTCAGTTGTTGCATAGGCTACGGGCTGCATTTTGTCAACTCCATTAACACATTTTGTCACAGCTGATGCTCCATCCCTTGAATCACTGAAGAACTACAGTGCCCAAATTTTTGCCACTGCAACCTTTTGGGCTTCACAGCTGTATGAAACACATGGGGAGACGAAGGCTGGTAGAAATGGCAGCCCCTGAGGCACGACTCTCCTGATGTGGCCATTAGGACATGCTGAGGAGAATGAAGTGCCCTGGACTGTCCTGCCCTCGGACTAGCGTGGGCAGTGCTTGCTACCCTGAATTTCTCTTGAAATAGTTTTTCCTCACATCAAACTATGTGTTTCCTCATGAAGCACTACTGGACAAAAAGCATATATGTTTTTTCATCTTTCCCTAACCACTTGCTAATTAGGGTATTGCCCTAAGGCATGATAGAGTAAAACTCAAATTCCCTTGTCTTGCAAATCCTGCAGTACCGGAGCTGTTGAGACCAGCAGCTCTGTATTAGAGAGAAGGAGGTATTTACATCAGGATTCCCAACCTTTGCCTCCTGTGAAATTCATCCAACCCTCTGGGGGGCTATCTGTGACCATTAGCAGCTTCTTACGATGTCATCTCTCACAGCCAGCAGTTTCTCACCTTGGGTACAACAGTTTCATGTGTCCTGGTCTATTAGCATGGCCTGGTCAGAGGCCTGGCCATTTGCTTTCAGCCCAAACACTTTACCCAGCAGGCACTCAACTTGCTGTGGAGCCAGATAGTGTCAGCAGTTCAAAGGGGATTTAGGTCAAGACAGGGGCAACTTGACCACGAGTGGTCTCCAGAAGGTCTAGGCAAGGTTGTATGCCTCGATACACCTCCTCCAGCAGTTCTGGATGCTGGGAAATACAAGGACAATACAGAATCAGAGATTGGTAGGGTTTGGAAGGGACCTCTGGAGATATCCAGCCCAATCCCTCTGCTAAAGCAGGATCACCTAGAACAGGTTGCATGGGATTGCATCCAGGAGGGTTTTGAATATCTCCAGAGGAGACTCCACAATCTCTCTTTGCAATCTGTTCCAGTGTGCTGTCACCCTCACAGTAAAGAAGGTTTTCCTCTATTGAGTTGGAACTTCCTGCGTTCCGGTTTGTGCCCAGTTTGTTTCCTCGTTTCGTGTCACTGGGCACCACTGAGAAGAGTCTATCCCCATCCTCTAGACATTCACCCTTTAGATATTTATAATTATTGATTAGATCCCTCTAAGCCTGCTATTTTCCAGGCTAAACAGACCCAGCTCTCTCAGCCTTTCCTCATACAAGAGATGCTCCAGCCCCCTAATCATCTTTGTAGCCCTCTGCTGGACTCTCTTCAGTAGTTCCCTGGCTTTCCTCGACTGGGAAGCCCAGAACTGGACACAGTACTCCAGATGTGGCCTCACCAGGATAGAGTAGAGGGGAAGAATAACCTTCCTTGACCTGCTGGCCACACTCTTAATGCAACCCAGGATATCATTGTCCGTCTTTGGCCACAAGGGCACGCTGCTGGCTCATGCTCAACTTGTTGTCCACCAAGACTCCCAGATCTTTTCCACAGCGCTGCTTTCCATCAGGTCAACCCCTAACCTGAACTAGTGCCTGAGGTTATTTCTCCCTAGGTGCAGGACCCTGCACTTGCCCTTATTGAGTTTCCTTTGGTTCCTCTCCACCCAAACACCTAGTCTGTCCAGATCTTGGTCACTCCTCGCAGTTTTGTATCATCATGAAACTTGCTTAGGGAACACTCTGTCCCCTCCTCCTGGTCACTGACGAATACGTTGAATACATTGCACTCGTGTGCACTGCCCAAATACCATCCCTCTGATTTCTGTGTGTGGTACACACAATGCCTAGGTACCAGGTCGGTGGTTAATTTGTTGAGATAAGCAGCACAATAAGTTTGCATTGACTTCACTCATTTTTCTTTTACCTGCATCAGCAAACTGCAGATCAGCTTCTTATTAATAACTGCTGATCTAGATGAATAATTTTCTTTAAGTATGGTCTTTACAGCATATTTAAGAAGCATGAGCACACCTCCTGAATATCAACAGTTTCCTCTTCCATGGCAAAGGCAGCTGTAGAACATGCTTCATACTGTCCTCTGACTACAAATACGCCGACCCCAAGAACAGTTGTAATTCAGAACAACGTAGATGCAACAAAGAGGAGAAAATAACACTTTTTCACTTGTCAAAAGACAGATTTCTGAGGGAAGAGTTTTTAAGTGGTTCGTCTTGTGTGATGATTTATTCCTACCTGACCTTTACTATAAAATCCTTCCATTATCTCTAGTTCTTTCTAGAACAGAAGTTAGAAAACAAATAATAAATGATTAAACAGTGAAGTTAATTTTCAGAATAATATGAAATACATAATATTTTTTCAAGTTCTGAACAGAAGTTCATTATTTTTACCCTGCATTTAATTTAATGCTTTGGTCTCCTTTTCCAGTGATCATAATGACTGATTAAAAAAAAATCTTGCATGGCCTGGGCAACACAAAAAAAATCTGAAAGTAGTAAGAATCTGGATGATGTTTTATTGAATTTCTTCTCCCAGTCTTGAGCAGCTGACCAGTAGGAATTAATGATTCTATTTTCCAGCACAGATAGAGCAATCTTATTCTGCGATATCTGCAAATGTTGCACTGATAATCTAATCTATTATCTCATTCTAGGAATGCAGCCAGCACTTGGAAATGACCCTCTATAAACTACAAATTGTTATAGCATTGTCTTTGCTGCTAATAACACCTCCACCCTGAAGCTGGGAATGTGACTTAAGTTCATCCTGCAGCCTCATGAAGCTTATTACTTTGAAAGGAAACGATGTAAGACACCGTGCTATTGTGGTAGAAATGCACTGGTATTGGTTACCTGTCAGTCCCACGCTACTGCCCGGCTCACACTTGTAATTTCTTTTCATCTTTAATTTTGGAGATAGTTTCCTATTCCCAAAATATATAGCTTTACAAATACTTTCATGTTACTGAAGCATCTTAAAGGCAAATACACCTGGACTGGGAAATTAGAGTATTTTTATCAATATTAACCTTGGAAAATGGCAACTAAGTATTATAGCATCAACATTCTTATAAATGGCTGAGGGACTAGGTTGTTAAACATTGAATATATTTTTGAAAGTTCTTCTTGGTAACTGTTGCAAATTCTAGGAAATTGTGTTGGGGTTTGAATGTATGGATAAGGCAGTAATAATTCAGTAGATTTTTAGCAGTTATTTTCAAGTTTTCAAAACGTACTCAATATGGATGAAAGATTCACGATACTACAGGAGGTACCTGCTCTTTCTGTTTCTGTGGAATCCCTTTCATTGTCAAGTGCTACAGGTCAAATCTGTTCTATGACATGTCATCATCAAGCAAGATATGTGTCAGTGACTTTTCCTAAAAGAACTCAAGACACAAGATCTTTCTCAGAGATTTTCTTAATGGATGGATCATGAAAACTCATTAGATAGGAGAGGCTATTATTCAATTTTTTTAAAAATACATTTTTATTTGACTTTAAATGAATTTTGTGTTTCTTTTGGCATAAGATTCTTGTTTAGTTCAGTTCATGAAGTTTTAGCCATGTGTACTACTGCATGTACTTTTTAAATGTTGCAACTCTGCTGTAACGACACAGTTTTTCCTTTGGGGCAAGTTTCTCTCTCGTTTATTTCCTCACAAGGTGAAATAAAAAAAATATCACAAAATACTTTGATAAAGAAGTTGACATCTTTAGGTCGTCATTGTTCCCTGCATGCTTATTACAGGTACTCAATTGTTATTGCTTCTTTAGAGCATCCGCATGTAATTTAATAAAAATAAAAACGGTCTGAAAATTTTGACATGTTTGGAGAAAGTACAGCTGCGGGGAAGCTTTGGCTTGAAAAGCTGGTGCAGTACAAAATAAAAATAGCAGGTTTCAAGAAGCAGACTTCATAAATTCAAGGTTTCATAGGTGAACTCTTCTGGGATACTGATCTAAAAAAAAAAAGCTGAAGAAATCTGGTAGCTCTTTGGAGATGCAGTGTTTAGAATAAAATTGTAAATTATATTATTCTGGGGGAAGGAAGGCAGAGTCATAAAAAATCAGCTGGGTTTAATCAGTAACTTTTTGTTGTCTTTTAATATAAGGAAGTACTGTACTGGAAATGGAAATGAAATCAGATTGCTGAAGATGAGTGCAAATTTACAGATCAGGCATGCTGGGCATAATCAGAAAACTTCAAAGACAAAATGAAGTGCAACTAACAATGATCATCAAGAAGACCAAGAAATTATTGGACACATAATTTAAAAAGAAAGGACAGGGTTGGGACTGTGCTTATCAATAAACATATTATGAAGGCTATTTAGTGTAATTGCATTTTAGAGTGCCCAATGCTCTTCAACTGGAAGTTTTCACTCAAAAGCTCAAGGTGATCAGGTGGCCAACATACAAGCAATAAGAAAGGGCAAGAAGGTAAAAAACATTTTGGGGTATATGTAAATAAGTAAAATATCTTTCTACTGTCCTGGGCCACTGGTCTTCACCCTAAAGTGCCTTGGACACCTGGCTAAGCCAGCTAAAGAGGTTGACGATTATCTTTGCAAACAGACAAGTGCATGAATACTTGACCTACTTTCCTGATGGTTTGTATAAATTAAAATTTGTGGCAGAGGGAGTTAAAAAGTGGGAAAATATGCTGAGAACTTACTAAAAAACAACAGAAGAGCTTTAGTGAGTCGTTCTCTGCAGTTTATCAAAATAGACATTAAAAGATAACTTTATGGTATATGAACACTTTCCTGCATTTTCTTTTGCTGGTTACTAATGGGTGGTTTGAATAAGGGGTTAAGAGCTGAAAGACAGACAAGTGCAAACAATAAATAATCCTTGGCTTTCTCATGAGGATAATTAATCAGTGGAATAAATGACCACAGGAAGCACTACATAAACTATGCTTTAGTCAACACACATATAATTTGGGTTTATCTGGGGGAAATTTCTGTAGAATTGTGTGTGCTATATTCCCTCTTTCCTACAGATATTGATTATGGACTTAAAACCTGTGAAATAGTCCTCATTTATCCTCACGGGCATAAATATGCCCATGGGATCATTTGGGGCCATGATTCCATGCAGGAGCCATTGATTACATCTCAGAATAGAGAATATATATTTATTACTTATTATATGATCAGAGTTTGAACTACTTTCCAGCTAAGACATGGGTATTTTATTTGGATTATAATGGGTTTATAAAGGGGTTAAACGTTATTTGTCAGGTAAAAATATATAGCTGTGGTATGGCAGATACTATAATGTAGAATCACTTTCATCCACAGATGCTGTGTAGATGCCACTAAGAATTTGTAAAAACTTTGCTCTTATTTCAAAGAATGAAAACATAATAATAATACTACCCCAAACAACTCCATGTTTTTTAAGTGTGGACTTTTAAAGGCTTTTTCAGCAGAAGTCCAACACAGTACATGAAATAGCAAGTTTCATAAAACAAGCTGAAGTTTAGTACAGTCCATAAACAACTTAGTGGGTATTGTTACTCAATAGTTCAAAAGAGTTGTCAATTAAAAGTGTGAAGAAGAGATGAAGAAAAGATAGGGGCATCTTCAGGTGTGAATGTGTAATTTATTTGGAGCCAGCAGGCCAGGCTGGTGTAAAAATAGACTTTAATGAAGTCAATAGTACAACTGAAAGTTTGCTTTGAAGCACAATTCACCACGATAAGAGCTCTGACAGTCCCTATTAACCAGACCGCTGAGGTAGCAAGAAGTCTGTTTTCCCTTGTATGTACCTCAAAGGTTGTGCTATGACACCGTGATGAAGGGTTTACTGAGTGCTAGTAGAGGAAGAGCTTGTCTCTTCAAGGGAGTGGTTCCTTCCCTTGGGAACAGTCAGCAGACCCTATTTTTTCAGCAAAGCTCCTTTGTATTGCAGCTTTTCCAAAGATGAACTAGTGGCAATGTTCAGACCAGTCAAGTTTTGTCTTTGCTCTTTGGCAGAGGTTCTTGAAAAGGAGACCAAAGGAAGTCCAAACAATCAAGTGGTACTTAATCAGTTTTATAGTTTTTTTAATTTTTGTTCTTCTCTCCCCACTTTGGCAGGTGCCATTTGCAGAATATTTAGTTGCTTAGTAAGTTGGCAAGGCAATTTTGACTTGAACACAGCACTAATAATGGTCAACAGGTTTGAAAAATCTTTATACAGATAGAGGAACTAATTTATTTGTCTTCAGTGTTGCACCTTTATATGTGTTTAATTGCATGTAAGGATTATTGTAGACTCCCATTCTCTTGGTGAACTACTCTTATCTCCGTTCAAATTCGTATTTCCTTGGGACACAATAGATCAAGCACTACATAAGGAAGAAACAGCCTCTACATTTTCAATTTTTTCAGGTTCCACTTTTGTGCAGAATTTAAAAAAACCCAGCAAATTATAAATGCGCTTTTCATACACCTGTATATTGGGAAATGGAAAAGTTGAACAGAATTCTCTGTTAGTAGTAACTTCTCTTCCCACTTATTTGAAAGGAAGCAGAAAGCTACAGTTTTGTCTAAACACTGTATTAAATTAATAAGCAGTTTCAAACAATCAATGCAAGCCAATTAAATGTGACCCCACGTTTCTAGACTAACAAGCAGAGAGTTACATTTAAATTGAAAATTTATTCAGCAAAGACATAAGCCCCTCTTCAACACGTTCTAGAAAATTAACGAAGTACAATATGCCCCATACAGATTAGCAGTTCCCTCTTTGTAGGGGCATAAAAAATACAGTCAGCAGGGATTTTAAATCTCTGAAGCGTATTAGTACGATGTGCTTAGCCGTATTTCAGAATTGGCAAAATGGCACGTGACATAGCAACTGATCATTCAAAACCTCCCCATGTGGCATGGGCGGCGATCATATGTCGCATCTCTCATTTCCTCTGCCAGCCTGAGACATTAAATCTGTTTTACTATATCAGACATTGGATTCCTGGCTCACTTTCGATGAGAACACGGACACTGTGGAAAACGCAGCATGCCACAGGCATACAGAAAACATTTGCCAGTACTCACATGCTAGGCGTCCTCAGACATCTACTGATGTGTGCTGTCCAGTGGTTTTCATAAGAGTGCAGTGAACCTTCCATGGCACCTGCGTGAAGCTCCTCTTGCTGCCACTGCATTTGTTGGTCCCATTAGAGGGGGCATTTAGTCAGTTAACACAAGCCATCTGAAACAGAACTAGGTCTTCCCCCCCACCACAGGAGTGTAACAGCAATTGCAGGCAGTACAACAGGCCTGGACGTAGTTCTGAGACTGCTAAATCTCATACAGTTTCCTAATTGAGCACATGTTGTGGGCAACAGATGGTGAGTAAGTATTTCTCATTTGTAAGGTGATGGGACAGCAATTAGGCTTGTCCTGTTAAAGACATGACAGCTTATACATAGAGTTAAAGCAGGAATCACATTCCTTCATGTTTCTTGTCGGCATCCTTACTGCCTACCCTGTTGGTAAATTCTCCAAGCAGCAGTCATAAATAGCTGGGCTGTTCTTGCAAGACACTTCTGAAGAGATCTCAGGCTCTGACCTGGCACACCAATAATGTAAAAAACTCTTTGCACACAATACCTGTGAAGCTCCTATGTGGCTTTACAGCAGTTTCTTTGCCTAAGGCCATCAGGGGAAACGCAGTTGTCCTGTCGTAATTCAGAGTGCAATACCTAGAAGGTCTCCTAACACTACTGCAGAGACTAGAGGTGAAATTGAGTCATACGATCCTGACTGGCCTCTACATCTGGATTTTTCCAAAGTAAAGGTATTGGATGAATGGAGATGTTTCATCCAGAGAATTTGATTTGGCAACAAATACAGCCGAACCAAAAAATGTGGGTAGCAGATTTCCTAGCACCCCTGGTTACTCATGTATAGGAACAAACAGAAGACTATTTCTTTGTGCTGAGTTGTATCAACAGCTCCTTCTCTCAAAAAAATGATGCAGATTAATGAAACTGAGAAAGGTAATCCACATACTCTAGTTTTTGGCACCTAATCTAGATGTCTGTAACAGGAACATTGTATCCAGTGGAATTTGCAAGGGTTAAAGTTTCTTGGTTTCTTTTGGGAAGCTCAACTGATGATAGGGGGCTGCGGTGGGAGAGTTAGCTTCTACACATGCACTTCCAGAAGCTCTAGGCAGCCGTTATAAAGTGCTGGAGACTGCTGAAGAGTGTAAAGTAAAATTTAACTATGTTTATATTGTTACTCATACTCACCAAATACTGTTGCTAACATCACACTTTAAGTCTGCCAGACTGCTTTCATTTTGGCTCGAGTTAATCTATGTGATGAAAACAACCATCCCGGCATTCCTATGATGCGTCGTCTTTTTTTTTCTTCTCTTCGCCTATGGCCTCCTTTCTCACCTGCCAGATTTATTTTCCCAAGTATGATGCATTACAGTCTCCTTGTGTTGGAAACTATACAAACTCTTGCCCAGAACTACCTTTAAATCAAGCATATTGCTTGAGGAAAATCAACCAAGTTCTTTTTCCAAATATACATTCAGTAGTATAACTTATTCAAGTTTGGGTTTTAAAATATTTGCATGCACACAATTATTTTAACAGCAAGCAATAAAAGAATGTAATAACAACAATGCTTTGGTTAATTTTTTTTTAAAGAATAATTGGCTACTAGGGATGTATAACTTCACCTGGTTCCAACTGAACCGTTTTGTAATTGCACCTGTGTGCTTTCATCCCTGCAGTGAGAAAGCCTACAGTCAGTGCATTTATAAAAAGGAAAACATAATAAAAAATATTCAAGTTTATATAGTTCACTTAGGTCTTTACACTTTGATGAAAACAGCACATAATTTTTATTGAATGTTGCTCCTCTGAATTGTTTGTATTTCAAATATTACTGTGATTCTTTTTTAGACCCAGAGAGAAAGTAACAGTAAGGAGTAAAATAAACACATGCACGGTTACCTTGAAATCTGCAGCTTTACATTGTATATGGGACTGTACGCAACCATCTTTTCATGTTGTGTAGGCGCTTTTCTCGTTGCGCTTCTAGTTGTTAGCCATGGTAACTACAAGCCAAAAATTATGGTTAAAATAACAGGTATGTAATATAATTCATGGAGGAAACCTGCTATCCTCAGAACACATCTGAGTGTGAAAGCTGAGTTCAGCATCAAGATACCACTTGCATTATGCTGCTGTAGTTATACTGGTCCTAGGGGATGTCAAGGTGGATATTTAAAGAACACATTGTGTTCTTATTTATTTCTTACACAGGCTTACATGCACAATGACTTGTTGGAGGGTTCACAGCTGACTACACACACAGACTCTAATGGTGAAAATTTCTCTTTTTTTGGGGGGGAAAAACAAACCACAGAGGAAAAAGAGAAGAGAAAGGGGAAACCATCCAGTGGCTACCTGAGAAGAGAAGCAGCAAAATCTCCTAGACAGATGTCTTCCTTCAGGTGTCCTCTACAGAGCAACACACATCCCAGCATGATGTTCTTCTCACAATAACCACACGGTCTCTGCCAGGCCCCACTCACGCTCCCCTCCACCTGCAGGCGCAGGTGCTTTATACTAGTTTGCTGTTCAGTTCCTTGTCGGCTCCCCCTGTGTAAATTAAGAGTAGGAAAAAGCAGGTGAAAAGAGGAGTAACTCTCACACAGGTGGCAACTGCTTCCCATGAGAACCTGCCATAGCAATAGTATTGCGGTTTGCTTGAAACAATATTGGAGTCTGCAGGTGAAAAATGTCATGAGCTGTGGTGACATACCTGAGGAAATTTTTAGTTTAAAGAGCTGCAGTGAGTTCTCTGGAGATTTCTTTCTTTTTTTTTTTTTCTTTCTTTCTATCTTTTTTTTTTCTAGAACACACAATTTAAGTACAAGAGAGAGATAAATGAACAAGATTACGTCTTGTGCAATACTTTTCCTGCGAGGAAAGTTAAGCAATTATGACTTTGATCCTGCAATCAGATTTGGCAGCATGAAATTCTAGCTAGCACATAGATGGGCAATAATACAAAACTGTGGAACTGGAAAATACATTTGGTTTGGACTCTTTAAAAAGCCCAGTACTCTCCTGGGCAGACATTTTCCTCAGCCAATTCACACTAAGACCAAAGAAAAGCCATCAAGAAAAATCACTATGTTGTCTCTCTTCAGGTATGGTGGACAGTCAGCACTGACAGAGATGGGCAGTCAGTGTTTATTGATCCATTAATCATTTTTCCAGACTTAATGGACTAAGATTTAAGTAACTAAATATTCTCTGTTCTGGTAGAGATGAGAAATAAACTTTGATTTTTTTTTTTTTTTTTGCTGTCTTTCTAGAATTATAACCTTCCAGTATTATAAGGAGTTAATGAATTCCCTTTCTGTTTCATTTTCTTTTAAAGTGTCATCATAGTAATTATCCTAAGGAAGCAATAAAAGACTTCTTGGTACAGGACTTTGGAGATCAGTTTTATGAACTCAAGAAACATTGTTTATTGTATTATTACAACAGAAGGATAGCAAGTATTTTGTCACGATGTGCAAGGTTATTTAAAAGTAGTGCCCCACACGCCTCACTGAGATTATTTCTCTATTACCATTTCAAGAAAGAGATGGTGCTATTATTCTTTATTTCCTTTTATTGTTACTTATATCTGTCCTTTCAACATAATCTTCTTAATTAATATACTCTTTTCTTGCCTCTGCGTATTCTATAGATTTTTTTATTGATCAAAAATCAAGTCACTGTCATTCTGTCTTGAGGGCCGTGATTCAAATCCTTACATGTGATCCAGTTACTAGTTATAGTGTTAGTAGCTTCAACTGGACTACCTGACTACTCTTCACCGTAAAGAAAATGGGGGGGGGAGGGGGAAGGGCACTTCAAAATTGTTTCAGATTTTAACATTTGAATGCTTAAAAAAAAATAATCTTCATGTACTTGTACTGTTTTTAATAGGCAATGAAAGAATATTTAGTTTTTCATAAGCACGTACACTTAGTTAAGCATATGCTAAATACCAGCAACATATCCTTGCCTTGACACTCAAGTAATGAAACTCTCTCAGACCACAGAGGAAGCATGAAACAAAGGATGTGAAATCCCAAATCCGTGTAGGATCTCAATGCAAAGTTAAGGTGTTAAAAAGCACGGTCGTCTTAAACCACATTTTGCACACTTTTTGTGTACCTTGACACATAAAGCAAAGCCATTGGGGAAGAGCAATTACATGGGCAACTCTCAGACAAAGGACTGAAGGAAATCGTTTCCTGATCAGTATTTCCTTCAGTGTGGCCCTGACGTCCCTTGCAGTAAGGCTTCTGTTGTATTGTCTGGACAACTTCTTCTTTATTCATTGAGAGAGTTTGTTCATATGGTTTAGTGGCTATCTCCCAGTTTTAGCTCTTTAATAACTGTTTAATGTACAATGTCTGATATCAGAATGTACTTTAAACAGAGTAACTTGTAATAATAGAGATGAATTAAAATGAAAGATTATGAACAAGTAATATTGAGCAACGGATAATTCCACTCTTTGTCTGAATATTGTTAAATCCAAAGTAATTATGTTAATTTTGATTAATTTTGCTAAATTTTCTTTGATTGGCATCTGAATAATGGTTGCTGCTTTGAAAAGTGTTTGATTTTTGCCTCTAATAGATAGCTATTATTATCACCTAACGTTTTAGATAGTAACGTAAGTAAATCCTCAAGAAGTCTTTGTTCCTGTAAAATTACTCAGCTACAACAGGCTGAAGGGGGAGTGCTGATGTGGGTCCTTAACAAAGTTGTGTTTGTTGTTCTCATGATGGCAAGTAGTAGCTTGTTCAGATGGAGTCAAGAAAGTCAATCTCCCACTCTACTCCTTGAAACCTTCCATGGTCTGCACAGAGGGAGGATGGGAGGTGACATGCACTTTGCAGAAGAGCCACTGGGATCAGTGAACAAAAATATCAACCTCAAAGACCGGTGCTTATGGTTGATGGCCACACCAACTGACTTCCTACCATCCGCTTAGGGAAATGGAAATTCAAGCTGTGATTCAGAATCCTGCTCAAAGATACTCAAAGATTTACATTTCGCTAGACAAATTTATATAGTGTAGAAGATAAATGTTCTTGGATATATGAAGCAACCTAGTAATGTAATAAAGTCTTCGTAAGTGATTAGAAGAAAAGTAGAATGCATTTTCCAAAGGGGTATTTTTTCACACACACCTACACAATGGCACAGACAGATGTTTGTGATAAGCCCAGCGGTAGCTTTTAAACCCACATTTGTTGAGGAGTTACAATTAGCTCACGTGCTGCTGTTTCCTTCTCATACTTCACTGGTGAATAGCAATGATGACTACCTTTTCTGGAAGATAACATCTTGGACTATTGAAAGAATGGTTACAATTGTTCCAAATTAGTTATTTGTATGGCAACAATAGGTATGTTCTTATAGACCGTTCAAATAATTTTGTTTGCTGTCAACACATTTTAGTAGTGTATGAAATATTGGTAGCGAGAAAGGGCTAATGATCCAGTACCTAAACATGGCTTCAAAAGGGAAGAAGGAAAGAAGATTGATTTCCTATATCCTGGTTCAGGCATGGGCAAGTTTGCATATAGACAGTATATGATCAAAGCTTGTCATCATAACAGATGAACAGGAAGAATTCTGGTTTGAACTTGTGAACTATCGATCTATCCAAAAGTTAGACCTACCCTTGGTTTTGCCAGATTGCAAAGTATATTCTGTTTTTTGTAATCTTTTCATTTATATAAAGGCAAAGGAGATGAAGGTCATTGATTTACAAGGGAACTTCAGTTTCAGGTATTTCCTTAAACCACTGAAGTAGCATATGAAAAAATATACAGATGCCACAATGCTATATAATGCGTTAATATGTCATTACAAGCAAAGAAAATAAAACCAAACAGTTCAATAATTTGAGCAGACTTGCAAAAATCTTTTTTAATGGGTATTTTTTTCTTTCCATCATAACCTTTCCACTAAACCATTCATAGATTTTTCAATCCCCAAAGTTTTTCTTATAATTAGCATGAAATCTGGCCAGAAACAGTAAAGCTTCTTCCACTTGCTGATCCAAGAAATTCTGTTTAATGTCTTTGAACTTTTTCTGACTAAGTCAAGGTACTGAAATGAGAGAAGATAAACGTGTCCTTTCCATTTTCCTCTGAATTTCTAGCTACCTGTTAGAAGTTTCTTGCACTTCTGAGCCTCATCTAACATTGTTCATAAGTCCTTTTTTTTTTTCCTTCTGGGAACACACCATCATTTTTAGTGCATGTTAACGTCTCTTAATCAGTGCAGACTTCCCTTCAAACAATGTAATCCTTTTCTCAATTAATAACAGAATACTTAATAGGATTAGCTTACACAGACACCTTTTCTTACTTTTGCAGCTTGTTCCATCTTTCACTTTTTATATTATTTTCTCTGTTAATAACAGACTTGTTTTCTGTTTTCCTTGTTACCTACACAAATGCAGCAGCATCTTGCCAGTCTTTAGTTGTATAGGACTCATCTTTATTTTCAGTGATGTCTCTCTCTCTCTCCCACACCAGCCATGCAGAAAGTATCTTTCAGGCAAGGACCTTTGTCTAGCTATGCTATGGCTTAAAAAAATTTAAATTTTCTAACCTTATTTCCTCTTCTCCTTTGTTCTTACATCCATAGGAAAAACAAACAAACAAAAAATTTCACCCATATTCTTGTATATCACACAAACATCTGCAGGGCTCTAAAGCTGGTGCCACATGATTTGTGATCCTGGGACTGAGAGAGGCAAGTATCTTTCACCTTGTAACCAACGAAGGGTTTGCTTATGCACTAAAATGACAAAGAGCCTCAGCTATGGTAGTTGATTATAATGACCATCAGATGTCTACATGATGGGAAACAAGAAATCTTAGTATGAGATTCACGCTGCTGTCTCTCTCAGGTGTTCTGATAATAATTTGAATCTCATTATCACTTTCATCTGTCTCATTTTTTAATAGACTAGAGATAGTGGTTGTAGGTGATGAAGACTTCTGATGTATGCAGATAGTTGTGATTTATGATTTATTTTGATGCAAGAGTGAACAGAATACCAAGGATCTCAGCCAAAAATATTCAGGCACATTAAAGGCTTCCTTGGAATGAAAGATTAATCTGAATAAACTTAACTGACTCCAGAGAAAAAGTATTATCATATTTTGAAGAATTATATTATAACCTCACTGATTGCTGTATTATGGTTGGGACATAAAAGATATAACATTTTTCTCTCCCAGTATTCACTTTCTTTCATTCTCTGAGTCTAGCCTGCCTGTGCTCAATAGCATGTATCTGCTAACAGAGATGGAGAGTTGCAACAAACATTTATGAGAAAATATTTTTGCATAATGTATATTCTAATGTTTATTTTGTTCCTTAGGTCCTGAATTCTTCAAATACTATAGAACTGTTCACATGCTTCTAGTTAGGCATATACTCCAACGTACAGGGCTGTGCATAATACTGTGATTTCAGCTCATAAAACAATGTTATGAATACACACATATTGCACCATTTGTCTGCGTACCAAATACCAGTATTATTTATTTGCATATATTTCCTTACACAATTCAATAACTTTTACTATAAGAAATAGATACTAAGCAACTAATGCTTTTTTTAATCACCAGCTCCCTCCAAAGCAGGTTTCAGGTCACATATTGGCTCTGTGCAAGGTGGGCTTTGAAGATAACTATTTAATTTTCTCTTCCTTTTCTCTTGACCCCATTGAAAAGACAGGAAAGCTTAGCTTTAAAAAATGTGTACCTCAGCAGCTGCATTTCAGAACAACAACTTGAAATATGGGGTAACACCAGCGCAGAAAGAATAAATGGATTTAAAATTATGCATTTTGTGATCCTCAAATATGTAATTTTAGAAGTGGCATTTATGCATGTAAAAATCAATATTCACTCCAAAATTCACCCTACTTCAAAAGGTAATATAAAAAAGCACTCTCTAACAAACTGTGCTGCTGTTTGTTAGATGCCTAAGGGCGCAGAACAATTAGCAGAGGGTGCAGACGACTATTGAACTATTCTTAGAAGGTATTGACCTTCTGCAGCATCTACCAAGCATTCTCAGAAGGAGTGGAACACTAATGAGATGGTATGAAAGTGTGAACTCCATAAACAAATCCTTTTGTGCCTACTTGCTGTGCAATTGCTAACTTTAAAAAGGATGGGGGGAATAGAGGGAGAAGCAAAAAGACCAGGCATAGATGCCATTTGGCCAGCTTGCAATTTATGTCAGCAACTAAGCTTTGAACAGAGTATTGGCACCAGAATGGTAGATAAGACTTGTCTTCTATTCCTTTTTAATATTACTTCTCAGAATCTTGCAGCACCACGAGTTAATAATTGGTTAACAAAACAGTTTATAGATAAGGAAGACTTGTGCATGTCTTGCATGCACAAGCTATCTAGTGAGCAATGTTTAATTAAACCATTTATTATAAATCTATGCTTTGAATAAAACATTTGTTTTTCATGGGTGATTAATTTTTCCTTTATTCCGCTCTGTCTCACTCCCATAAGCCAGAGCACAGACTGTTCTTAGCTCTCATATAGTTCTCAGAGTATTTATAAAAATAATACAAGTTACCATTGAAACCTTTTGTTACTTCCTATTACCCCTCTTATCCTTATTCTATGTCCTTACCTTTTAATCCGTTTTTCTCCTTCCTGTAACCTTTCTCCAGATTTTTACCAGTGCCTACATACTGTCCTCTGCTGCCCGCTTTCCTATGCCCTCTTGCTTTCATGCCCCTGCCTTTCTTACATCTTTCCCTAGTTTCCTTTTACCCTCTGTGGAATGGCTTATTAACTGCAGAGAAAGGAAAAAGCTGGCAATGCCTTAACACCCAGGTCTGCATGAAAGGCAAGCTCCGGACTGTCTGTCCCAGAAAGCTGCAGGACCTGCTGTTTGCCCCTCTTCTGGGAACTGTGCCCCTAGCATTGGTTTGAGGGGTGCGCTTTCCTCACACCCACCAGGGCTGTCTCCTCCGGTGCACACGGTCCAAGTTTTGCTGCTTCCATTTTGGCCCCATACTTATTTATATCTTGAAATTGTTTCCTGCTAACACTACCTGCCTCTTTGAATTAATGTTTTAGGTGTGCTTCCATCTCCCCAGAATGCCTATTACTTCTCATGCATAATTAATCGCTGCTGTCTCCTTCTCTGGTAATGCTTTTGTCTTTGTCACTCCACCTGTTCTTACTAAGGTAAATCACCACATCCTTCCTGTGAATGAAAAAACAACTCCAACTGTTTGCTGTTCTTATGACTTACATTTAAAAATTTTCTGTTAATCTCTTCTTCCCCACCAGATTTTCTGTCAAAATGACAGTGTGTTATATCATCTTTGTTGGTGCTAGATCAATCCTGCCTTTGAAACCTCTTGCTAAAATCCTCCCTCATTTCAGTTTCATGCTTTGTCTAAAACCTGAAATTCCCTAAATGACTGTCTGCACCTTATATCTATCACAGTTACCTCTTGCTGCCTGCTTAGTCCTTTTACTTAGTCCTCTATCCCCCTAGATCCTTTACTTTATGTCTTTATTCATAGAAACTCATGCTTTGAATACTTCTCTACTTTCTGTTAAGCCCTACTTCCTTCTTACACACTCTGCTCTACATTTTCTGCCCAAAATAATCCCCTGGCTCTGCCTCAAGCAACAATGACACCATGCCATCTTTTAACCACCCTGGTTTGGGTGTCTGGTAGAGATCTCCACTGAGGTGCTGAAGATTCCCGAGTTACAAATCCTACTTACAGCAGATCTGCAGAAAATACTGATAATTTACTCATGATCATCCATTTAGCCAGTAATTAGTCAAAAAGAAAATGCCAATTTGAGGAAGCAATAATTTTTAGACAATCTTGTTTTAAAAACAATGTGTTTTGTTACACAGTTACAAACAGTACAGAAACCAAAATAACTTTCCATCTCCAGTTATGTGAGATGACTAGTCAATTTTTAGGTGGATAGAAGCTGCATGTTAAAATGGAACATGATTTTTGGATGAAGAGGATGATAAATAAAGTGAAGACTATCTGGAAGCTCCTAAAAACCACTGTAGCTTTGAGTTTGAAAAGAAAATCAACTGCAAATTTAACACTGAGCAAATTAGAAGTTGTCATTTCCTCTGCTGTATGAAACTCTCAAGTGTTATGTTTCTTTTATGAAATGCTTTTCTCACAGAACCTCACAAGATTTTTTTATTTTTTTTTTTAAATACCAGTGTTAACTTATTTTGTACTAAGGCTTTGTAGGAAAAAAATTACAGCAGAGCGCTGCTCCCATCAACTTCAGAGCTCTGCTGTATTTTCTATCAACAGTTTCAGCATTTCAGAACACATAAGTTACTTTGACTAATTTGTTCACAGAAATTCGAAAGAAACACATGACCAATTTCAGGCACGCTATAAGTTACAACTACTGAAATCATGTTCAATTTGACTGAAAGGAAAGTCATTCTATCCAAAAATAATACAATTATTTTTTTTTTTTTGTCAGTAGATTTAAATGTAGAATAATTTGGATCTGGGTAACTGAAATTTTTTTTTTTCCCTCACCCTTTAACAGTGGGGCTTTAGAGAATTTTACAAATATGTTTAACTGAGTGAACTCGATATGATTGCAGCAGATTTTAGTTTGTGTACACTTTTAACATTTAAATGCAAAATAGGAACAGAGTTTCCCTATTAATAATGAAAAGTGTAGCCTTGAAAAAAAAAAAGAAATTATAGCTTTTTCTTTAGAGCGATTATTTCTAATATAGCAGGAAAAGGTTAATAAACTTACAGATGGTGCTGTTCAGAGTTCCTCTTGTGCACCGAGTACCATTCCAAATTATTCAGATTCAGTTGCTCAGAAAAACTGCGAGGATGATCCGGAGAATGGAAAACCTGCCTTAGGAGAAGAAGGCCAAAGGAGTCCTCATGAGAGACTGGGAATGTGGGAAAGCCACATCAGTATGCAAATACATGGTTAATAACTTGTCCAAAAACACAAGTTTAAATAGAAATAACACAGCATTATTCTTTGGAAAGTAACAAACCATCACTGCAAGGAGTTTCTAGAACAGCTTTCCAATTAAGTATGAATATGGGAATCAAAGTGGTTTTAAGATGAAAGCTGGTGAGCAGGGGATGAATTTTGTGATATAGTTATCTGCACCATCAGGAATTTTGGTTAGACAACCAAAAAGCTTTCTTCTACATTTGTGGTCCTGAATGCGATAATTCTATAACAGATTGTGAATACTAATGAAATATTCCATTAAAATTTTTTTAGGGTTTTCCTTCCAGGTTTTCTTTTGATCTGTGTTATTATATCAGTATTTCAAATGAAAAAGCCTAAATCCAAGACATAAGGCTTGAGGTTTAAGGGGACGTGGAGATTTGGGCAGTCTATTTTTTGGACATTACTGCTTAACAGTGTCCCCTTTGGATTGCTTAGATAGTATGAGAATTTATAATGGAGTAATTAATAGAGGGAAATGTTATGCATATAAAAAGAAATACAGGAACAGTAGTTAGTTGCCAATAGCCACATTCAGACAGCAAGGACTACAGGCTACTTTTTATTATTGTCAAAAGGAATACAGTAGCAGAATATTTAAGATAGCATGAAAAATATTAAAGATTGTTTTAAAGATGGTCTTCAACTACAAATCATGATTCTTGAATTTCTTTGAGGATATTCATACTGACTTCCATGAGGCTTTTGAGATCATGAACAGAGACTGACTGAAGTTAATTTGCTTCTGGCATTCCCTACTTATGAATTAAAAAAAATTCTTCAAGAGAATTCTCATGAAATTTCATCAAAATCTGAAAGGAAAGGGGAGACTGCACCCATGACTCACTGCCCGAACCAGCTGTGTTGTTACAGATGCTGTTGAAATAGGTGCGTGCTAATAATTCTGTAGCTGTGAACTGCTTGGGAGCTTTCTCATCAGAGTAGAAAAGTACTATTCTGACAGGAAGACAAAGACATACAATTTTGCCTCTGACTACAACATGTAAAGGAGTTGAATGTTTACAGCAGAACAAAAGGCACAGTCTTAGCGACAGCAAAAATAAGCTATTAGTTCCTTATTACATCAAAGTTCTTCAAAGGTACTTGTGATAAATGGATGAATTTATTATTCTCAAGTTTTCCTCTAACATGTATCTCAGGTGCATATAACCTCATTTTAAAAATAGTACTTAGTTACAAGGAAAGATTCTTCACATTACTGCAATGCAGATGCATTTGTAGGATTACTGGGGCATTGCAGGTCTAATCTTCGAAGGAATTCTGATCAAGTCAGTTGAGCTGGTGTCTTTGTGAAACTCCAGAATAAAGCTAATTTGAAAAGTTAAGGTGAGTGTGGCAGAGGAATCTCTTTTACATATTTTTCATGTGTAACTTGAATATTCAGGTATAATCATGATCATAAATAATCTACTGCATAAAATTCCAAGAAAGCTTTTCCAAACATGCTTTCCTGGATGAATATATGGGAATAAAGAATGTTTTATTTTCTCTTTTTGAAGTCCAGTATTCACCTATATGTTGCAAAAGTACCCCAAGGCAGAAAAGAAACACAAAACATGACCCTGCACACCCACTAAACCACTCAGCTAACACTGGTAAGGGTGCGGTGTTAAAGTTGACTTATTCGGGTACTGACTTTAGATAAATAGATATTGAAATTACTTTCTATTAATAGATGTGCCACAATATTTCATGCTAATAACCCAGAGCTGAATCTATTTTCCTTGTGCATATCTAAGCCTATTTAAGAATGTAAATTTATATACACAGACTAACAGAATATTTGAAAGGGATTTTTATCTAAGCTTTATGAACTTCTACTACTTGATGTGCCTTTGCTTTGATGGTTTTGGAACTAGAGTGATTAACACATTTATATCTACAAGGATGTAGACATGCTTGTAATATCTTTTCTTATTTTCTTTTGCAGGGAGTTAGAAAGGCTGCTTGTCTTGTCTAAGATAATGCACTGTAAAATCAAGTTAAACATGGAATAAAATCAAGTTACACTTTTTTTTTTTCCTCATGATAACAGAACACTATTTTAAAAAAATGACTGAAAAGTTAACATGCAGGAGTTGTCAGTTAAAAAGAACACCTATGTGGGGTTTACTAATTCTGGCTGAGGATGTTACATTATTGAACACATTATTTATTAATGCATAACAAGTCAACCATTTTCTGTCACATCTCTTTCAGCCCAGGGGAGAGAAAGGTCACCGAGGCTCTGGCATTCATCAGAAGGATATATGTGAACAACAGAATGGCTGAGGGATTAGGGAAACCTGTCCAGCCTACTCCGACTTTAGAAAACGACAGCATTGCCTTGGAAACAGGATGAAGAGGACACCTGCTAATTCAGGGTTTCAAGGCTTATTATTTCAAGGCTCTCAAATTTTGAGATACTTGGAAAGGTGTTAGTCTCAAGTGCTTAGGGAGGGAATGAAAGAGTGAGGCATAATTTTCACAACAGATATCTGTAAAACCAGGAAAGAGACTGAGACCTAGCTGCAGAAAGGGAAGGGATTCTCTGTGGGCTCACAGATGGGAGGGGAGACTCCTGATGACTGACCTGTCTCAAATGATCAGAACTGGTAAGGAACATGATGCAGGAAATACACACAGATATTTTGTATTTCTTTAGGGTTGTTTCTTTGTAAGGAATTATTATTTTTTAATCCCTCAAAAGTTAATCACATAACTTTCAGAAACAAAGAAAATTATTAAATTATGAATTAATTATTTATAATGAAATTAAATTATTAAATTGCAGAATGGCTAAGTGCTGGGTCCCCCCACATGGGCCACAACAACCTCAGGCAACGCTACAGGCTTGGGGAAGAGTGGGTGGAAAGCTGCCCAGCAGAGAAGGACCTGGGGGTGTTGGTCAACAGCCAGCTGAATATGAGCCAGCAGTGTGCCCAGGTGGCCAAGAAGGCCAACGGCATCCTAGCTTGTATCAGGAATAGCGTGGTCAGCAGGAGTAGGGAAGAGATCATCCCCCTGTACGTGGCTCTGGTGAGGCCACACCTCAAGTACTGTTTTCAGTTCTGGGCCCCTCATGGCAAGACAGACATTGAGGTGCTAGAGCATGTCCAAAGAGAAGCAACAAAGCTTGTGAAAGGTCTAGAGCACAAGTCTTGTGAGGAGCAGCTGAGGGAACTGGTGTTGAGGAGGCTGAGGGTAGACCTAATCACTCTCTAACATCTCCCTGAACAGAGGCTGTAGCCAGGTGTGTGTTGGTCTCTTCTCCCAATGAACAAGCAATAAGAACAGAAAATGGGCTCAAGTTGTGCCAGGGGAGGTTTAGATTGGATATTAGGAAAAATTTCTTCACCAAAAGGACTGTCAAGCACTGGAACAGGCTGCCCAGGGAAGTGGTTGAGTCACCATCCCTGCAGGTATTTAAGAGACTTGTAAATGTGGTGCTTAGGGACATGGTTTAGTGGTGGACCTGGCAGTGCTAGGTTAACGGTTGGACATGATGATCTCTTTTAACCAAAACAACTCTATGATTCTATTCTATGACTCTATGATTCTCTGCACACCACAGTGTTTAGGATACAGATTATTTTTTCTCCCCTCCAGAAATTGCTTGGAAACTCTTCCCTCACAACATGGAAGCAATTGGCTAACACGAAAAAATCCAACATACTTGTATTCAGATTTGTGATCTTCTAATTCATCTGTGATCTGTGTAAAAAATTCTTTTCCACCTTAATTGAATGGCTAGAGAAAATAGATATTGATGAGTGTAGTGAGCATCTCCATGCAGCATACAGCAGCACAGCATTTACTTGTTAAAGAGAAAACATGGCCTATCAAACACAGAATGCATTTCTCAAGATACAGAATTGTTTTGTATGATTTCCATTTGAGTGGAAGTGGAAACCCAAGCCTGGAGAAAGCAGTTTAGATTACTGAGCACAAAAGGAGTCTAAATAAGCATCAGGGGAAAAAATGGAGAGGAAAGAAAAACACATCCAAGAGTGTTGTGTGTGTTCGTGTGAAAGGAAAAGAAGCTGGAGAGATTTGAACAAAACTTCTCCAAGACTAGTTGTTCTACAACATCTTCCATTATTTTTACTTTGCCAGTAATTAGATGATCTGCAGCAACAAATGAAAATGACACGATGCTCCCCACAGAAGCTTAAGACAAATCTCCAGTAAATCTGAACCTTTACCTAGGACTAGGGTTAGTTCTTAGGTATTAATCTGGGGATGTCACATTTGAAATAGAAAAAACACCTCAGGCAAATAGCTAAAATACATAGATTAATCTGTGCATACAAGGAGCTTGTAAGGCCAGTTAGCCAGTCCATAACAAACCAGTGAGTCATTTGACACTGTGCCCGGTGAGAAGAATGGCTTCACTGTATTGGAGGAGCTGACGCTCCTTGCTGTAGAAATCACCTAATCGCTTTTAGCAATGACATATGCTTGCCCAACTCTGATTTTGTAACATACCCATTGCTATATTCTCTAGCCACTTGCTATTTTTATTAGTTTTACTGTAAAGAACACTGCCCTCCTGTACAACTAGGGATTAAGCTGTCTTCTTGAGCTATACCATTTGTTAGCAATTGCTTCGGAATGTTTTCATTTTTGTACAATATACTGATTTGGCTCTTTACCCAATGGCATGTCAAAACATGCTGGACAGTGTGTGATTTGCTACAAATAGAAAATCCTTTTGGAGATGTTTTTTTCAGTGAACTCCTTCAGATCCTTGCATAATTGCTGAAGTAAACAGAAATAGCATCATATTTCCTCCATTTCAAGTATGAGAGGGAGCTATACAAATGGAATTACACAGCACATTGCTTCTGCAGAAACTATGCTGATATCCATAATAACAACACTATTATTTAACCACGCATAATATTGTGTAGCAACTTTGTTGCCTCCAGTTAATCACAATAAAAGAGCTATTTATTTTCCAGTAGAAGGAAATTCCTTGTTTTATTTCATGACACAGGATAGACAATGGATACAAGGACTACATTATCAGTCTTAAAGAAGTGAAGTATGTAAAATGTTAGAAGAGCAGTAAAAGTCTCCCCCTCTCATAACCCTTCTCTCTGCAGGAAGAAAAGAGGAGGTGTGGGGCAAGATTCTAAAATCCCTGTCAAAGGTAATAGAACACTGTCCCCATTAAATATAAACTAATTCAAACTGGAACTTAACATTCCCAGGTTAAAGCAGGCTAAAACTGCATATTCATTTTTCCAGGAACCTGTCCTCAGTGCTAAAATCCCATAAAATGGTTTTGAAACAAAGCAGATGACAGCACTTTCATGGTTTAAGATTCTTGAAAATTTACTAGTCTTGGTCTGAGATGTTTGACAAAGTACAAGAAAACATGCTGTTCTCTTAATCCATTAAAAGAACGGAAAGTTTTAAGCCAGGACATTAAATGCAAGACTTCTGATGGGGTTATTTTAGTTATTAATTCACCAACCACACAAAATTGATAAAGATAACATTACATTGCCTGAATTACTTCAGTATCAGATCCAGCATATTGAGTGTGAAACTTAGAATTAAGTATCTTGAGGGAAAAAAAATAATTACTCATTAGTGATTGATGATTAGCAAACAAGATGTTTCAACTCTTCCTTGTTAGTTTCACTGAGGGAAGAAATAGAGTTTCCAGAAAGAGGGAAATCTCATTAAACTTTCATTTAAAGCAGAAATGGAGGTGAAATTTAAACTATTTAAGATTTTATATTTTCCTTTTTTTAAAAAAAAAAGCTGGATTAGGTAAAAAATTAGTTAAATTTTTATTTGAAGGATTTTGAGCAGTTGAGAATGAGTATTTTGAATTAATCAAATACCTGCAGTTTTGTAATTCAGTGAAATTAAGCATGTTCCTCTTCAGTCTAACATGAGCCTGAACTCAACCACAATCATGCCAGAAAGACAGAATACATAAGAACACAACATTTTTCCTTCAGCTAGGATCTCAAAGTTTGTAGCTGATTTGGTACAAATTGCTGTAAAAACCAATAAGGATTTTACATAAATGGGAGACTTACAGATGGTCACCCTAACCCCAGTCATTGTGGCAGTGAATGTTGTTTATGTTGACTATTGAGAGACGAGAACAAACAACCTTCAACGCACAACTGACAAGACTCCATCATAAACTCCGTCAGGTCTCTTCAATTACTAATATCCCCAAAGTAGTAAGAATCTGTTCAGGTAAGAGGTTTCAGTAAAGCACTGTAGAATTGCTTTTGATATCTCTAACCAGAAAACAAGTGAACTGACTCAGAGAAATTCCTGGAAAAAATGATTCCTGCACGCAGAACAAGAAAATGTTGCTTGTTGCAGCCTCTTTGCTGCAAGCGTGCCCTTGCCCCACACTTTACTGACAAATCTGGAAGAAAACAGGAGAAATTGAACTACCACCAGGTTTGTATAAAGAGTAAATTATCTACAATAATCTGATTTTCTTCCATGAATTCTTCATAACTTAAAGTATCACATATCCTAACTCTTAAAAAGCCAACAAACAGAACCCACCTTCTAAGACAAAGCTTAAATTAATATTGACACTCACATACACACTATTCCCCTGGTTAACTACTACCAGAATTTATTTCTGTTGCTATCTTTTATGTCTGAATGAAGCCTCATACCTTCTCCTTCCTGCCATGGAAGGGAACCAAGTAAAAAGATGCATTTCAAACTCATCGTAATCAATGCAACTGTAGCCATACCCTCTTTGTGGCAAGACTTTATAAGAACATCATGGGGAATTGCATAAACATGTAGAAAGACTTGGACAAAGTTACTGTATGTCTCATCCTACAGGAAAGCAAATGTGATTTGCCCTTAGATGACCCATGGGAGGAAGGGTCATTCATAGGTCTACAGTTATTTAGTACTTGAATAGTAAGAGATGCACATTTAAAGAGCAAACAATCAAGACATCTGTAGTAGCATTAAAGAAGATCAACATGGTACTTGTATCTCACACAGATAGTCCAGAAATAAAAGGTGGAAGCCAAGAGAGACTAAAAGCTATACTTCAGGACACAGAAGCACAGATAAAGGGCAGGGAGATGACTAAGTAGGGGCCATAGAGCAGAAAACAATTTTGGTGTTATAGTAAACAAAAAAATTCAAAACAGATAAGTTATTGCAAAAGAACATAAAATAAACAGCAGCCCCCCCCCTCCCCAAAAAAAACCCCAACCCAAAACGAAACAAAAAACCAGCACCAAAAACTAAAAAACACAAGCATATGAGCAAGGGGTTATTTTTTCATTCTAGCTAATTTCTGGTTGATACTGGTGGGATCTTACTGGGCCAAAACAACATGCAGTTTGAAATGTGTTCTTAAAGAAAAGGACAGATAGAGAGTCCAGAAGAACAACAGTCAGAATGATGAGAGGTTTATAAAGTAAGATGACAGTTTATTTTCTTTGGAAAAAAGATGACAGATTCTTGGAAAAGAATTATTTAGATGAGAGAAGTATTTTTTGTTAGCTCCTCAGAAATGAAAAGCAGAAAAGGTCAAAACACTGGAGGACTGTCATGTTCTCAGATCACAAACAGCAGTGCGGGAAGGGAAGAATCAGCAGCTAATGCTATCTTAAAATTTAAGCATCAGAGAACATGCCTGGTGCCTACTCCACAGAGACCCTCAATATGAACATACTTTACCAGATTTTTACTTTTTTTAGATTTTTTTTTTTAATTCTACAGCAATTGGAGTTGTGGAAAACAATAGACTGTCAGGCACAGGATGTTCAAAAACCTCCCATGTGTTCTGCATCCACTGCTGTACAAGAGGAAGAGCAGTCATCACGCAGATGCCTGCACAGCTAGCGGGCAGGTCCAACAGCTGCTGGAATTCAGCCAACACGTCTTCTGAGCTCCACTTTCATTCAGTCCGTTTCTTTTCTGGCATACAGAGGCATTAGCACTGTTGTAATATGTTCTTAAGCTCAGAGACTGTGAGTAGCTAATTTCATGCCATATCTATCTAGAATGCATTTGCAGAAGTCCAAGCTGCACCTTCAATTGTGGTGCCAGCAAAAAATATGAATCTGAAGACCTTCTGGCAAGGTGAGGGGGGAGGCGGGGAGTGGCAGAAGAGGAGAAAGGGGTGAAGGATTAGCCACTGATGGGCTTATCTCCTGCTATTTTCCCAGCTCCTACCCATTTGTTATCTTCTTGTGAGGTCTGAGAATTTGTTTCCATACAGCTCACAATTCTTTTTGCTCCATAGAGCAAAACTCCCATAGACCAACTTAGAAGAGCTAAGTCAAGACGAAGGCCCAGCCATGATAATTTGCACGATCAAGCATAATTCAGTATAATTTTTGTAAATGGGAAGTCATTAAAACCAGCCTCTTTACACCCAGTTTTTATTATTCAGATGCTGGTTTTCATTTCAAGAGTTACATGAATGCTGTTTCCTATCAAGGCTATCCTGAATAAAAATAGAAATACAAAAAACGGGTTTGTGTCTGTTGGAACTCTAGATCATACTTGAAGCAGTCAAAACATTCAGTTTACAAGCAGCAGGTGTGATGATGAAGGCACTTCTACTATAAATTCTCTGTGACATTTTTGTAATAGTGTCCTGGTTTCAGCTGAGAGAGAGTTAATTTTCTTCACAGCAGCCAGTACGGGGCTGTGTTTTGGGTCAGACAGGACAGCTGACCCCAACTGACCAAAGGGACATTCCATACCATATGCTGTCATGCTTGGTTTATAAGGGGCTGGGGGAAGAGGTAGGGGGGGGCAGCGGCGTTCGGAGGGATGGCGTTTGTCTTCCCAAGTCACCATTACGCGTGACAGAGCCCTGCTGCCCTGGGGATGGCTGAACCCCTGCCTGCCGTGGGCAGTGGGGAATGAATTCCTTGTCTTGCTTTGCTTGTGCACGCGGCTTTTGCTTCACTGATTAAACTTGTATCTGAACCCACGAGTTTTCTCACTTTCACTCTTCCGATTCTCTCCCCCTTCCTGATGAGGGGAACTGAGCGAGCATCTACGTGGTGCCCAGCCAACAGCTGGGGTAAAACCACGACAAATAGAAATATAAATAAAAAAATAGATGACAGAAATACAGCCACTGAACAGGCTAAGCCTAGAACATGATCAGATCTATCACCTACCAATAATTAAAGGGTAGATTTCTCAATGGTCAAAATATATGTAATCCTTAAAGACATTTTTTACCTGAGGATGAGAAAATATTATTTTATGTAACACTTGTCCTTCCAAAGATCTCTTCCCCCATCACAAAGCAACACGGACTAGTTACATCAGACATTCCTCAGGAATGCATCTTTGGCACATTATATGGCAGAGTTCACAACAGGGCCCACAAGGTCTTTAAGACAAATTGGGAAGTCTATTGCTTTTAATGCAAGTTACAGGGAAAATGTAGATGCAAATAGCCTGAGTTAGAATTACAGACTAAGACTAGAATCAATTAAACATGTTTTGATTCTTTTAGGAGTTATTCTTAAGGAAAAACATTTCCTGCATATTTTGTCTTATTGACATCAAAGACCAAATAACTATTTACGTTCAGTTTTCAGTTTTCTTCCTCACCAGGCATCCCTCAAGATGTGCAGTTAAATTTTTAAAAATATGTTAAACATCAAAAAGCTGTTTTGCATAGCCACATTGTCCTTTCACATACGTCTCCCATGTCTTAATCATCCTTACAGAATCATACTTTCACTTCAGACACTTTAAGATGATCATCTTTTCTGGGGTCATAGCCCTGGAAAAACCTCAGATCAGAAAGTGATCTTGATTCAGTTCTCGGGCTTTGCTTCAAGTTGCTTTGCTACCTTCCTTCTCAGATTGATCCCTGCTAGGGCAGCTTCTTTCCATGACCACAGTTTAGCAGAAGCTTCACAACCTTAGGAAAGTGAAGTACCTGAAACATTACTAGTCATTTTTTTCCCTACTCAGCTTCTAGAGAACTGCTCTGTCGCCTCCTCAACTTCTCTCAGATCTGACACCTTGCTCAGATTAGCAAGTCCAGTTTAGGACTGCTAACCCTTTGCTGCCCACTTCTCAGTTCACACCCCTCACCAGAAGTTCACTTATGCTTTGAACACAAAGTTAAAAATATTAGCCTGAAATTCTAGCTGCCTTTATGTGCAATATTTTTAAAGCAATGTCAGTGCAAGCAGGGAAGTAATATTAGGACGGTTAGTAGAAGAGATACACAGTCTGTTCTTACAATAGGATGGAAAAGAAGTTGGGATAATCTAGCACAGAAAAAATGAAGGCCAAAGGGAAATAAACTTCACCCCTGTAGATACCTCTACTGGGTTAAAAGCTAAAGATGGGAAAGAGCTATAAACCGGTACTGAATCAAGAACAAATGGGAAGGTGGTGATCAGGTGTAAGTCTGGGACAGATATAAGGAGAAAAGTTCCAGCCATAGTGGAAAAAAGGTTGTGGAACCCTCTATCTGTTAGAAATGGCAGAGACGAGGGAACTAATTATCGTCAAGATGTACCCGTTACATGTGTGGAAGTGATAATATGCCATTGTTGCATGTGACGAGGGCAGTGGAAAATGGTAGTCTAAACCTACAAACTGCTTTGTTACTCACAGTGCTTGAAAGAGAAATGAAATCTGTTGTGAAATCTAACCCATGCACCATATCTGCAAATTGTCTGATCTAAAAAATATGTGGGTACAGTATGTAGCTGCCCATTTTAACTATTGCTTATCTGTAATCATAAAATGAACAAGCATGGTTTTGCCTTAGAAAGGGAAACGTGGTATCTAACCATAAAACCAGTACATGACGTTCACTTAAACAGATAGTTAGGTCTTTGGCGACCTGAATCCAATTCCTTTCAGCAGTCATAAATCTCTGCAGCACATTTGAGGTCTGCCACCAAAAATATTGTGTCCTTTGGCCTGAAGAAACAAATAATTTATGTTCGCAAGTGGAGGTTTGCATGTGGAGATTTGTAACATCATCCTCACAACAACAATAAAAATCTAGAAATGTTATGCATATCACTAAAGCAAAAAAAAAGTAGTAGGTATTTGTTGTAAAATGAAGACTGTTTTGATGTTCTTCATAAGATGGTCTTAAAATTCAGGGGCATGGCTTTTTCAACGAGGCCTAAACTGGCTTTTGTCATTGAAGTAATCCTAGGGACTCTATTCATATTGCTTCCAAAAATCTCTTGGTCCTTGTTGCAGAACCATTGCATTCCATAACAACACCAATTTCTTTATCAACTTGTTTGAAATAAGTTCCCTACTATTCTCTTCATTATCTACAGAGGAACGAGAGGAATCATCTTCCAGGATTAGTTTCTTACCTGTACAAAACCCAAGTTGTCTGAAGCACTTTCACAGCCAGCATAAGTATAAGGATATTCATAGCAACGTGTCATTAAAACTGATGGTGAGAGGAGAGGACACCAGCCAAGATTCCAGATAAGGAAGATGCAAAAAAGATATATACAAAAATATATGTATCTATGTAACAACCAACAAACCATCTCATTTAACAGGTGCTCACTTACGGTAATAAAGGAAAGCTGACAGCACTAGGGTTGGTGCCATTTCTGTCCTGTGGATAAAGTGCATAGAAGACTGATTTTCAGGTCTGCCAATTTGATACATTTTAAATGCACTTAATTTGAAACATGAATAAATTACTAACCAGTGTCAGTATTTGCCCTGAAAGAAGAACATAGTCCTTAGGAGGATGAATAACGTCTGATGAAAACATCAGCCAAAAAGCTGCAGAACATCAAAGCCTAAAACGGTTTTAATAAGTTTAATAAAAGAAACAGCTACAGAGTGTAGAGAGAAAATAACTTTTGGTTAGCGCAGATAATTTCCTTGGGAGCCTGGATTGGCCTCACTTCTGTTGTTACGTTACACAGAACGCATGCATTTTAATTAAATGTTGCTCTGATACATCTAAAATGTAGGACAGATCATTTACTGTATCAACAGGACATGCTGCCCTAGGATGTACAATCCTTCACAAAATTAATCAAATTGGGCCCAACTGCAAAAAGGGTCAGGTTATTTAAGCAATAAATCTGGTTTCCATCACAAAGCGTACTATGTGAAAAAAACCCCTCTGTTTAAATGGCTTCATTGTCAGCCACACAGTGGCCTGCAGCCAAAAAAACATTCTCTTGTTGCCTGTCTTGGGATTGACTTGGACTGCTGGAACACTAACTGGTCTGTAGGAATTGCGTGAATGAAAGCAGACTACAACGTGTGGCAGAAACATGATTTACCATGCAGATTAGAGTGTGTAATCAGAACATAATTTAGAAGGGTGTCTGCCACTAAGGCAGTCACTTCCAATCGTTTAACTATAGATTAGAAAGTGATAAAAGTTAGCAGGACAACACAGGGGTCAATTTTGCACTTCTGCAAACCAATTTCAAATTTTTATGCTTTTTGGGCATGGGAGTCATGAAGACTGAGCGCAGCATGGAACAAATAAGTAGAAAGAAAGTAGTTAAAAAGCAAACTTTTTAAAATTTCAAATATTATCTCCAGACTTCTCAATACCAACAGCAAGTGCACACTGCAAATCAGAAGGCTCTAACACTAAGCATTTTTGCTACAGAAACATGACAGTCATCTTTCTGAAATAATCAGCCAGAGCTTTAAAATACTGTTTCATTCTTGGCCCCATATCCAAAATGTGTAAAATACATACTGATTTTCTGTCTCCAGCACTAGGAAAAGCTTAAGCAACTACATTAATTTACTGAAAAGAGTAATTTAACACTAGGTCTTAAGAATTTTATTATAAACCTTGAAAAATTCTTCATTTCCTCCCCTGTCCCCTAAGTTACAGGTGAAACCTGTAGGCACTGGCACAGGTTGCCCAGAGAAGCTGTGGAGGCCCCATCCCTGGCAGTGTTCAAGGCCAGGCTGGATGGGGCTTTGGGCAACCTGGTCTAGTGTAGGGTGTCCCTGCCCATGGCAGGGGGGTTGGAACTAGATAATCCTTGTGGTCTTTTCCAACCCAAACCATTCTATGATTCTATATATTATGTCTTGAATGCCTCCAGATTCACTTGCAATACACTTGCAATGTCCAGATACAAATCCACCCTGGGGATTTCTGAGCAAGTTTTGAAAATCATTCCTTTTAATATCTCAGGAAAGACCCAGACCAGTCTGCGATGGAGAGAAATTATATTTTTTGAAAACAGAGTTCTACCTATAATGATCCCATTACTTTTCCTAGCCCAGTAGGTGTTTAGGAATGGGGTGGTGTAATAACCTCAGAATATACTCTTCCATTAACCTGTTGAGTGTTGTCTCATACAGAACTTACTCTCATGGCTTGGCAACTCTGACGAGTTCAGCTAGTGCTTGCTTGCTGCTGGGCATGCATGGCAGTGTGCTCCCCAACAGCAGAGAGCTCACTGTCTGTTGTGCCGTAGTGGCTCACTAAAAAGCTGTGTATTGCTCACAGTCTTTCATCACTTCTGAACTGACTTTTTCTTTGCATCCAGTGACAATTCCCCTCATGTAAGAAGTAATGCATGATTTAAACTAATATGCTTACTTGTCTGTGCAAAGATGCAATACCCAGCAATTTGAAAACTTTGTATTTACTTTGTTATTTTGCTTTATCCCCAGGCATTTGACTTTTTTTAGCTCTTTTTACTTAGCTATTCTTCCCATCCTTATTTTGTTGCAAGTGACTAACCTTTCAGAGCTCTAGAGAATAAATTGTTTGCATCTGCTTAGAAGGGAGAGAATAAATAAAAAATTACCTAATAAAAATATATTGCTCATTTCTTTAGTCTTTTTTTCTTTCCTTATTTTTTGAGGGATGGACATTTGCAATATTCTCAAAGTTTTAGGCTAATTTTTTAAACTCTTCTGCCATAGTTCTTCAAAATAGTGCATCTGTTTGTGTATCTACATCCTAAATCACATACCAGCAACAGAGGTATGCTGCAGAGTGGTATTTGTTTTTATCTAGGACCAAGATATTTCCTGCAGATTGCCCCTTCGCTACATCACAAAATCCCTCCATGGAAGTGTTCAACAGTTTTTGATTTGTGAAGTGCTAACTGGTTAAGGTGTAAATCATTTACAGCAAATTTAAGCCTACTATCAGCTACCTTCCACAGATGCCTTTGAAATGGTCCATAGACTGAACAACATTTCTCCATAACATGTATTTCAGATCACAAACTTTTTTTCTCCTGTGAGTATTTATCTATATACTGGCAGATGGAAAACAGAAGACTTTATTCTGTTTCTTGGGTTTTCCCACAGTTTAGAACACTCCAAAGGAAGGAGGCAGTCAGCACAGTCAGTGCTATGCCATGGTCTTGCAGTTCTGGCTTGTGGAGAGGCTTTGATGTGACCGTATCACTGAATTGTAGCTGTCCTCAGCTTCAGAATGAGCTTGCTGAAGCTAGTCATCAAATCAGCTGAACTGGGCTGGGATCAGGGCAGCTTTGAGCCAATCCTCAGATCAGAGAAAAGAAAATAATATTTGTAATTTCTCTCCTGCGTGAATCTGACTGGTGGTCAATTATTTATCTACCAAAAATGAAAATTCACTTGCAAACAGTAAAATTACATAGTCTCAGAAAAAAACCCCAACCAAATATCAAGCTAGTTTCTAGGCCTCCTTCGGGAGATTTACATTTTACTGTTGTGTTTGCAAAAATTAATTTATCCACTGCAGCTGAACCCTTGAGACCGATAATGCTGCATAATTTTTTGTTGACATTCACAGAATTTGGGAATCAAGGTGTAGCATTTTACATTTCTCATCAGATTAACAAGCAGTAACAAAACCTTGCAGAAGACAGAATTTCCTATAATTTGGATGCCTTCCTTCCCCTACCCCCAGCCCTCCTTTAGTTATTTAGGCATAATAACCCCTAGAGATCCTAGTCTCAGACAATATTGTAATTTTCTTTTATTAAAGGGTACATGTCAACCGCTGTTTAAAGCAGTCTTACTCTCTTCCCACATTAGAAAACACATTATGGAAAAGTCTGACACAACAGGAGCCAAAGTTTACTCTCAACCCACATTTTAGATCTCGTACTAGAAGGTGAGCTTGACTGATCCAGCACTGTTGCAAACAGTGAAGTTATGCCGATTTATACTAAGAATCTGGATGACTATGCTTACTTTATTGCTTTAAGTGCTTTTTATAACACATATGTTCTTGAATTTCCTTATATTTTATATATCTTCACAGTTAAGATTGTCTACTTCTAGTTACTGTTAAAACATTTAGAGTTGTAATTATAATTACAGATTTTGCTGTAAATGTAAAAATTATGGAAACCAACCATGCTTCTCCATTGCAAAGAGTGGGAGAAAAGACATCAGGAATTTATAGTATGAAATTTATAGTATGAAAAAGGCAACTCTAAAAAAGAAACCCAGAAAACACTACCAAACCCACAAACCAAACAGAAGAGACTTACAGGGCAACATCAATGCTGCTTTTTGTGGCAGACTTAATTCTGCACTAGCTTCAGGTTTATTTAAAATGGAGGTACTTTTTGTTGCATTATTTTAATTCATTTGCATATTTACCATTTTACAGTTTGTTGGGCGATCTATTTTGAAAATATACTCTGCTTCATTTATGTAAGCACTCAGATTTCTACCTCAGTAACACCAGAGGAAGTTACAAATACAGAGAAAGCAAACAGGTAAAACACAAACATTCCAGTAACAGTATATACCAACCTAGACTTGAAAAAAAAAAAAAAAAAGAAATAAAAACTTCATGAAAAGCACTGAAGAAATAACAGTGGGAGAATGAGAGATTCAATTTCAGGAGTTTTGAAGAAGGAATTATCCCCTCTGAGAATGCAAGATGTATCTAACAGCTTCTGTTCCAATGGAACGCTCATTTCTTTGATCTGCTGCTTCTAAGGTACTCATGCTATAGTAGAGCATGTTGCTCTTCTCTCGGAGGAGGAGATGTGTAGGTAGTCACTTCAGGGAGACACTGAAATGCTAAAGTGATGCACTTAGCAGAGGAACCTACATGGATTGGAATATACTCTAAAACATACACCAGCTTGGGTTTTGTTCTCACTCATCCTCTACTACAGTGGTGCGGCTATTTTCTCCTGTTTGATAACAGCGTTATTTATGTTGTCCTGAAGGAGTAGGGGTTAACTAAAATATAGAATCACAGAATCTTTAAGGTGGGAAAAGACCTCTATGATCATCGAGTCCAACCATCTTCGTCACAACAAAGATTTAAAATAATACATTTGGTAGTTAATTAACCCTCAACGTACTTTTACCAGGTAACGCATGTTTGGTTTTTTACTTTCATTTTTTCACATCTTCAATATTTTCTCAGACAATTTCTAAATAACATCCTTCTCTCGTCCTGAAAACAGGCGAGCAATAAATAATCTAGCTCTGCAGCAAAAAAAAAGGACTTGCATTAGGTTGCTCATCTCTCGAAACTGATGTCTTGAAACAGACCCTTCCAGAATCCAGACTACTGCATGGCCCTTTGGATTTTTCCTGTTCTCTCAATAGTAGTTGAGGATCTGGAAACCTGAAAAGAGCCTTGAAAAGCTTGAAAGAAACACGTGCTAATTTTACCTGAGAGAGATGAAGAATAAGTTCACACAGCTCAAGAAGCTGTACAAGTCCTGAACTAGAATAAATTAGATCATAATTATGATCAAGGTCAGGGTCAACAAAGAGTACTGGGCAAAGTCTGATTTGTTTTTTCAATTATATTAACTAGCTATGCATCTTTACTGGCCGCTGAAATATGTTGAGTTAAAGGTGTATTTCGACTAAGTTGAAATCTATCAAAATGACCTAATTCTTCCACTACTGAAAGCATGAGAGTCTTACTTCTGGCTACAGCAAAACACCAAGATCTATCCATATCACCAAGGTCTACAGCAGACATCCAAGTTTGTACAAATACTTTAGAATACCTGCTGGACACTGGGAAGAGTACATTTCTGTGCTAAAGCCGAGTATAACATTCTGAGAGCAGAAAAGATCTCAGTGATTATTCTTCTTTTTTGTTTGTTTTGTCTTTTTTTTGTTTGGTTTCCTGCAGGAATAGAACCTTTTTACTAACTGCGCTATGAAGAGAGCGCACTGTTGGGTGATGCTAAGACTAACACACCCTTCGTCTAAAGAAGATGCAGCACAGAAGAGGAGCATGCTCCAAGCAATATTTTGTTAGTAATTGAATATTTATGACCCTTATCATTAAAAAGGACAAGGTGGCCTTTTGAGAAGCACTTGTATAAAGCCTATGGCCTGGAGGACATCCTTGAAAATATGAAGCACTCTCTCCTGCATATACTTGTAGTGGAGCAATTTGAATCACTTGAAATTGATTAGAAAGTCTGAGATCAGTGACTAAAAAAAGTTCTTGTTTTCAATATGCCCTGAGCAATGCAGAATACTTAAATATTGACACCTTTATGTACAGCTTTACAAAGGCAGATATTAATACAAATTATTTACTTCTTCCACTTCCTTTATCTATAGCAAATCATAAAGCAAGTGGGCACTGTTTGTGTGGATTGTCAGGATTTGGTGGGAAGGCAATGAGGCTGTACACTCTGTATTTGCTAATATTAATGAAAGTCTGTATTAAAACACTTGGCATCTGAAAGAGAAGGTATATAAATAGCTCGGCAGGATAGCAGGATGTTATCAAATTGCTTTTAGCTAAGAACTCTTAGATTCAGATTAAAATTTGTTGTGATCTGGGAATACAAGAAGTGTAATATAAAAAAGTTTAGTGCTTTTATTTGGGTAGTACTACTCTAGACTTCTGTTTGATTGGTTATCAAGAGTTTAGAAAGGATAAAAAGAACTTCTTGATATCAGATTTTATATACACGTATAAATATATAGATAAACATACTGCCATAAATGTATGGGTTCCAGAATTAATAATTGACTTGACCTACAATTTCCTTAATGCATAGCAACAGCTTAGTCCAAGCCAATACTCCAGCCAGTTTGTAGGGGTGGAATTGGAGGTGGTTATTTTTCCTCAGTCATTCAAAATATGGTCTTAGAGTTCACAGCTGTTGGTTGGAACAGTAACTTGGTTTTTAAGTACCGCAGAGGGCTAAGATTTGACTAGCGCTCTTGAGGATCAGTTCTTATACTCCTGGGCTTTCATCCAAAGAAAGGATGCTTCAAAGGATTCTTGTCTTGGTAACCAACAGAACAGAATGCACCTTCTTTCTATATAAACAAGATAAAATTGTTTCCTCATTTGATAACAGAGGTAGAAACAGAATGAAAATGCTTTTGCAAAGGAAATAGTTGACTGATTGGCTGGCTGGGTAACACGGACATTGTTGAAAATTAGACCTGCGAGCTAAAACTGAAAAACGGAAGAGGATGCCTGTGGTTACCCTCACAGACAATGTTTACATGCTGGCTGTGTTGGTACCAGTATTTCTATTGTAACTGTTTAATGGCCTTGAGAGATGTTTAACTCCGACTGCTAAAACCTGGTTGTTTTATGTAGTTTAATAAGCATAAATGGGTGAGAATAAGTGGGTTTATAAATATGCAAATAAATTTCCATTTTTCATATTTGTTCAAAATTTTCTTTACTCACTATTAGTTTCATGCAGAACTTCTAACATTTTACTTACCACCTTTCATTTTTGCAAGACTCTGTAGCTGAAGGAGTTGGTGTCTCAGATTAAAGACAGCAATTAGCTGTTCTCTAAGTTACCCTCTATTGTACTACAGCAACTAAAGAGGTTCACAAAAACTGTCTAAACACTGTACAGTATTGATCTCTTCTCTTACAAGTATCTTTTCTAGGCCAAAAATCATCCTTCTATCCTGAATCAAAACTTAGTAACAGCTAGTTATTTCCTTCAGTTGAGCCTAACTTCAGTAGCACCAAGCATTTCCTGAACACAGCCACACAACACTAGAACAGCTTCCAGCTGGGGTCTGGGAATGCTACTGTAATGTTGCTAAAGACACAATTAAAAGAAAAATTTAACATCCAACTTCTAGAAAATAATTTTTTTTTATGTGACCCCACCACGAGTTACCAAAGTGGATCAACCTGGCTTTTGATGTCATACTTCTCTGCTCTAGATGCATCTGGTTTTTGATTTTTAGACAAAAATGCCCATTTATCCCATAAAAAAAATTAAAAAAAAGCAAATCATAAAACTAAGATCTAATTCTGCCAGGTGTTGAGTACCTGTGTGCTTTGCATACTTAATGAATTCCACTTACAGAGGACTTTATTACAACTTCAAAGATCACAGAATCACAAAGGTTGGAAGGGACCTCGAAAGATCATCTAGTCCAACCCCCCCTGCCAAGGCAGGGCCACCTAGAGCACATCACTCAGGAACACGTCCAGTCGGGTTTTGAATGTCTCCAGAGAAGGAGACTCCACAACCTCTCTGGGCAGCCTGTTCCAGTGCTCTGTCACCCTCACAGTGAAAAAGATTTTCCTCATGTTAACCTGGAACCTTCTATGCTCCAGCTTGAACCCACTGCCCCTTGTCCTATTGCTTAATGACACGGAGAAGAGCCTGGCTCCATCTTCCCACCACTCACCCTTTACATATTTATAAACATTGATGAGGTCACCCCTCAGTCTCCTCTTCTCCAAGCTAAAGAGACCCAGCTTCCTCAGCCTTTCCTCATAAGGGAGATGTTCCACTCCCTTGA
>VWZZ01000288.1:1479-24925 GCA_013399095.1 Psophia crepitans | reverse complement strand
AATCCACCTCACTACCTGATTATCCAGGCCACACCTCCTCAGCTTGCCCACAAGGATGCCGTGGGAGACAGTGTCAAATGCCTTGCTGAGGTCAAGATAGACCACATCTACTGCCCTTCCATCATCCATCCACCTGGTTACATCCTCATAGAAGGCTATCAGGTTGGTCAAGCATGACTTTCCCTTGGTAAAACCATGCTGACTGTTCCCAATAACCTTCTTGTCCTTGATGTGCCTGGAGACAGTGCCAAGGACAAGTTTTCCCATCACCTTTCCCGGGATGGAGGTGAGGCTGACTGGTCTGTAGTTACTCGGGTCCTCCTTCTTGCCCTTTTTGTAGACTGGAGTGACATTAGCCTTCCTCCAGTCCTCAGGCACCTCTCCCATCGCCCATGACTTGCTAAAGATGATGGAGAGCGGCCTGGCAATGACCTCCGCCAGCTCCCTCAGCACTCGCGGGTGCATCCCATCATGATGAAGATGACCTTCTCAGAGTCAACTTTAAACTTCTCTCCACATTGATTCTGCTTGAGTTCCCTCTAGATCCTAGAGATGTGATTCTTGTGCCACAAGAAGATTCAAACACAAAAAAATTCAGTTACGCCTGATGTATAGCACTCTGATAGGAGTGAAGGAAGATTTGGGTGCTTTGTGACTCATCCCAAAATCAATTTTGGAAAGCTGAAAACTTTCACAGAAGAGATTTTCAAGAATCAGAGAGAACAGTATTTATCAAGCAGCTTAAATTCCTTCCAAGAAGGAATTCTATCAAGTTACCATACTATGGGATCACCCAAGTCGATACCTAATTAAACTATACCATTATCTTGTCAAGCTCATACTTGCTTCTCTGTGGACAGCACCAGGTATTTTAGAACAAGGTGGAGGAAATCTTTCCATACGCAGTTAAATAACCTACTTCCAAATGTTTCCAAGTAATGTCCAAGTTTTATGTACCTGATCTCATGCATTTGCTCAAATTATTTGATAATTTGATCTCAGTACTCACAAAAAGCCATTAGTTTTTAAAAATCCAGATTTTCTACTACTTATGCTTGAAAATACATTATTATACAGAAAGCAAAGAAATTAAATGCGGGCTGTATTAAAAAAAATTTTGACAAGTAACACATTGTTTATGCTCGTTAGCTGTCATATAGGATTAGTCTTCTCTCCTTTAAAATTGTGAAAGAGCGTTCTGAAAAAAAAATATGTTGTGTAACAAGTATATCCCTTTACATAAGCAGCTCACACTGGCACTGAAAACTCTTTTTATGACTTCTGCTTAATTCATCCTTCTCAAACACTCTCCTCTTTGAGTCAAGCTTTTCTTCCATTACCTTTCTGAGGATAGTCTCTTTAAGTTCAGTAGAATCACAAGCTTCAAGATTTAGAGTGTTTTTATCGTTAATAATTACTAGATGAATTCTCTGAAATTGATGAAAAAAACCAAACCAAGAAAACCCCCCTTTTCTTTGATTTTAAGGAAACATCATAACTATGTAATAGTAGCTCCTTTTCCAACTTAAGTAGCTTAAATACTAAAAGTATTCTCAGTTTGTACCCTGAGAAATCTGATTCCTTCTTGAAGTAATGGTAGAAAGTAAATCACGGGATTCAGTACAATTTATTTTTTTTTAATTGTAGGTATGTATTAGAGAGTTTTCAGGTTCTTTGCAATATGAATGTAAAATGTAAGAGGTTCCTAGCAGAATTTTAGACATATTGCAACTACAATGTCTTGATCTTCCACCTAAGCAAAAGCAATAGTACAATATAACCCAAATCACTCATATTATCTTCTAAATAACACCTACCAATTATCAGATGACTTGTGAAATCTCCAGGAGTTGAACATCAACAAGCTGTTTTAAGACGGTTATTATTCACAAATACCCATTAAGTTCAGCATTAGTCTGTAAATAAAAGTCTTGAGAGGGAAGAAATGTATTTGTCAGGTGCCTTATTTATAACTAATGGCTTAATTGGGTCTACAGGTGGATGAGAATCTAAGTAACTCTTTTTCAATTGGCAATGGGGAGAGTTCATTTCTCTCATATGTTAAAGCAACAGCTGTGTTAAGAAATGGTCAGTTTAAATAATTTCATGGCTCTTAGAATGCACACATCTTCCACGGATGTCATACATTTGTAGTATAATGCTTATTAAAAGAGAAAATTGCACACAGAAGCATTTGTACAAAGAAAATGTACTCACTTATTGCTTTACTTTGCTTGTGAGGCTTTTCTCATTCATAGTCTTGCAGTGATCATAATTCAAAAGCAATTACATCATAGCACGTTGCTATGGAAAATGTTATGAGGTTATTTGACTGAAATATGGAATAGCTGAAAGCTGACTTTTTAGGAAGGAGGTCATCCAGCTGAAAAATCAACAATTCCTATTACTTAGTATTCAGTACAATTTAAAATTGCTATGCTTCAAAAAAGATAGTAAAGGGAAAGAAAGTACTTTGTAACTGACTTTAAAACAGACACATGCTTTTTAACTGTTGGTCTGGCCAAACACAGAGTTTAGAAATGGGTTCTTTTAAAAATAATAAGCTGATAGTATCTCTTTAAAATAGTAAAAAGATCATAAGAGGCAAGAAAAGACCAAACATTAGTAGAAATGTCCCTGTTTAAAGCAAATGAATTAAGTAAATGGATATTTTAGTAATGGACATCAAAATGAATAGAGATATCTAACTTAAGAGTTTTCAAAATTATCTGAAAAATTTTGTGTGAATTTTCAAAAATATTCTAAGTTATTACCTCTGAAAGAGAAAATCCATCATAGAAAAAGCCAGCACACATTGTCCTACTTCTGCATTTTGCCCCTCTGCTGTTAGTTTGATCTTTGGCCTGTGGACTGGATTGCCCAAGTAAATTGCAGATTTGTGCCACTCGGTGGTAATTATTGTGTAGAGACTTGCCAGCTCAATGTGAACTGTGACCAGTAACTCATCCACATCAGATACAAAGCAGCTGTCGAGTAATAACATTCAGCCATGCTGATCTGTAACGGAGCCAGTCATCTAGAGGTTCAGCCTTGCAGATCTCAAATGATAGACTTCTAATGTACTTTTGATTAAAATTCATACTTCTTAAATGTTGTTCATTTCACCTTTTACTGAAATGTAATGACTAATGTACTTAATGCTTGAGCTGTGCTGCAATGCATAGGATGTGTGATTAAATATGCATTTGAAGATTAATTAACTTGCTTTGAGTAATCAGATTGTGACTTAACTGTCTGCAACATTATCTTTAGTAGAGTGATAAGGCTTTTTCAAAGCCAACTTTGTTTAAAAGCATGAAGAAAAAGAAGCTAATCCTTCTGTTGATACAATCTCTTTGACAGAAATCTTCTTTAGAGAAATGAATTTCCCTTTAAAATATGATCATGAATATAAATAATAACAACAACAACAACAATAATAATGTTAGTAGGGAACTACCACAAATAAAAATTCTGTAAACTAAGCAAAGGAAAACAAACAGAAAAAAAGAAATGGGGAAACATGCCTCTTGCTTAAGTTGCTTATGATGGAGCACGTTGTTCTATCTGCATAGGGTTTTCTAAGGTTGAGAAACAGTATACATTTGGATTCTTGACTGTTTTCAGTGTTAGTAGTGCTTTACCACTTCAGCGTAGTTGGATGTTTTAGTAGCAAAACTCTTGTTATAAACGAAGATGTATTAAAGACATCATGCTGTACCAATGTGGTAATGGGTAATGAGGTCTACCAAGAGAAACGCAGTTTTGCTTGTCCAACTTGTCAGTTATAAGGACTCCTGGTGGCATAATTCAGTTGAACAAGGACCACAATCTTTTGCATCCACAGCAGTCTAAGGCTGCTGTATTAACTTGTCAAGAAAGGAGAAGTGTTAAACTAATGTAGGTTGCAGTGATTGGGAAAAGTGCCTGTGCTAACATTTGCCTTCTAATTCTAAAAAAAAACAGGAGAAGAAAGAAGGAAAAAGGCCACGAATGATCCTGACCTCTCGGTATGCTATGGAAATTGCTAGTTTCAGAGACTTTTGCTAAAGAAATATGAAGATTCAGAAGTCTTTCCTCCACATACCTATTGCTTTTCATGTCAGAAATTATCTAGCTATTGTACTGTTAGCAATGCTAACTGCAAAATGCAAGAGAGAAACGGTATACTGCTAAAAGATGTGACCACTTTGTTTTCTGATGACTGCAATTTAAAATCAGATTATTGTGTTGATTAGAGGTCTGTATCTATACAGTGCCATACGTAAATGCAGTCAATAAGATTTAACATGTGGTTCATTTGAGCTCCTCTTGTTTGAGCAGACAACCAGCATTCTGTTGACGTACTGCCTTGAACTTCTAGACAGTAGTAGAATAGAGTAAGAGTTCATCTTTGAGATGTATTATTACATCTTTGAGATGTACATAAAGAGGAGAAGCCTCTTCTTTGCATAATAAACAAAACCCCCACAACTGTTACAAAGGCACCCATAATAATTGAGTTGTGAATTTCCCTCATGTTCAAAAATAACCCTAAGATGTTGTCTGAAACGCATTTTTGGGGTTCTTGCTTTCTGTATTCCTTTGCACAATTACATTTAAATGCTCATGAAATATTTATTTCTTCAATCTTCTTTTGAACAACTTTCAAATAATCAAAGGAAAGAGATGATGTTGACACATAAAAGAATAAGAGGTGGATAAGTGGGGTTTACTGAGAGCAGGTCACTTATTTCCCTAGTGAACCACAACAAAACAGTCATGTCACTGCAGTAACCACAGAGAAACATTGAAACCGGCCACGAGGAAACACAAGGCCTGGCCTGCAGAGGCTTGACCTTTCCTGAAAGGATGCTCTGAGAAGTGTTCACAGCTGCCCGTTCCCAGGCCAGTGTCCCTCTCTGTCCCCAACCACAGAAATACTGTTGTTCTAATTAAATAACGTAAGAACTGCAGATAGGCTTCTGACATGTTTCTTTCACATTTTTCTACTTTTTTTTTTCCCTTCCCCAAATCGCTGCAGTGTGTGAACATAAGATGACTAGGAGGACACTAATCTTTCATGCTAGAAACCTCTGGCAGCCCTCTGTGGTACAAGGGCTGCTCAGGGTTAATCTGTGTCTTCTAGCACTTGCATCTAGGGCACTGCATATGAGTTCCCACGTCCTCTGGCTTCTCTCATTTTGAAAACCTCTAAAATAATACACAAACTTATGATACAAAGTATGTCGATTATTTTATCCATGTTGTTGCACATATGCACTGCTGTGTTGCATCATGCCAAAATCTGAGCAATTTTCTTAGTGCTTCTAAATTTTCTTGCCTGATAACTGCCTGGCAGTTATCCTTCCTCATCTTCCCTTCTCTGTTCTCCCTCTTTTTTCTTCTTTGTAACATTGTTCCCTCTATAGCCTAACAACTTTTGTTTTCTTTACATCCCTAATATTTTTTTTTGGTACCACTCAACATCTCTTTGTTGGCCCTAGCCATACTTGCTCCCTCCTCCTACCCTCACACTTTCACCCTTGATTTTTAGTCTTTCTATTCTTGCTTCCTCTTTTACTCTCATGTCTGTTCTTTCCCATTTCTAACTATTGTCCATCTTTCTCTTCAGTACTCTTTTACTTTTGTTTGGCATCCTCCTTTCTTCTGCTTCTCACACATTTCTTCATCTCTTTCTTCTGGATTTAGGCTATACTTAAGTCTCAACTGCCATTTATGATAGTTGAGACTTAAGTATAGTCTAAATGCAGACCATATTCTTAAAATTAAGACATATTACACAGGTTGTCTAAATTTATAATTTAAAAACATTTCTATAAACATTTAGCAAGGAGAAAACCCCAGAAAGTTGGGTTGAGTTAAGGAATTTAATGTTATTCAGAAAGAGAGTTCTAATGTACAGGAATGCATAAGCAAATGGGTGGTACGAGCCAAAGTCAGCATTTTTGCAGGTATCCCTAGCACAAAGAATTCAAGTCTGTTCTGCACTTAGTAAAAGGATATCTTGGTACACACAGCAACCCAAAGCATCAACATAAAATATTACAGATAATTGTAGTATTTTTCTTGTTTGGAATGTGTGTGAAATAACAGAAAATATTAATAAAGAACAGGTTTTTAAGGCATAGACATGTGTTCCAACATGATTTCTCATTCCACTTTGGGAATTTCTCTCAAGAGACCTGCCCTATGAAACGAATCTATTCTGCATTCATGACAGCTTCATATTTTTGTGATGACTGCAGCAGAAAGCTAGACACTCAGTAGTGAGAGGATTCAGGATAACCTAGGTTGGATCTAGAGGGTTAAAAAAACAAGGTAACAAAATAAAATTGCATAACAAATTTACTTTCCAAGAGGAAAGGCAGGAGAATGGTTTGAGAAGAACACAGGATTTCTGATGACAAGATAGGAACTGGAAAAAAGGATGGTCAAGTTGCCAAAAGAGTCTTCTTTGATTTGAGAAGAGTTTATCCATAAACATGCAGCTTTTCCTTACATCTGGCCAAACACAGAAGTAGCCTGCTAATGTCTTTTCCCTTTTCTGAATTTAACTTAAACATACTTCCTTTAAAAAAATACTGGTTTTAGCTGAAGTGAACACATCATTAATAAAATAATTCTCTGTTGCATAGACATTAATGGTCACATTCCTCTTTCTGAGAAGGCCTTAGTTTTCAGGATCAGTAATCTGATATTTGCAAAATGTTGAAGAGTAAACTCAGGTAAAATCACCAACTTGTTTAGGACCTTCTTGTCAGTCCTTTGGCATGCTTAGATTTATTCAACATGAGATTGGGTACATCTAGCACTTTATGTCCATATTAAAGGCCTCTGTGGAGCATCTCTTTTTTTCTGTTTTTTTTTTTTCTGGTTCCTCTTCCACCGTATGGTGCCAATATGCCTGTTAGGTAACATGATAGAAGCACAGCTTCTGCTAATGTTCTGTTTTCCATATTGCCTTGTCTTATAGAAATAAAGGAGCAATCTGTTAATGAATAGACATATTTGTCATAGAGATTGCAGATTTTTCAGAAAAAACTTTGGATAAGTTCTCTATCCATAGGCTCAAGCACTACATTTTTGCAGAAATACAGAAAAGTCTGTAATATTTCTCTTGCAAATTTACCTTCCCAGTCTGCTAGAGTTTCCTGTGCAATGATTAAACTATTTTGCCTTATCACAAACTGAGTAAAATTACATACCCTGTTCTTCAGTCTAGTAACTAGCACAAGCAGTTTTATTAAACTGCCAATTCTGCTAGCACCTTTTGAAGCTAAATCACATACATTTCCTAACTAAAAATAACTTACAATAATGAGAGATATCTTTCATTTGGTGATGTTTGAAATGGTAGAATATGTCTAGTTACTCTCTTGAAAACAGTCATGTACCATGTGTCTACACAGTGGAAGAAGAGATCTCAAGGACAGGAGTTTAGGAATTATGTGCCACTTTGGGCTCAATTCCACATCATTCCAGTATCAGGTTCTTTATGGAAGGATGCATCAAAGAGGGCAAATGAGGAATTGCTTTAAAAGAATTCACTGTTACTTCCTAAACAGAAAATTCTAAGCTATTTAGAGAGAACAACTTTTAGCGCCAAGGATATTCACCTAGTGAAAGAATATTTGCAGGCCTGGCTTTGCCACTAGGAAAAATCAAGGCAGTAACCTGACTGAGAAAGAAACTCCTCCAGAAAGGCCAAATAACCTAATTAGGAAGCTTTTTTCCATTGTTGGCATCTGATTGATACACCATGGGTCTCACTTACCAACCCTCTGCTCCAGAGGCAGAAGAGTTTACAGCACATCACACTGTTCTTTGTACCTCCTATTGCAGCATTATAAATAACATTGGCTGCAAATCGGTTTGTGTGACATGGTATGGAGTTTAAACCGATAGGAATCAGACTTTTAGATGTACACTTAAAATTCTAGGCTCGATTTATTTTCCACATTAGTTTTGTAAGGAATTTGTTTTCATTTATTATGTGGGAGCAGCTGCCCTATTATTTCATTAGAAATGGTTTTAGAGACCTGAGAAAAAAACACATTTCTTCAACTCCAATTTATGAGCTTCTTATTACAACTTCAGCTTAGCCTCTGACAATTTTATCAGAGTACCTCTTAACAGAAGACTAAAACCTAAGAAATCCCATTAGTTAACAAGGAAGTTTTCTATAACTCAAAACCAATTGAGAGAATTGTACTGTATTTATTATGCAATCACATTAAGAGCAGGAAAAGGAACAGTGTTTAACAGATGATTTTTTTATTACTGAAATAATATTTGCCATACTAGCTTAGGAACTTGATCTTTTTTTTTCCTAGTGATCCAAGATACACCAGATACACTATTTCTGAAACAGGTACAACCATCTGAGAGAGAAACATATAATGGGCTAGGAGCAACAGCAGATTATTAGTTCATTATTTACCTAGCAAAATGGAGACATGCTTGTTTTGCCAGTTACTTTCCTGATGATATTAGCCCAGTCAAGATTTGTGGAGGTTTGGTTTTGGGGGATTTGTTTTTTGGGTTTTTTTTGTGGTTTTTTTTTTAATTATTTAATTACATAAGCATGTGAGCATTTCTATCTATTATGCACAGATTCAACTAAATGCCTCAAAACCTCAACTCCCTGTGGTTGTGTTGAAGTTATCCTTAAGCTTCAAGTTTCAAATTATAATTATCTCAGCAGTTATGCTTACTGCAAGTCTCACTTTAACAACATGGAGGCTTCCCAGAAGTAACTGTGGTTTTGTTGATCTACAGAGTGATTCATTATTAGCTACAGATGAATATTTTTCAGATGTTAATTTGCCTGAGCACAATGTGTAACAGCATCCCAGTTACTAAGCTGAATTCAAACCACCACAAACAGCAGGGCTGGAACTGTACAGTTTAAACTCAAAAAAGTCAGAATTTTGCTCTCTTGATGGAGAACTCACATACTTATATAGTTCCCACCACATATAATACCAGTTTACTGACTGAATAGAAAAGGAATTCTGTTACAGTTCACAGAAGTTATTATTTTTACAAGGAATAACATTATTACCCGTTGCTCTTTCTGGTGACTCCATGTTTTGTGCCTATAAACATATTCCAACTCTGACACATGGTGTATTTAAGGCAGAATACATTTTGTCAGCAAAATACAGTAAAATTTCTTGTTTGGAAATGGAATTGATAATGTATATAGTATCAGGACAAAGAAATCTTATTATCATAATTATAATTCAAAATTTAAGAGGCCAATACAGGTAAGTTGGTAGTTTCTAAATTCGGGTGACAAATTCGTCCTGAGCGTTTGTAATTGTTAAAATTAGTTTGCTGGACAAACAGCACCTGAAGTGGTGTCTCTTCTTAATTTCTGCTTTTTACTTGTGATCTCTTTTCCCTGCCTCTGACCCCTACCAATGCAGCTCACCATGATATGTAGACCCATCGCTTTTGTCTAGTGCCCCAGGAGATGAAAACTTCAAATTAGGTGGCTTCACAGGCATGGGAACCTGTTGTGCCAGTTTTTCCCAATACATTTCTCAGGAAAATCAGAGACTTAAGCCTTTTTCAAGCTCAGTGTCTTGGCTAGCAGCACCAAAGATGACTAGCTATATCTATAAAAGTAGGGAGAATTTTAGCGTTCATTCAAAGGCAGGTTTCTCACCTCCTCTTGGTAAACTGTGATTCAGTCCATTAATAAAAAGATAAAAGAAAGATGGCTCCCCTCAACACACACACACACAGATTCCTCTACAGAGAAGAATAAAAGATTTGAGCTACAAACTACAACTTCCATTGCAGATCCGTGTCTGTCCCTTCATTTTTTGCTCTGACTGCAGGGACAAAGAACATCCGACAAGTCTGCTAACTCTCCTTGCACTCCTGGTTGCTTTTCTAGCCTGAGAAATTAGTCTGGTTGTGGCTTTTTGTTCTGCATATACCATGTTATAAATTCTGAACTTTATTTTTTTATTTCTAGACAACACAGTATCCCATGTAACAAACTAGAGCACTGCATTTTTTGAGAAAGGCTTAATTTTAATTATGAATAGCAATTTTTGTTTGAGCTAATTTTGCAGGGCAAAAAAAAATCCACTTTTGCTTTTAACTAGAGGTCAGAGTCTTCAAAAATTCTGACCACGCTGTGTTAAAAAACCAAAACAAAACAACCCAGAAAAAAAAAAATCAGTGTTAAAAGCTGTTCCAAATAATATGTAAAAATAATATTGAACTATGAAGCATACTGAGCCTCTGATTTCCAACAGCAGGTTTTTTCTGTTTAGCAGTTTCTGCTTGTTTGATGTTCCTCAGGTTGTTATTTGCATTTCAAATTTTCTACATAAGTAAAGTTTTAGGTCCAGTACACTAGAGAAATACATTGACTGTAGATTTTGTTGGCAGATACACACATTCACTTGCCTGGAACTGGAGGCTGAAAGAAAGACTCTACCTGAAAATTCGTTTTTAATTACTGCCTTAGAAATTACTGGAATACATTTCTGAAATAAATGCCTTCATGAAGTGCAGTTCAGAGAGACCGACTCGTTGCAACATATGGTAAGGTAGGATGCTGAAATCTTGCACAGCTGGAAGACTTCGGAGTGTATTCATCAAAGAACTACAGGGTGACAATGTCAGTGAATTAATTTTGAAATTCAAAGCCAAAGACAATAATATCTATCTATATAAATAACTTTGGCAAAGTCTTCTATGCAATTTAAGCCACAGCAATCAAACATTTTTTTATGTCACATTAGAAAAGAATGTGAAGTGCCAGGAATTTCTTCTTTGTGTAGGGTTTAAGTAATACTCCCCCTGACATTCCACCTTAACAAAAAAGCTGTATAAGGTATTTTGGAATTATTCATCCCTTCAAAATAAACATTTTTAAAGTACAAAATTGCATTAAAAAAAATGAAATGCTTGGCTTCGTGTCACTTCTGTCTTTGCAACCTGTAGGTGAAGGATCTGGTCTGGTATTTTGACAGCAGGTCAGGGTACACGGATTGAAGCAGCACAACAGCTCCAAATGATACTGAATGGTTGATTACCTTTCCTCTCAGACCAGATGTTACCACTCATGTTTTACTTACCTGGTTAGGAGTTTTCACAACAGACAGAAAGCATCCTGCAACACTTTCTACACAGAACCTGACCAGCCCTCCAATGGGTGGATGCAGAAGTTACCTCGCACAGTTTCACTGATGACTAACGGGTAAGATCATCAGTTCATAACGATTCTCCCAGCCTTAAGTCTAGCCGAAACCTAATAAGAATCACAAATAAAATCATCAACAAAATAGCTACTGACCATCATTTGTTTGAAAGACTGGATTCACATTTAGCTGAAGACATATAAAGAGCCTGTGGGTCAAAACCAATGTTTTATGTCTTTCATCAAAACAATGACATTGTTGCTGACTTCAGTGAGTACAGGATCTTGGTGATGAGTGTCTATGATTGCAGTAAAGAGCTCATGGCGAAGGTACAGCTGGATGAGGTCTGAACTCATTACTTACAACTCAGATTATTGAGTTTCAAGACTGATTACTTATTACTGATTTCTTAAGACTGAGATTATTGACTCAGATTACCAAATTTTAAATCATTACTTAAAGCAAATAGCTTCTTCACATTTGAATATAGCACATTTTTATTTTATCTGGCAGAGACTGAACTATAGAAAAGAACCTATAGTGTTTAAAATAAACTTTTTGTCTTGGTAACTATCACTGGACTCTGACATCACTATTTCAGTGTAATAGAAATTAAAAAGTTATAGAAAAGAATTTGGTTTACTCTGGTTTTCAAGCGCTAATCTTAAAGATACAAAGCAATAATAACAATTGCTTTATACACATCTAATATCATTCATTTTTGAGGTAGTTTTGCATTACTGTAAAATATTAGAGTTCTGCTGAGAGTTCTATTGACCTCAAAGGAGCTGCAACAGTTTACTTTGAGGGGGTAGGGGGTGTTACATTTACAAAGACTTTTTTAGATCATAAATCAGCCTTGAAAGTGCACAAAGAGAATGCTTTAAATTTTTCTTCTTTTATATTGCAAATGATCTGTTATTTACTTTTTATTGGTCGTTGCGACAACAACCAGGGCATATTCTTCAGTGTGCTCTTATTATCATGTCTGACAACGGGATGCTCAGCCATCAGCAGAATGAGAATTCTTTTAAAAGTCTGTTCAACCTCAGTAAGTTTTTTTCCCTTTACTTTTGCTTGGAAGCTTACCACTTCTACCATTATTTGCTAACGGTTTTGAATGAAAAGTGTAACAATAAGCTTTTTATGCTGTTTCGTGTGCATCTACTTTGAAATACTGGAGTACCAACCTTTTTTTTTTCTTCCCCCTTTTTTTTTCCCTTAAGGCTGTCATTCCCTATTGCTAACACCAAGGTCAGTCAGTACCATGTGAACCATTTGTAATTGATGTGCATCAATTCCAGGTGAAACTTTTTCACTTGTGGTACTATCATCTGCTGCAATAAAGCACTATAGATAGGTCTAGGTTATATATTTCAAGAGAGAGTTGACTTTTGAGACTGTTGTTCAGATTTGGTGTTTTGATTTTATTAATTACATAGAATAGGGGTCAGCTAAGAAGTTTGATTCTAAATCCAGAACATGGGCTTGTCCCTGATTTGCAAAATATCAGAGGCTGGAATCCATCTATGCAATTTTATTCATCTTTTAAAATCTTATAGCACAGCTATTCTATGTCACAGTAGATAATGAAAGCATTCCTTTAAGAAATGAGACACATACTGTAGTTCCCTTTGTAATAATATTTAGATAAATTTTTCAAAGCAAATAATATTAGGATATTGATCTCTATTCCTTTATCATAAATGCACAAATACTTGCAGATTTTACAATAAAAGAATTTTTATTGTGGGAAACATCTGAAAAGTACAGAACAATAAACAACTTTTCATTTTTGAATGTGTATACAAGGAAGTCTTCTACAGTACTTTAAAAAAAAAATATAAAAATCGAACTTTATGTACTGTGAAAATGAGAAAATAGGGTATTGCCTCAAGTAAAACAGAAATCTAAGACAGTGTAACCTAAAAGGGAAGTTCTTTTTGAAGTCTTTCAATAAGACAGTGAGGGAAAGAAGTTTCTGAAACATAGCCTGGTGCTACTTCATTTTTTATCCCTTCCATTAATTGATTTAAAACAGGAGAGCAGAGGAAAATCATCCCTCCTCAAAGTCTGCATCCCCAATTGCCTTGGCCTCTGACCCTGCAACAGTTTAAATTTCCCCAGGAAACCTCCTCTTCCCTGAATCATACAAGAAGGCATACTTCACACGCGTTCCCCTTTGTGAGGACTTGCATTATGAGATTTCAGCTTTAAATTGCTATGCTTCCTCAACAGATGATTTTGCAATGCTTTCCTATTAAATCTTCAGTTGGAAGCTCAACACTGTACTTTACAGGCCCACTTTGCACCTTCATTGAATAAAAACCCCAGTTTCCAGTGCATTTTTGTGCTGTCCCAAACTCTCTTATGTCTTCTTAAATGATCTTAAATGAAATTCCATGCCTACAAACCAAATGAAACAAAAAGATTAGCTCATGATACACCTGAAGTGAGGATGAAGATGAATGGAAGTGAAACACACATTTTGAAAGCAGACTCTCAGCAAGAATGCAGGTCTTCAGGTAATTGTTCACGTTCTGTTCATGAGAATCTGATGAAGTGAGTATTTTCCACTGTAAGAACACTTGTAATTTACACATACTTGAAAATTAATGTTTTGAACGGAACTAGATAATTTGAAAGTTATTGAATTGGAAAATGCTGCAGAGGAATGCACCTGGGAATCTATGACTTGAAAAAGTTTAGAAGTAAGAGCCAGCAGCTTAACATATACTCTTCCTGAGATGATGTTTCTGATGAGAAAGGACGTATTAAAGCTTATTACTTAGACACTCTTCTACTGATGACATTTTGATTTTTAGCTCATAGTTTACCCTGGAATGCATTTTCTCTCAATCAATTGTTCTACTCCTTTATCATAGTTATGCTCCTATTTTCTACTGCAGTTTGCTTAGAAACAAAGCAACAGCATGCAATGGGACTGCATACAAACAAATCCCATTTTAATGGTCAGTGAGTGAGGGTGGGAGCCTGTATACAGGGTGTGAAACTTCAACTTGCACCAGACCTTCAAAAAGTCACGTACAGTGTAACAAAGCTAGTGTTATGTTGCAAAAATAATATCAGTTAAAGTGGAAACAATCTAAGATATTACCCTTGTGAGTAAAATTAATGTCACCATTAATACTCCTTGATCATTTCACTGTGCAGAGACATGACTTTTCATGCCTACAACACACGACAGTCTCATGTCATCCTCTACTTTTAAATGATCAATACCGACCATGTAGGGTATGTGAGTTCAAATGCTGTTCAATGAGAAAATCCTATTATTTAGTTTCTGTGATAACAATGTGATAACTGAGAACCAGCTGGCTCCTGACTGAACCTCTGAGGCAGGGGCAGGGGATACCCGAGGCTTGTACAGCAGCTCTGGCAGAAGATGGATGTACTTTTCACAAGTGATGGTATTTCACGGATAAGGCTCAAAGCAATTCTGCTCAGAGGACATGATGTATGCCAACAATACAACTTGTATCTTATGAGCCATTCCCAAATCTGATGATTTGATAGATATGTATTCCAATATTGATAGTATTTTCACCTACCTTTCTCTTTTCCATTTAGTACACTGAAAAGACTGAAAATAAGTTAAATACTACTTGCAATATCAAGGTTTACTGATGTCTTCTGAATACAGTCCATATATTAATTTCTTTTACCATAAAAATGTCATTCCCCTCTTTTTAGCAAACTCCCATGAGTGAAAAATAATCTCTGCAAAGAAAAAACAGTACTTATGTGCTTTTGGTTAACAGCCAGCAAAGTTATAGCTTTTAATATAGAGCATCCTCAGTACCTATTTGCCTCAGAAAAAAAAATTTACTGCAACCACAGATCCTTTCTGTACTATCTAAGTCCTTTTTTTTAAAAAAAAAAAAAAAAAACACAAAAATTTAGAAGAGCACAATTAACCACAGAAATCTCTGTTCCTGTCGTTTCTTACTGCTAAGCATTTATCTAAGCAGGAAAATTCAAGCAGAATTAACCTGGCTGCCAGTATTTATTGGCCACTCCTCAGAAGAGGCAGACAAGAGCCAAGAGATAAATTGTTTTTTCCTTTTGAAATGTTGATTATAAAACAGGCATGGCAACTAGTAATTGTAACTATACTGTCCTTTCTCTGCATGATCATTTCCTGTTATTTCTTCGGATTTATGAATCAAGAAAATCTATTACAGTAAGGTGAAAAAAAATCAATAGTGAAGATTATTTCACTTCGGGTTTTACATAACACAGTGAGTGCAAGAAAGAAAGCAAAACAGCTGGAACCTAGAAAACTTATTTTGAGACATTAAACCACAAAATGTTACTGACTAATACCAGGATTTCAATATCCAAATGCAAAAGAAAATTTAAGTTTTAGTCTGAAAGTGGTTTTAGTTACTTTGCCTTTTTTCTTTTTTTTTTCTTGAGTAGGCAGGAGATTCGATGACACGGCTATTACATTACATTGTACTGCTATTTGTATAGTGATGACATACTAAAATAAAAATCTACATTTTTAAGATTTTTAATCTTCTAAAAATACTTTCTTATTTGTCATCAATTACTGAATAGATAAAAATGAAAAATAGCTTTTTAAGGGGAGTATTTTATCATCAGGAGTTTTATCAGTTTCCCAGCGCTCTGAAAATCAAGGTGATTTCAAAGCAGAAATGCTTGTTTAAAAACAAATTTTAGCTAAACAGAAATATTATTCTAGTACTGGCGTGAATTGTTTCATATTAAATATAACAGTACAGCAGTAAAAAATAAAACCATAACTACTTAAAAATGAAGCTGTGCTATTTCAGCTCATAAAACATACATTGCCTGGCAAGTTAAATCACAGCAAGCATATACTTTGGTTGGTGCATGCAGAAAACAGTGAAATTGCATGCAGGGCCATCAAAGACAGGTTTGATCCTTAGGAATCTAACTTATATCACCTTTTCAGTGAAACAGCTTCTGAACTTAAATGCCCAAATTAAGATGCATCATATTTTGAAGTGCATTTAAACAAATTTTCATTAGAATTCCCACTTGCAAAAGATTTAGGAACTGAGAGGCAGGAAAGAGCTAATTCTAAAGATATTTAAGCACTTACTCATCGCTATGCAGATTCTCCTAAGATTTTCTGAAGTACCAGAGCATGTTAGACCCTTCTGTTGATTTCAGCATCTACTGTCTTCTAACACCTATAAACAGGAATTTAGTTGTTTAAATTCTTTCAGATACCTCAGATGTATCTATAATTCATGAAATTCTAGCCCAAATACAGATGGAATGAAATCTGCTTCTTAGCTTTGTTTAGGATCATTACCAATTATCAAACTGCTTAGAAACTGAAATGTTGTATCTGTTGTGATTCTCTCATTTTATACCACCAGCACCTTCCTTACAGTTAATTAACAATGTATAATACTAATTAAACTCATCAGAGCAGATTAGTTTGCAGGTGCATCTCTTTTCCGAAGGAAATGTGTGAACAGTGGGGGTTTTCATGTGTTAACTTTCAGCTGTTTCTATTTCTTAGTTAATGAATACCAGTGATAACAATTATTTTTCTGTTTGTTTCAAATAGGTTTTGTACAGAAAAAAATAGGGCGGGAGGTGTGTGTGTGTGTCTTTCCCCCCCTTTTATTTTTCTCTCTCCTCTTCTGCTTCCTAGCAAGAAAATGAGTCAAAATCTTCAGATACAGTCTCAGTTCTGTTCCGACAGCATGGATAAGCATCTTACCAAGCCCACCGCATGGATTCCAAGGCCAGTTAATGGCAAGTAACTTTTCTTGATAGCAACAGGCATTTCTTTTCCCTACTAAGGCTTGTCAAGAAGATTTACCTAAAACAGATCATGTTATAGTTCTCAGTCTTCATACTCTCAGAGCTATTGCTGCATGTTGGTCTGCTACTTCACTATTTTGCACTGCTGAGAACAATCTAACCCTATTTTTGTGGCAATTTAAGGAAATGAAAGGTCTCTGTCTCGCCCCCTTGCACCCAGCTCACTTATATCTCAGGATAAGAATCCACAGTCCTGCCTCTCTCCAGGTGAACATTTTATCCTACTTTTTCTCTACAGTCATTGTGATTATCTCTGTTACAGCCAACGGACAGTAGGATTGAGTGCACCCTCAGCAAGTTTGCCAATGACACGAAGCTGTGTGGTGCGGTTGACTTGCTGGAGGGAAGGGGTGTCATTCGGAGGACCTGGACAGGCTTGAGAGGTGGACCTGTGCGAACGGTGTGAAGTTCAACAAGGCCAAGTGCAAGGTCCTTCATGTGGGTCAGGGCAATGCCAAGCACAACTCCAGGCTGGACAGAGAATGGATTGAGAAGAGCTCTGAAGAGAAAGACTTGGGGGTGCCGGTGGACAAGAAGCTCAACATGACCTGGCAATGTGTGCTTGCAGACTAGAAAGCCAACTGTATCCTGGGCTACATCAAAAGAAACATGATCAGGAGGTCGAGGGTGGTGATTCTATTCCACACTCGTGAGACCCCAACCTGGAGCACTGTGTCCTGCGCTGGGGTCCCCAGTACAGGATAGACATAGAACTGCTGGAGCAAGTCCAGAGGAGGGTCACGAAGATAATCAGACAGCTGGAGCACCTCTCCTAGGAGGACAGGCTGAGGGAGCTGGGGTCATTCAGCCTGAAGAGAAGGCTCCAGGGAGACCTAATTGCGGCCTTCCAGTACCTGAAGGAGACCTACAGAAAAGCTGGAGAGGGGCTGTTTACAAGGGTGAGGAGTGATAGGATGAGGGGTAATGGGTTTAAACTAAAAGAGGGGAGATTTAGATTAGATAGCAGGAAGAAATTCTTTACTGTGAGGGTGGTGAGGCACTGGAACAGGTTGCCCAGAGAAGCTGTGGAAGCTCCCATCCCTGGCAGTGTTCAAGGCCAGGTTGGATGGGGCTTTGAGCAGCCTGGTCTAGTGTAGGGTGTCCCTGCCCACGGCAGGGGGGTTGGAACTAGATGATCTTTGAGGTCCCTTCCAATACAAGCCATTCTTTGATTTATAAAACCACAATGATATGGGAATATTCTACTTATAGCCTCTGTTATGCCTTGCTGTAATAATAATATTTGAATCTTCTACGCTACAGTAACATTGTTTCTCCTATCACCATGACACTTTCCAAGTTATAGCAGTATTTTTGAGTAAGTTAAACATAAAAATTTTCTAAGCTCAATAAATTGGATTTTTTGACATATAATGAAAACAACTATATTTGCATTGATGTTTAGGCAGTTTTGCAGCTTAGGCGCATCCTGGTAGCACATGGATTACCTTCCTACTTCTTCCTTCATTTTGAATCTCTGCTATTTCAAGAAATAGAATAAACAAATGGTTTATTCTGTTTCAAAAAACAGAATCTGAAAATGGCACATAAATAATTAGACTTGGGAATTTATAGGCCAGAACAGCATCTATTCATACATACACACATTCAAAAAATCAAGTGTTTTTAATTCCGCTTTATCACATCTCCTCTAATATAATACCCTCCGATTGTTTCTCTTTGTTAAATTTTAATAGCACCAGTCACTGAAGTAAACATAATCTCTTTTTAATTTTTTAAGAAAGAAAACTAACGCAGTAAGACACAAGACCTATTTTTCACTAATGTAGCCATCAGATCAGAAATAAAATTAATGATTAGAATGCATTCAGCAGATATCTCAGAAGACATGAAAGCAATTCTAAACCAGTTATTTTAAAATTGCGTATGATGCTATTTGTGGTTCTGGCATTTTATATAGGAGAAATTTCAATTTGTAAAACTTTGTTCATGAAAATGGACATCCAAGATCTACATGTTCTGTTTATTGCTTGTTTTATAGAATCACAGAATTGTTTAGGTTGGAAGAGAACTTTAACATCATCAAGTCCAACCCTTAACCTAGCACTGCCAAGGCCACCACCAGACCATGTCCCTAAGCACCACATCTAAATGTCTCTTAAATACCTCCAGGGATGATGACTCAACCACTCAGCAAAGAGTATACCCATCCAGGCCATAAGCAGACAGTTTTTCCAGGAGAACGCTGTGGGCAACAGTGTCAAAGGTTTTATTAAATTCTAGGTAGACAACATCCATAGCCTTTCCCTCATTGACTAAGCAGGTCACTTTGTCCTAGAAGGAGATCAGGTTGGTCAAGCAGGACCTGCCTTTCATAAATCCATGCTGACTGGGCCTGATCACCTGGTTGTCCTGTACGTGCTGCGTGATGGCACTCAAGACGATCTGCTCCATTACCTTTCTTGGCACTGGGGTCAGATTGACAGGTGTGTAGTTGCCCAGATCCTCCTTCCTGCCCTTCCTTTAGATGGGTGTCACATATGCTAACCTCCAGTCAACTGCGACCGCCAGGACTCCTGATAAATGATGGAAAGCGGCTTGGTGAGCACTTCCACCAGCTCCCTCAGTACCCTTGGATAGATCCTATCTGGACTTTAGACTTGCATGTGTCTAAGTGATGTAGCAGGTCACTAACCATTTGTACTGGGTCTGGCTGAGATGGAGTTAATTTCCTCGTAGCAGCCCTTACAGTGCTGTGCATTGGTAGCCAGCAAGGCTAGCAAGCCAGTGTTTTGGCTACTACCGAGCAGTGCCGGCACACATCAAGGCTGTCTCTCCAACACTTCTTCCACCCCGTCAGCAGTAGACTGGGAGGAGACACAGCCAGGACAGCTGACTCAAACTGACCAAAGGGATATTCCATACCATATGACGTCTGCTCAGCAATGGGAAGCTGAGAGATAGGGGGAGGAACAGGGGGGCATTCATTTTTTTCAACGTTTTGTCTTCCAGGGCAACCACTACGTGTTTTGAAGCCCTGCTTCCCAGGGAGTGGCCGGACATCGCCTGCTGATGGGAAGTAGAGAATAATCTTTTGTTTTTTCATTGCTTTGCTTCCATGCGCAGCCTTGCTTTTGCTATATTAAAACTGCCTTTATCTTGACCCACAATATTGGGGTTGTTTTTCCATCTTCTTTTTTTTTTTTTCTTCCCTCTATGCCCTGCTGAGGAGGGCAGTGATAGAGCGACTTGGTGGGCACCTGGCGTTTAGCCAAGGTTAAACCACTACCCCATTTCCCCTTGGATGGTGGGGACTTCATTTTGCTTCCTGTCCCTGTCTTCCAGCTCGGGGGGCTGGGTGCCCGGTGAACAACTGGCCTGGTTAAAGACTGAGGCAGTGAAGGCATTAAGTACCTCAGTTTTTTCCCCATCCCTTGTCACCATGTTTCCCCCCACATCCAATAAAGGGTGGAGATTCTCCTTAGTCCCTCCATTTGTTGTTAATGTACTTACAGAAACATTTTCTATTGTCTTTTACGGCAGTAGCCAGATTAAGTTCTAGCTGGGCTTTGGCCCTACTGTGCCTTTTCCCTGCACAGCCTAATGACATCCTTGCAGTTCTCCTGAGTTGTCTCCCCCTTCTTCCAAAGGCCATAAACTCTTCTTTTTTTCCTGAGTTCCAGCCAGTTCTCTTCTAAATTTGAATAAACACATCTACACCAGTTATTATAAAAAGCTATTTTTAACATTGATTTATTCACAACCAGAGCAAGATCCTGGCCAAAAATTGTTGTTCTTTTATATAGAAATAGAATTAAAGCAAGTAGGAATCAGATCAAAACTAGTCTTTGGGTTGTTTACTTGGGATATGATTTTAAGGAATCTTTGAGAATTAAGATACTAAACTTCTACTCACTCTCTAAAGACTAAGTTAACTCCCTTTTGGCCTTTGAAAATTACATACCTCTAATAAAATTTAGCAATATTAAATATCCCCACTATGTTCAGTAAAATACAGAAGTCATAATTTTTATATGGAAATTGATACCAAACTGCCATCATATTAGATAGGCAAACAAAAGATGCAGGGCAAGTGAAATCATAAGACAAATTAATCCTTCACCACATTAGGAATAGGTGAGTTAACCAGTCCTTCAGCTTCATCAGGTCTGGAGGGATGGGAAACTATAATCCTTCTTTGCACGGCAATGCTAAAAACCTCTGATTTTATCGAAGAATCTTCCCCTACTGCCTTCATCCTATTCCGCCTTCCCAAGGGGTGGGTTCTCTGTGGCTGCGAATGAGGTCCCTCGTAATGCCTCTGCAGGGATTTCCTACAGCAGACCCTCACTATTTGTTCATACATTCTAGCATGGGTGCCTTAGATAACTCTTGCAAAAAAACCCTTCTAATTATGTACAAACTGGAGTTTCTTTCCATGTTTTTCATTCTTTCCTAATATTTTGCAGATGGCACAAACCCATTCCAAGACAGTGGAACTTTGTAACTGAAAAGCAAAACTACCTGTGAAAAATACTCCTCTCTTTGTTTGACTTGCTTATTGGTCACACCGTTAAAGAGGAGAAAGACTTTCAGATCAAACATGTCTACTTCTGCTAAAGTATTTTAAAAAAATATTCCTACATATATTGCTTTGGGACAGTGCCTTAAGTTTGCCTGTTTTCAACACTGCACAGTCCAATGTAAGGGCTGGTTTTCCACCTTACTAGGAAAGACAGACTTATCATTCCTTCTCAGCATGATATGGCAACCCAGAATGCAAATCTGTAGTGGTTATTAGCCTTTGATTTTACTTCTGTTATTGAGAACACTGCATCATTAGAAATATGGGCTCATGATAACTGGCAGTTCTGAACTTGTAAGGCTGTCATGCAGTTTTTCACTGCTGTGACCTTTAACATAGCAGAGTAAGTTCATCTTCTTTATAGATATACTTTATACTTGTGTATAAATTTATATAAATATCTATATTTTTTCCTCAGCTATTACTCCACAGATTTCAAAAGAAAGATAAATACAAATGGGAAAGGTAAGTAATACGTAAAAAAAAAGTACAGATATGTTTTTCTGTTTTGGATCATTCATCTTAAGCCATCTGACTACTTTCAGCACAGGTTAAGATAAGATGAGACAATTTTTCTGAAACTTCATTATTTGCAATTGACAGGAAAATCTTTGAACTAAAATATAGAATAAGTGTTGCAGCAGATAACCACATTTACTCCCTCTTACATACTGTAGAAGCATAGAAAAAACAAAGGAGGAATAAATGTTGTCCTGGTTTTGCTGTGACTAAATTGAGCGTAATTGAGAAGTAATCCTAAGTGAAAACTGTACCATTAACAGCTCACTTAAATTGCAACTTTAACAGATGGTACTGTCATTTTACTGGAGTCAGGTTTCTTATTAGTACCCTAAAATAACAGAGACTGAAAAATGTGAAGCTCCTTAATCCTGATAACAAGACCTGTGGCTGCAAAGAAGTAAGTATTTATGCTATGGCCAGCTTTTCGTAGCTAGTGTTATTTGGTAGTTGTTTTAAAGAGAGTTTAACCTCAAATTTTATCTGTTGATAACAGGTGATGGTTGGACTTGATGATCTCGGAGGTCCTTTCCAACCTTAGTGATTCTATGATTCTATATACCAGAACTACTAATTATTGATTGTTTCTTAACCCAATTTCACTGAGATTTTACCTGACTAAAGTATGGGAAGGCAAGCTTTCCTAGGAAGGGAAAGGGGTAGCTCTTCTCCCCAGCCTGAGGAATATTTTTCCCTTGCTTGAGATTCTGAACTCTTTTGAAGGCAAGCAAAATGAGAAGGCAGCAGCAGGATTAGCACAGTAGAGTACTGCAAGAGGCTAGCATGCTGCTAGCAATAGGGGTATCATAAAGAGTATGGAGATAACATGAGGATCTTTCTTTAAGCAAATGTTATATAGAATCACAGAATCATAGAATGGTTTGGGTTGGAAGGGACCACAAGGATCATCTAGTTCCAACCCCCCTGCCACGGGCAGGGACACCCTACACCAGACCAGGTTGCCCAAAGCCCCATCCAACCTGGCCTTGAACACTGCCAGGGGTGGGGCGTCCATAGCTTCTCTGGGCAGCCTGTGCCAGTGCCTCACCACCCTCATAGTGAAGAATTTCTTCCTGATATCTAATCAAAATTTTCCCTCTTTTAGTTTAAACCCATTCCCCCTTGTCCTATCACTGCACTCTCTAAGAAACAGCCCTTCTCCAGCTTTCCTGTAGGTCCCCTTTAGGTATTCGAAGGCCGTGATTAGGTCTGCCTGGAGCCTTCTCTTCTCCAGGCTGAACAACCCCAGCTCCCTCAGCCTGTCCTCGTATGAGAGGTGCTCCAGCTCTCTGATCAACTTTGCGGCCCTTGAATATAGATACACATATAGAATCATAGAATCACTAAGGTTGGAAAGGACCTC
>VWZZ01000287.1:171315-194056 GCA_013399095.1 Psophia crepitans | reverse complement strand
TGGAGCGCTGCCATAGATGGCTATAAGCTGTTCAGGAGGGACAGGCAGCATAGGAGGGGTGGTGGGGTAGCTTTGTACGTTAGAGAGTGTTTGGAGGTGATAGAGCTTGGGGCTGGGAATGACAAGGTCGAATCCCTGTGGGTAAGGATCAGGGGGAAGGCCAACAGGGCGGACATCCTGGTGGGGATCTGTTATAGACCACCAAACCAGTATGAAGAGACAGATGAAGCATTCTACAAGCAGCTGGTGGAAGTCGTGCAATTGCCAGGGCTCATTCTCATGGGGGACTTCAACTTCTTGGACATTTGCTGGAAATACAATAAAGCCCAGAGGAAGCAGTCTAGGAGGTTCCTGGAGTGCGTGGAAGACAGCTTCCTGACACAGCTGGTTATTGAGCATACCAGGGCAGGTGCCCCACTAGACCTTCTGTTTGTGAACAGAGAAGGACTGGTGGGAGATGTGGTGGTTGGGAGCTGTCTTGGGCAGAGTGACCACAAAATGATAGAGTTCTCTATTCTTGGCGAAGTCAGGAGGGCGCTCTGTAAAACTGCTACCTTGGACTTCAAGAGAGCAGAGTTTGACGTGTTCAGGATGCTGGTATGGAGGGTCCCTTGGGAGTCAGTCCTGAAGGACAAAGGGGTCCAGGAAGGCTGGATGCTTCTCAAGAAGGAAGTCTTAAAGGTGCAGAAGCAGGCTGTCCTTGTGTGCTGTAAGACCAGCCGGTGGGGAAGAAGACCCGTGTGGCTGAAAAAGGAACTTTTGCTGAGTCTCCGAGAGAAGAAGAGAGCTTATGTCCAGTGGAAGAAGAGACAGACAACTCAGGAAGAGTATAAGCAAGTTGCCAGTATATGCAGGGAAAAAATCAGGAAACCTAAAGCCCAGCATGAGCTCAACCTGGCCACGGTGGTAAAAAGATAACAAAAAATGTTTCTACAAATATGTTAACAGTAAGAGGAGGGCCAAGGAGATTCTCTATTCTTCAGTGGATGCAGTGGGGAACATGACTACTGAGGATAAGGAAAAGGCTGAGATTCTTAATGCCATCTTTACATCTGTCTTCAATAGTCAGACCAGTTGTCCTCGGGGTCCTCAGCCTCCGGACCTGGAAGTCTGGGGCAGGGAGCAGAATAACACCCACCCCCCACCCCCCGCGATTCAGGCCGACACAGTTAGAGAACTCCTGCTTCACCTGGACTGTCACAAGTCCATGGGGCCTGATGGGATCCACCCGAGGGTGTTGAGGGAGCTGGCGAATGTGATTGCCGAGCCGCTTTCTGTCATCTATCAGTGGTCATGGTCAACCAGAGAGGTCCCAGATGACTGGAGGCTTGCCAATGTGACACCCATCCGTAAGAAGGGTCATAAGGAGGATCCAGGGATCTACAGGCCTGTTAGCCTGACGTTGGTGCCAGGGAAGGTGATGGAGCAAGTCATGTTGGGGGCAATCACGTGCCATGTCCNTTGAGTGCACCCTCAGTAAGTTTGCAGATTACACCAAGCTGGGGGGAAGTGTGGATCTGCCAGAGGGTAGGATGACTCTGCAGAGGGACTTGGACAGGTTGGATGACTGGGCAGAGGCCAACGGGATGCGGTTTAAGGTGGCAAAGTGCTGGTTCCTACACTTTGGCCACAACAACCCCAGGCAGCGCTACAGACTGGGGGCAGGGTGGCTGGAAAGTTCTACAGAGGAAAAGGACCTAGGGGTGTTGGTTGATGCTCGCCTGGACATGAGCCAGCAGTGTGCCCAGGTGGCCAAGAAGGCCAATGGCATCCTGGCCTGTATCAGGAATAGTGTAGCCAGCAGAAGCAGGGAGGTGATCGTCCCCCTTTACTCAGTCCTGATGAGGCTGCATCTTGAGTCCTGTGTCCAGTTTTTGGCCTCTCACCACAAGAAAGACATTGAGGCTCTGGAGCGTGTCCAGAGAAGGGCAACGAAACTGGTGAAGGTGCTGGAGCACAAGTCTTATAGGGAGAGGCTGAAGGAACTGGGCTTGTTTAGTCTGGAGAAGAGGAGGCTCAGGGGAGACCTTATTGCCCTCTACAACTACCTGAAAGGAAGTTGTGGTGAGCTGGGGGTCGGCCTCCTCTCACAGATAACTAGTGACAGGACAAGGGGGAACGGCTGCAAGTTATGCCAGGGGAGGTTTAAGTTTGAGATTAGGAGAAATTTCTTCTCGGAAAGGGTGTTTGGGCATTGGAACGGGTGGCTCAGGGAGGTGGTGGAGTCACCGTCCCTGGGTGTATTTAAAGAAAGGTTGAATGTGGTACTTAGGGACATGGTTTGTGGGTAATAGGTGGTGGAGGAACGGTTGGACGAGATGATCTTGGAGGTCTCTTCCAATCTTAATGATTCCATCGTTCTTTTATTGTTATATATGTCACTAAAAATTGGCAGAACAAAAAATACTTGTGCAATGCCTATATGACAACTGAGGGGAAAACTGTGTAGGTTTCTGTGAGTCTAATTTTTTTCTTAGGTAGTCATTCAGTAAGATTAGGTGATCCTGTAGAGTAATTTTTCTTACTTTTTAAAGGGTCATGAGTTTATAATGTAGGAATCATGCAAGAGATTCAATAAATACTCAGTCATGTATAAATCAATGACATTTTGCAATCCTTGTAGAAAGAGATAGATACACGAATATGAGAATCTGAGGAAAAATGAGAGTTTTTAAATAATCTGCCACAAATAGCAGAAGATATTCAAATTGCTTTGAGAAATCAGATGTAAGTCATTTTTGGACTGTATTTTTTCCCCTGGAATATTGCTCAACTATGGCAAATCAAGCACAAAGTTAGGTACATTGAATATATGACCCTGTGGTTAGTTTGCTTCAAGGAATCTGATTGAAGCTAAGCAAAGAGCCCCAGGCAGCTTCAGTCTTACTTAGATTCTGTCAAAAACAGTGCTGTTCCCTCAAGCCCCCTTTAAATGGATATATGTTATTAATTCATACTTCTCCCCCGCCCTTAACTTGATATTTATGACACTTCTGACAGCTAAGACAGTAAAAGATGGGAAGGATCCTTAGTATCATCCACAATCTCAAAGGCATAAATGCACAATTCCCAAATATATTTTAGATATTTTTTTTTTTCAGTTTGCACATCATTCTTGGTCATTGAGAGAGCAAAGACTTCCATTGTTTCAGTACAAATAGACCCAGACTGCTCTGCATAACATTTTATTACCCATAATGCCAATACAACCTTGTAATGAACAGGTAAAGTAGGAGACATTACAGTTTTTCGTTCCTCTAGGTATTTTGCTAGACATGAGTTCTGTCATTTGCAGAGTTCTCTCCCCAACATAAAACAGTTTTTCCTTTTTTTCTTTCCCTAACTCCACAGGTGTGTATCCCCATATAAACTCCAAATACTATAAAACATTTGCAAAATAAAAAAGAGAAGTGTTAAAACTAATCAAATGGTATGGGAACTTTTAACTTCACATGGTTTATGTCTAACTTCTTCTACAGCAGTTTTTTTTAGGACAAAGACAAATCAGGAGAGAACTATCATTTGGAAATGTGAGTGATCAAGCGACTATTGACAACTTTGATCCTCTTTTATTCAGCAATAAAACATTGCCTATTTTATCTCTTGTCCTGATCCATTTATTCTCTTACTCTTGCACTTAAAATTCCTTGTTACTTTTCTTCATCTAAGACCAGCTTATCTATCCTGTGAATTACTTCTCAGTTTTGGTCTGGGAAAATTGTCTGCTTTTATGATTTTTTAAATAACTCCACAAACTGTATAATGATGCTTTAGAACTCTTATTACTACTTTATTTTTTAATTCTCAAATATTTTTGTTACTTTCTTCCTCTGCGTTCTGCTATAGTTGTAACAGTAAATGTAAAAAAAATTAAAAATATTGTCCAATATACAATTTCTAAGGAAGAAGTTATCTCCATGAACTTGTATATATTGTTGGCTCCAAGGGAAATGACAAATTCATAGGAATGGAGCTAGGACTTCATCCAAGCTGTAGAGTACTTTTATTCACTCAAACTGATCATGTTTTCTGTGGATATATTAAGAAATAGGATTGCTAGGTTATTCACTAACAGAATGATTCATATCACAGTCTATTTTCCGGGAACAGGTATACAAAGCCTGTCTTCCTCCAACTGTTACATTATAAGCAACAGCTTGGAGGTTTTTGTTGAGCTCAATTTCACAAACAGTAAATCCTACATTGAAATGGAACCTATTTCATGTTACCTAAGGTTACCAAACAGCTTACGGCTTAATAAACTTCTGCTACTTTTTGCTGACTTTTGACATGATATCTTCTGGCTATATGCAATATTGAAATTGCCTGAGTCTAATTTTGTGGGTCTTTTTTCTCATTTACTAATCATTTAAGTTGAAATCAATAAAGAGCTTTGAGTTTGTTTTGTTTAATTTTTTTTTTGTCTGTATTCTATAGAGTGTGACAAAATTCAAGTATTAATTATTTGGATTTGAACTTGAATTCCCCCTTGGCCTTCACCTGCCAGTCTAAAAGATGACAGGTGTCTCTAAATTCTATATGAGATATAGAATATTTTACCAACCTTATCAGCCTATCAGCTGAATATTGTATCAACCCTATACAGAGAACCTTGTTACCACAGAATACCTCCAAAGGCACTGAGTGTGCATAGTATGGCAGTTGAACGGAGCCCACATAATTTTTTTTCTGGCTTAAATTTTCCCAGGTATTTGCAGTGGGTGATATATTTGGACTCCAGCAAAGTCTTTTTTTTTCCTCTGTTGAACTCAAAACCCATATAACTCAGCCTGCATATAAAAATGAAGGTCTTCAACCCACCTAGAATTTTGGTTCAATTCTTGTGTTCCTTTTCCCATTCCATGAATAATGGTGTTCAGAATCAGATTCAGCATTCCCCATCATGCTGTGTAGCGGTAAAAAACAATCAGAGATGAGTCTTATACACAAATGTTTTTTTGATTCTGCTTTGATTCAGGTGAAATTAATTCCAGACGCCAAACTTAATTATATAGGGTTTTGCCTAATGGCTGCTGCCAGTGAGTTAGAAAGAACCCACTGATTCTGTTAGCTTCTGAAACACAATCCAGATACCTGAAGAATTAAAGAACTCACAGACAATAACATTTTGTTGTAGAAGACCTTACAAAATTGTATGAATAAACAAAATCAAGATACATATAGGTTAGAACCATAAAAAGTCTGCTGTTCAAACATGCAGTTGTAAGTAAAAATTTAAAAGTTAGGAAAAACAAAGCATGTTTGCAGGGTTTTTTCTAAAGAGTATGTGTTATACATGCTGTGATACTTCTATCCAGGTATACTTGGCATTATAAATATTAACTAAAACCTGTCTATACCTTTTTATGTAAAGCTGCGTGAATCTGCTAATAACAACACAGCTGTGCATGAATTATGGAATGTTTCACTTGGATTTGTTCCATACATTCAACAGGTAAAGCCTCTCCCCTTTATTTGCATAGTCTTTAGATTAACAGGTAGTTTCTGTTCATATCACAGGATGTGGCAGGTCAGATAAATGTCTAACCAACTTTTATTCATAGTCATATAAGATGAAGTCATTTGCCCTCACTGAAAAGTATAAAACAAATTGAAACACTTTACAGATATGACATAAGATATCTAGTCTACTCAAATTCACATGGAGGTCATGTGAAAACCTTAAGCCATCTGAAATGTCCATAGGTGTTTGTCTGTGGGCATATGAATTGAGTCTTTAGCCTGGGACAAAGACATCATAGCAAGAAAGTGCAAACAAAAATCCCGTATCACTAGGTAGGTGAGAAATAATGGATTCAGACACTTGAATTTACAGAAGGTGGAATTTACAGAAGGTGGAATTTACAGAAGGTGTTAAATCACAGAAACAAATATAGATGATAGGTAGGTAGGTAGGTAGGTAGGTAGGTAGGTAGGTAGGTAAATAGTTGTCAGTGAGGCACCAAAGTTCCTTGTATACCCAGTGATAAGGTGTTCAATACAGGTTAAGGAGCCTGGAGAACCATTCAGCTCACTCTTAAGACACCTAGAGCTGCATGCAGTAGCCTCAATATAGGTGTTATTATGACTGAGATGTCTGACACATATGTATGGGATGGCCAGACATGATACAAAATTTACAGGGATCCCATGTCCTTATGGAGAAGCAGCTATGAGTCAGTAGAATACCAAAGAGCACCTCAAATATTTACAGATGCCTATATTTAGCTGAATTCAGCCCTGAGTAGCTATACATCTCCTCATTATAATGTACACCCTACTCCCAAATGCAAATAGACATGTGAAGAAAGAAGATGACAACTATGATTCTGACCTCTGTTTACCAACCAGCTGTACACTTTGGGACTCTGGAAAATAATTCTCCTCTCCAGGCGAAACCTGTGGGATACTGACCCAGGCCAGTGAAGTTCTGCAAAACTGCTTCCTTTAGGCTGTGTCTAAATGACATGCTAACTCTTCACTAAGCTCCAAAATTCTGTTTGTAAAGCAAATTGTGTTTGTCAGTTACATTGCTACCAATTTCTTGTGTATTACAGGCCAGACTGACAAAGTAGCATGGTGTTACATTTCCATCTGTTCTTAACTTTCTTCCATGTCACAATCCATGCTACAAAACAAACATGTTTAATGTTGTGTTAAAAGGATAATACATTTAAAATATGGTATATTTGTACAGGATGACATTGAAAATATATTTTCACATTTTGAATAATGAAACATGTCTAGTTTCCAAAAAATTGTCTTATTTATTGTAAAAAATATGGCATTGAAATACACCAAATTTTAGAAGCATTACAGATTCTTCTTCCTCTGAAATATAGTAGAAAATTACTTTGTATTTGTAAGATCATGCTTCTCTTTCCTGTTTTCTTCCCATCTTGCTCTCCTCCTTTGAAGTGAGGAGAGTTGTTGGCTGCTGAGCTTGACAATAAACTAGTTCTGTTTATCAGCCAATAGAGGTAACACTCAAACCTGGCCCTCCTGCAAGATAAGAGGATGAAGTGTTGCTGCCGAGACACCTGGACAATCAGGGCTTTCTTTCCTGTGCTTTGTTACTGCAAACTATTATGGATGACCTACTTTCTTTATCCTCTCCAATAATGTAGAAAAGTATCAGATCCAACTAAGCTGCCAATGTTGTCTGTAATTTCCAGTTTAGAAAGCAGCTGTATCCCAAAGGAAAAGTAGTGGATCAGATCACCATCTCGAGCTGCATTATGCCAGATAACCAAGGCTAAATAAAGCTTTATAAAAGACTTGAAACCTGACAGCTGATTTCCAGTATGAGGTACTTTTTTTTAAGTTTTACATGAATTCTACATCTTAAAAATGAAGTTTTAGTGCTATAACTTAAACTTCTTGAAACTGACCTTTGCAAGTTCAGTTAACAATATTTGCTCTGTGAAAAAAAAAATCTCACTGAAATTAACTACTGGAATCTTTCTGAGGTAAAGAAGTTGAAGAAAGTATATCAAGAATTAGGTTTCCTTTCTTCTTTCTGATAATCAGTCATTTAATTCCTACTCAGTGTTGTCCAAAATAAAATAAAATCTGACCTTCTTATATTCCATTTGATGTCTCAATTAATGTGCCACAGAAAGTGTTCCTTCTCTCACTTACACTGAAATGGATATCCAGGAAACTTCTGACTGACACATGAGTTGGATGAACATTGGTGCAGAACTGGCCCAAGAATTCCAGGAAAACAATCAGAGATCCACAGGGAAGGCTAAGAAGTTTAATACTACAAGAAAACTCAATTTTCTGTTAGTTGAGTTCAAACAACTGTGGAGAATCAATTAGCTTGTCTGGATGCCAGCAAAGAGACTGAAACAAACAATTGTGCTTGGGGGTATGCTGCAGGGAGACACAGATACTAATATGCCTTACAGCAGAGAATTCATACTTCACTTAAATTTCTCTGAAATTCAAGGACATTTGACTGTAGGATGTAGTACTGGATTCCTGAATGCTTGCTTCAATTTTCTAGGCTTCCAATCTGGGCCTCTAACTAGGACTATTACAATAAAAAAGCTAATTATTCTAAATACAGAAATCATTAATTACTTTGCAATTTCTGTTTTCTAATCCTTATTTCATCATTATTCCTTAAGATGTTTATCCTTTGCTTGGTAATTTCCCTTTGCTCACCCTTAGAAATCAAGTCATAAATATGATTGACATTCTTAACTTGGGAAACATTGTGAAAATAACTCCAGATGCTTAGTAGCTAAGAAAAATTGTGGATACTTGTACTGTTGTTATACCAGGGTGCAGGTCTGTGAAGTTATTTATTGCACATTTAATAATAAAGCAGATGGAAATACATACATTCTCAGTGTTTAGACTTATTTTAATTATGCACTTAGTCAAAAGATAATACACTTCCTGTCAGTCTACTTGTCCACTGATCAAGAGTTGAGCATCAGTTCAATTATATAATTTCTCTCCTTATTTAAATATACACTTTAACTTATCTCGAGAAGCCTAGTACTTCCAGGTCTTCATGGCCGTACTCAGCACTCACTTATCTGTAAGAGTAGCAAAAATAGAATAATGTACAGGTAATCTTTTTTACAACTTTTTTTCCCCCTGTTCCTTACATAATCCCTAATGAGGAGCCAAAAATTAACTATAAGAAAAGGATTTTTGCAACATTAGCTGTTGCTTTAAGTGTATAAAGTAAAATTAGGGATTAACCAAAGAATACAAAAAGTCATTTTAAGTAACTTAGTGGGTTTGCATAAATTCCTCAGTTGTATTATCAGTAAGAGGAAGAAATATGTCTTCATTTCTGCTCTCATGCATATGTTTTTCTTTCTTCAAGAACAGTTATTGTCAACTAAGACTGACTACAGAAACACATGAAAGTTTCTGAGTTTATTGTCCGAATGTAGAGGAAAAAAAAAACCTTAGCGGATCATTCAGTATGAATGAACACATTCAAATTTAATATAATGCATGACTGAGAATTATCTTCACAGAGATAATTCAGTATGTTGTGCATATTAGTGTCAGAGAGGTCATTGGTTCTTATTCTGTTCAAAAGGTAATTCTGGAAGGAATACCACTTTTACAGAAATCCTGTAACAATGGTACGGCAGAAGTAATTCCTGGAAAGCGATGTTGAATTAGGTCATCAGCACAGCGTGCTGTGTCATCTATTTTGCCTTTTCTCAGAAGACTAATATATCCCATGTGAAGATTTTACACTTTGCCAAGAAGGATGGAGAGAGGAAGATGCTACTTAGCAAAGTCTCATCTTAGTAGCCATGGAGTGCATTTATTAATGAATGTTTTTAAAAGTATATGACACTTAAGAGATTTTCGTGAACCAGAGCTGTAGTTCTCATTACAGTACAGAAGTCCACAGATAACAAGTTTAAACTAAACATAACTGCATCATAAACATGACACAGTGGACATGAAAGGTTTTAGCATTTTTTTTTCCCCAGATTTTAACAGAAAGGCACTATGCCTTATCTACATCGCTGTTGTAGAAACATATTCCTTTGTAGCTGCACTCAGGATCGTGTTGTTTATCTATTATATTAGCACAAAAGGAAAAATTTCTACTACCTAAAGGCCAGAAAACTCAAACAAAGCTTCTTAGAAACAATCTATACACAAGTAATTTTTTACATACTGAATCAACTTCTGAAATCACCTTTAAATATTAATTCATTTATGCTTTATTCTGAAAGTGCTGATGGGCAAATTAGAGAAAGAACTTCCACTTTGTCAGGAAACTTGTTTTATTCACAGTTTGCTTGCATTGAATCTTCTTGTGACTTGTCATGACAAGACTGATGTTGATGATGTTGGAGAGGGCCCACAATAAATAGTTCTAGAGGAAATGCAAGTTCTGTGCAGTCCTTTTGGCATTTAAGAGCCTTCAGATTTTTTATGTACTCCTCCATTAAAAACAATGAACCGAAACTTCAAATGGTGTTAACTGACGTAACTCGAAGTGTAATTCTGAATTAGCTCAGCTGAGTACCTGGTTTGTTTCAGAAATGAACTTGAATTACTACTTAAGCCATTTGCTGATGAAAAAGGTTGAGATGATGGATTTTATTTCATCTTAAATATTATATTTTTGGGTTGACTTTCTGAAGGAGTATATGTAGCAAATCTCTGATAAAGCAGTCCATTCCAGAGGGGAAAAAATATCAAATAGTGAAAGTGAAGACATATGAATTTACAGGTTTTTTTTGGAGGGGGAGGGAGAGAAAGATATATCAACCAATATGAAAAGATTGAGTTAATAAAATCCACGAAAACAAGGCCAAACTTGTATCATTGACTGAACTTAATGTGTATATACTTATTGAGTATATTACTGATCTGATGCTAAACCTATATTTAAGACTAGTGATACCACACAGTTCTGTCTTTATTAATGCAGTGCCATTTAAACTAAATATGAATATTTGATAGACCATTTGGTCCTACCACAAGCCTTAAAAGTATAGATTTAATTGACATGCACTGGATACATTAAGAGTAATGACTACATAACTAATCAATCTAGGGAGGACTTGATAGGAATCATCATTCTTAAAGGTCTCTAGTATAGATATATATGGCTGAAGTAGACACTGTAGTCTCCCTTTATAGACAGTGGAGGAGAAATAAGCAGTTTTTAGAGTGTAATTAATTTGATAAAATCCAGAAGTCCATCTAAGGATGACTTGAATTGCAGATTTCTCTTCATTGTCTTTAAAAGGAGATGAACGCAAACTTTTTAGTGCAAATATCTACATCCGATTAGATAAATGTCATCCTCTGTGTTAGCTCAAGGAAATGTACTTACTAAATTAAACCTTTCAGATTTTTGATTCCCTAATTTCTCAGGATTATAAATTATTTGAATTTTAAATTGTATAGAAAAATAAAACCACAATTTCCAAATTAGATAGAAGTCAGAAAAGATAGGATTTTTCTCTGCAATATAGACATGGGAAAATTAAGGGGAAAAGAGAACTCTTTTTAATCTTTAGGTGACCTGCTAGCTCAGTAAATATTTTTAGGGTGGTTTTTGTTTGGGTTTTTTTTTCCTTTTTACTTCCTCCTCACTCATCACGCACCTCCCGGTATGTGTATTTATCTGCACTGTCTGGATTTATTCATGATTCAGAGCAGAAATAGTGACACATGATAGGGAAAGGAAATACTGTCAGACTTCCAAGTATGCTGAAACTACTGTTGAAAACGCAAGTCTTATGAGAGACTTTTTTTTTGAATTTACAACTCAATTCATAAATTAAGAAGTTATTATATTTGGATGCATTTCAAAAAACATCTATTTTTCTATGCATAGCTGAACCAAACTTACAAACATTTTTCACCCTTTACTGATTTTAATATAAATTGGTTTACATTATTTTCAGTGTTCTGGAGATGCTGTAAAGCTCTCATTTGAAGCCCTCCTGAGAAATTTTGTGTTCCTCTAATACCTGTTATATGATGTATTATGCAAATTAGACTATGAAGCAGATGCTTTTTTTTTTTCTTACTCTGTGCCCTGGGATCATAAAGTCACACTAAACTCTACAAAATAAAGAAAAATAAAAGGAAATAGTTATTGCAGCACTCTCTAGATGTTTAAGTCTGTGTATTTAGCATAGAATTTCTTCTTTGATACCATGTGAAGTTAATAATGCTTTAAATGATAATTGATGTGCAGATGAGGATCTAGATGTGCTCTAAAAATGTATAAGAAAAAAGTATCAAGAGGAATTTCATTCTCCCTTATGCACATACATGCTGTTTTAGTTGAGACTAACAAGCAATTTGCTCCCTCTCTGAGTTCCCATTTTCCATTCCCCTGCCATGGCACTGGTAAGTCCTGCAGCACTGCAGTTTTCCCTGGGTTGTCAGTCCCATGAACTAGATGAAACTAATTAGCCTGACAATCACCTGTAACTACCATATAGAAAGTAAAAAAGTATTGTTGTACAGAGTCTTATGATTCTTCCCAGGTGTAGCTGTAAGAGACCTGAGAGGATCTGATGGGGCCATACTTCCATCATCACACCTGACACAGAGACAGAGCTCCATCTCATATGACATTATCGTAATGCTTAATTTGCTTCCCACTCTTGTCAAGGCAGCAACCACTTTTCTTTCTCACAGACATTAATCTGATTTACAGTACCTTTCCTTCACATAAACAGTGATAAATCTAACCAGACTTGACCTGCAAGTACTGTATTCTATGAAGAACTCACTGATTTTTATTTATTTTTTTTTAGTATCCATAGTAAGCATAGAACATGATGTCCTTATTTGTCTTAATTTTCTGACTGTTGGGTTGTGGGAAGGGGGAAGGGTCTGGGGTTGTTGAGGTTTTGTTTTGGGTTTGGGCTTTTTTTTGGTTGTTGTTTTTTGGTTTGGGTTGGGTTTTGTTTTTTTTGTTTTGTTTTTTCTTCTAGGAAAATAACTAAGAAGTGCCTGATGACATACCAAAATGTATGTTATAACCTGAGGCTGACATACAAGGAAAATTCTCTTGGTTATACAAGAAATTGAGCAGCCAAAACACTTCAAAACTTCAGCTGGATTTTACTATCTCAGCATGCGTTTTGTTTGTTTCTTTGCTTGTTCTGTTGATAAGCCAAACCTGCATGAGTGGGTGTTCAACTCTATTTTCATTTAGAGAAGGACATTTACATTATGAAAGAAAATCAACATAATAAAACCTTCAGTATTTGCTTCTCTTAGCACCATGTCTGTGTTTACAAAGGCATTGAGGAGCCAATGAATTACTGTTGGTAGTAACTGGAGAATCTAAGTCTACGAGGCAAAAGCACTCTGGTAATAGATTTGATATCAACTGTTTTGTTATTGATTTTTGTAATAAAATCTTGATATTTTCTTCAAGTTTGGTTTGGAAAGATAGAACAAGACTTTAAAGTTTATTTTTAAAATCATAATACTCTGACTCAGCATAATAAATATATTTACTTCACTGCTCTGTGATAAGATATTATTACAAGAACCAGAAGGAAATGTCTAAATTCCCCTTGACTATGATGCAAAACCCAAACTTGAACTTTATCATGGCCTGTGAACATTCTGAGCTATTGTCCTTAATCTTGCACCCATTAAAGCTATTAAAAAAAAAAGAAAAAAAAGTAAATTCATAGTACTGATTTTCTACTAACATCCCACTTTGCCATTAAGGAGGGAAAAAGTGAAATGAATGTGTCAGTTTTCTGTCTGTTTTGGTCATCATTTGTTCATGTAATTGAAAATGTTGGAATACTACTGTGGCACTTAGAAATAAATGTACCCTTTTTATAAAGAGATGGATCTGTGGTTCCTGAGATTATACCTCTTGACACGAGATCATGTGTTGAAGTAGGTGATAGTATGAAGAGCAGAGACAATGCAGTCCATTTAAACTCTCTCGTAGAGTGATAGAAATTCTTTCATGTCCAAAAGTTTAGCAATTTTTCTCAGTTATATCAATCAAATGAAATATATTACTTCTCCCTATAAATCTTACCTCATTTAATTCCAAGCCAAGCATAGCAAGGGTTTTCGCCACTTTGTTCAGGTAAGGTAATGTTTGAAATAATGACTGATTGTACCTCCTGACATCTGATGCCAGGAATTGTTAATCAACTGCACAGGTTTGCAAGCTTTTATATTTATCATACTGAAAATACTCCCAGAAGAATAAGTTCTGTCCATGTGTTTTATATATATATATACACACACATATATATATATTAACATCTAATCTTTGTCAGTATCTTGTCTTTTTTACTTCATGCCATACATGCACAAAATGGCTTTGTTTGATAATCAGTGATATATTTTTTAAAGGAAATAAAAACACCTGAAAAAAAATAATCTGGTACTTCTATCATTACATCCTCAGAATATATCAGAACACAGGAAATGTTCTACTTGGTCAGACAGTCTTGGTCAGTCTATCTAGCTAAATATGCTGTCTCAGGCAGTAATAATGGGAGACGTTATTATAGAAAAGAACATGAGCCAAGACAAAAACACTTCATCCATACACTTTGTATTTCTCCACTCTCTAGAATTCTTTTAATAGGGGTATCAAAGAGTATATCCCTGCCCAGTGCTTGTGATAGGTTAACCTGGGCTAGTTTCCAGGCACCTATCAAGCTGCTTTCTTACTCTTCCTTCTCAGCAAGACAGGCAGAGAAAATAAAATGAAAGAGTTCATGAGTCAAGATAAAGACAGGGAGTTCACTCACCATTTACAATCATGGGAAAAAAATGAATTAACTTAGGGAAGATTAGTTTCATTTATTATAAATTGAAAAGAGAGTAAGATAGTGAGAAATAAGAACAAAATTAAAAGAACTTTCTTCACCAACCCTCCCTTCCCAGGATCAATTGCATTCCTGATGCTTCTACCTCCTCACCTTCGGTGAGCAGCACAGGGGGATAGGGAATGGGGTTGCAGTCAATTCATAATGCTTCGTCTCTGCTGCGCCTTTCTTCTCATGCTTTTCCCATGCTCCAGTGTGGAGTCCATCCCATGGGATAAAGTCCTTCAAGAACTGCTCCTACAGATTACTGTTCCTGCCAGAAAACACATTCCTGTGTGGGCTCTCCATAAGCTGTTACTTCCTTCAAGGTACATGCACCTTCTGCAGTGGGGCTCCTCCATGGAATGAAATATGGTCCTTTCCACAGGCTGCAAGGAAACAACCTACTTCACCATGGTCTTCTCCATGGCCTGCAGGGAAATCTCTGCTCTGGTTCCTCCTCCCCTTCCTTCTTCACTAACCTTGGTGTCTGCAGGGTTTTTTCTCTCACATTTTTCTAACTCTTCTCTCACAGAGCTGAAGCCCAGCATTATTTTTTTTTTACCCTTTCTTAAATATGTTATCACAGAGATGCTGCCAGTGTGGCTGATTGGCTCAGCCATGGCCAGTGGTGGGTCTGTTTCGGAGACAGCCGGAACCCTTTATTAGACATGGGATAAGTAGTGATCTCTTCTCATAGACACCACCCAGGCAGCGCCACTGCTACCAAAAACTTGCCGTGCAAGCCAAATGCAATCCTCCTGGAACCTGGTTTTGGAGCTGTCCTGTAGGAAGATGTTTAATCCCTTTCTGAATGTATCTTTTTCGTGGCCCTTTTCTACCTCCACACTTTTCTCTGCAGTGTGTTTCTGATGTTCCCTAACTGTTGTTTAAAAAAGTACCTCTTTTGTATATCTGAAACTGAAGTCCTTCCAGTTTTACTGAGTGCCTCTTCACGAATAACTGTTCACGTTCAGTTTTGCTACTGGCTTTCATGATTTTGTAAATCTTAACCACATTCTTTGTCTGCTCTTCTCCAAAAGTTTCAGCTTTTTTTAAGTCTTCCTCTTAAGGCAGCTACTAAATCTTGATCAACATTGTATAGATGTCCTTCTCTATACCTCCTCTACTTCCAGCACAAAGTTCTTGAGATAGAGAGAGTAAAACTAAACACAGTTCTCAGGATGCTGGTGTTTTATTTGGTAACAAATAATGTTTTCTGTCTTCATCTCAATATCTTTCCTGTTTGTTCTGAGCACCTTGTTACTTTTCTGTCTCCCACTGCATATTGAAATTACTATTTCAGAAAATGGCTAGTTATAACTCCTGTATATCTTTCGATACTTTGCAACTACTCAGAATCAAGCTTCCTTTACCGTCCCCTAAGGACTATGTACTCCTGATAAAGCAGAACATGGTTAGAGATATGCTCATCTTTTGGACAGCAATGTCATGTAAGTGTTGTTGGATAAAAACAAAGCAAAAGAACATTTCTGGAAACTTCAGCTCTCCTGTCTTCTGATGCATTAACCAGAAAGCTGGAGTTAGGCAGAACTATAAATAAAGGTAAAATTATTGCTAAAATATCAAAATGTCAAACAAATGTCTTTAATAGATATTCTGAGTCTCTATGTTTATGAAAAAAGCAGGACGAAAGAGTAACAAAGAACTATGTTTAAAAGCACATGGTAATTGTACTGGGCCTTTTGCTCACATGGAGATTTCCAAGCTACTAAAAGGTTGCTATAATGGTACAATTTTACTTCAGTATAGAAACCTGGGGCGGAAACAGATCAAAGGGTACACAGAAAATATTATTTTTAAAAAGGTCAAGAAAAAGTCGTTAGACTTTGGGGTCCAACTGTAGGGATCTGCAGTGAAAAGCCGATCTCCCTGACAATACAAAGTAACATCTGCTTCAGAGATTAAAACAATGTACATTTGGAATTAGCAATAAATAAGGACATTTTGTAAACAGGAAAGGCAGTGCTATAAATATAATTCATACTCTTCTTTGACCAAAATCTTATAAATCAAAACCCAGACTGTTTATCTATATACAGATTCCTGTAAGCTCTTTTTTTTTTTCCCCCCCATAATGGTCATCTTCCAAACGAAGGTAAGAGTAGTAATTCGTTAGCCACTGTTATTTTTCACATCCTGAAGCATATATGTTAAATGTAACTAATTTAAATTCTTTACTTCCTGGTTTCATATTCATACAGATAACACTTAAACCAATTGTATTACTTTCAGTCATTGTAGTCCTCAAGCAAGTCAGGAGAATATCTCTAAGAAAGAGTGAAATTTGTTCTAGTTCTATTATGCTTGTTTATGGTGATAGAAATTAAAAACATCCCTGCATATATCTAATACTTGTTTTCATCTAGAAAATGCTACTATTTCTTAATACCTTTTTGAGTTAATAAAAGAAAAATAACTTGGAGGGAAGGAAAAAAAAGAATCTGGCTTTAATTTCCACAGAGAAGCATAATTGCAGGATTATTTTAAAGAACTAAAGATTTTTCAAAGACTTTAGTTTATTTGGCTTTAATAAGAGGAAAAAATGTAAATCAGTTAAGTTGTTAGTGGCTGTATTTTTCGCCTGTGTGGGAAAAAAATATATGTACACTATTGGAATGTTTTAGGCGACAGCATATCTTGGCTCCTTAGACTGGGAAAAAAAAAAAGGAGCCTTCTGTAATATCACTGATAAACACTGTAATGACACATTTTGCAAACTATTCAACTGAACTATATGTGTTGACAGTGAGAGGTTTCAGCTGCTTTTGCTACCAACAGACTGCTCTCCCAGCCTTTCTTTTTTTAAAATATATTTTAGTTATACAAATACATGCATAAGACAATGCTTTGTCTTTGCTTGAAGTGGTTGGAGATCATGAGATTCAACTGGAATTCAAATTTAAGTGACTTCAAAAGTAAGACCTCTACCTTTGAAAGATAGTTAAATAATTCAATGAGGTTATCACTAAGCAAGTAGTTTTATGGTTCCAATAACAATTTAAGTACAAGCAATATTGCTAGTTCTCACTGACAGAGCAGTTATGAAACGTCATCTGATGAAGAGGATGATGCTTAACTTCTCATCTCCTTGCAGGCAAATGTTAACAATACCATCTCATCTTTTTCAGAACTTAGCTGACTAGGTCTACATTGTTTTGATAGCTGCTTCAGGGAGGCCGTTAGCACAGCATGCTCTGAATTACCCTCATTTTCCATCTGAAGGATTCCCTGTGGTAAAGTAGCAAGTGAACACAGCTAAACAGAGTATTGCATACTCTGAAGGGCTTACATACTACAGCCATTTTTGAGAATATCTTTCAAGCTCACTGCATGGAAGGCTGGTGAATCTGAAATTTATTGTAGTTTCACAACTTTTTCAATAACATTGCTTAGAGAATGTCACTGAATTAGATCATGCATGAAAAGATACTAGTTACCGCTACAAAGTTGAGAGTGGTGTAGAAGGGGGAGCACTTCAAGTAAAATGTTCTCCTGCAGCAGTTGAGTGTTAATTGGATCCAGTGCTGAAGGGCCAGTCAAGTCTCATCAGTAGTCCCATATCATCCATGAATGACTGGAAGATCTGTCTATCTGTTAAGATTCAGTGTGAGCTGTGATAACTTGCCCATTTGTGATTTCCAGGCTTATTTTTCTCTTCTCTAAACATAAAACAATGTCCTAGAGAAGCCAAACCCAAAAATTCCCCCTCAAAGTTGCACATGCTTTAGAAGATTGTTTTCAGAAAAACTCAGGTCTCTGGGGCTTTAATCACCTTCTACTGCTTTCACACTAAATGTTCAGTTCTATTCAATATTTCTGTCTGTGTTTCAAATCCCTTTGTGAGACTGATAAATTAGCTAACTCTTTTTTTTTTTCCTTCTTTCTTTTTTTTTCAGTCTTCAGTCCACCTGACAGCTATGCCTCATCAGACTTTTAAGAGGACAGATATCAAACAAGAATGGAAACAAGATTAAGGAATTCACTAATCTGATGAGATTGTCCTCAAACATCATCATGTTCTGAACAAAACACACAACTCACTTCTTCGAGTTTTGTTCTCCCTTATCAAATTCTTTTTAGTTATTAACACAAAGGTATAAAGTGAAATTGAATGGAGATAAAATATTTATTCGTAATAAAGGGACTTGTTTTGATACTCTGCTGGAAAGCAACATAAAAATTCAGAAAGATGCCATATTGTCAGTTTCAAACCAAAGATTGCTTAGCACAGTGGTGAGAACTTGTATTAGAAATTTTTTATATTATTATGAGTTTCCATAGGGGGAAAAGCTTCTGATGTTTTGGTAGAAGGCTTCATAGTGGAAGTAATTTCAGATTCTGGAAAGAGATCTGAAAGTTTTCAGTCCAAGAGGGGATGATTTAGAAAACTATGTTATTCTTTAAATCCTTTACAGGAGAATTTGGTAAAGGTAAGGTAGCTGTAACATCTTTTCTGATATTAATCCAAAACTTCAGAGCTATAGGTGACATCTATCTAATTTGGATTTTGAAAAATTGTGAAATAAAATGATTTCTTGAGTTTATGTTGAGACAGACGTTCTTCAGATTTGTGTTATTGTTTGATTAATGTCTTGACGACAGAGTAATAAAAAAGAAAGTAATGTTTTGTGTATCTGAAAAAGAAAATTGTAGTTTTTCAGCAGTCATTAATCATATTGAGGTACAACCCCACTTGTTCCTATCCCTTCCTCAGATTCCCTCTCTCATGGCATGGATGGGTTTTATCCACAATGAAGAGAATTTGCTGGGATAAAAGGAAAACCGGTACCCAAAACCTTTAAAATTTAAGCTTTATTTTGTACATGGTCATACTGTCCTCATGTGTATTGATAATATAACAAAGTACATTATCTATGCTTTTTATTCATAGATATAGTAACTCTGAATATTTTTTTGAGTGTAATTTAATTATAAGTCTAGTATAATTTCTGGACTGATGCTTCAGAATAGCTTATCTTTCAACTTGTTATTCACCAGTGAAGTTAAATGTGACATGTTCCACCAATTTCTTCAGTTTCTTACAGATCACAGTTTTTCTTCTCTTTCTTTTTTGGAATTCCAAAATGGTAGAAGGTTTTGATTTCAGATGCTCTTTTACAGAGACTGTGTTAAATTTATTTTACTTGGCTTTGCAGTATGAGTTGAATTCCTCATTAGTTTATCAGATTAACTTCAAAATTGAATCTTAATTTAAATAATTCTATGGTAATAGCCTTTCAAGTCTTACCTCAATGAGCCACTAAAATGCTTTATTAACTACAGACTTCAATTTATCTTATTTGTGTCAGCCAGCAGGAACCAGATAACTGCCCCTTTTTATTTCTAAAAGTGGATGAAAATCTGAGATACCTAAGGACTTTATTACATTTCTAAATCTGTTTTGAAATATACCTGAAGCAAGACACCAGATATTTGTCCAAACAGTTTTATAAGAAAATTATGTTTCATCAGAACCTATTATTGAACAAAATCATAAACCTTTTTGCAAGCTTTCAACAAGGGGAAAAAATAAAATAAAAGCTACTTTTTATCTTCTTGGAATGGAAAAGGCGAATGCTTTTATTTTAAAATAGATCTCAGAAATTTTCTTCAATACAAAATAATGATCCATTTTTAAAGAAATTTAAATATATATGAGTAACAAGTTCAGCTGCCTCAAAAACATATCTTATATGCCTTGTAATCCCAAGCTTAGCTAATTAATTTCCTGAGCGTAGCTGGTTTATAAGATGTGTCTTCCTCCTTGACGTTTGTTCCTGATAGTGTAAATATAAGCCTAGTTTATGAGCTCTAGCTTTTCATAAAATATAGCTACTGTGTTTTTCTTAACCTGAGATGGTTAATTTCAATCCAGTGAGTTTGCAAAGACTCACTAGTTCTAGTCATTATTTTTCTGGCTTTTTTGGCTCTTTTAGGGATTTTTTTTTTCTTTTATGTCATTAGTCTAAATAGCCAAAAATGCTACTGGCTGTATTTGCAGCCACAGTCTTTCCAGAGTAACTTTTTTATTTTTTGTAGATTTTTTGGTTTTAGATTTTCACTTAAAATCATATAACATGTAATTAAACAACAAGTTTAAGGCCAAATCATTGCTGATTTACACTACTTGTACATCTTGAAATGAACAACAATATGGTGGATAAATTTTTACAGATCATGGACTGTTGGGCACAGCTATTCATTCCTTCGTAACCATCCTTATAGAATCATATAACTGTTTGGGTTGGAAGGGACGTCAAAGATCATCTAGTTCCAACCTCCCTGTCATGGGCAGGGACACCCTACACTAGACAAGACTGCTCAAAACACAATCCAACCTGGCTTTGAACTCTTCCAGGGAAGGGGCATCTACAACTTCTCTGGGCAACCTTTTCCACCATTGTTTCAGCACAGTGAAGATTTTTTTCATTATATTTAATCTAAATCTACCCTTTTTCAGCTTAAGGCCATTACCCTTTGTCCTATTGCTCCATGCCCTTGTAAACAGGCCATCTCCAGATTTTCTATAGATGCCCTTTAAGTACTCGAAGGCTGCTATGAGGTCTTCCAGGAGCCTTCTTTTCTCCAGGCTGAACAATCCCAATTCTCTCAGCCTGTCTTTAAAGGAGAGGTGTTCCAGTCTCTCTGATTATCTTCATGGCCCTTCTCTGGACTCACTCTGAAAGGTGCATGTCTTTCTTGTGCTGGGGACCCCAGAGGAATTCAGTACTCCAGGTGGGGTGTCACAAGAGTGGAGCAGAGCGGGAGAATCCCCTCCCTCATATGTGGTGTTCGTGCTTGTTTTGATGCAGCCCAGCACATGGTTGGCTTTCTGGGCTGCAAGTACACATTGTAGACACACGTTGAGCTTTTCATCCACCAACATCCCCAAGTACTTCTTCTCAGTGCTACTTTCAATCCATTCTCCATCCATCCTGTAGCTGTGTGTGGGATTGCACCGACCCATGTGCAGGACCTTGCACTTGGCCTTGTTGAACTTCATGAGATTCTTAAAGGCCTGGCTTTCAAGCTTGTCAAGGTCCCTGTGAACGGCACCCCTTCCCTCCAGCATTTCGATCATACCACACAGCTTAGTGTTGTTGGCAAACTTGCTGATGGTGGACTCAATCCCACTGTCCAGGTGCCTGATAAAGATTTAAGGACTATTAATTCAGATGACAAACCAATGAAAATATTTCACATGAAAATATGTTACTAGTACTTTTATCACTGAATAAGAAGCTTGAAGACAAGACTGTTTGTACTCCTACCCCCAGCATATGATGCATACTAATGCATCCTCATTCACCTCAACTAGCTGCTATAACAGCCTTTTTTGCTATATTTTTTTTTATTTTTATTTATTTTTTTTAAATAGATCATTTTAAATCTTAAGGATGTCAGATATACAGAAGATAGTGACTATTTCAAACCTGAAGAAAACTAAACCTCGTCTGATTCCCTTTTTGCAGCTGGACTACTTTGTAGTCAGTAATGAAGGAGGGAAGTGAAGATAAGTCAGTAAAGCTGACTTCAAAACAGTCTTGAATTTCATTCAGAGTTTATTTTGGCCAAGTCTTACAAACACTGTGAGATTTAGCAGTAGTTATCATCAGGCTCTCTCATTTGCTGGCTAATGTTATATGTAGTGCAAAAGGATAAGGCAGGTACATATATAACAGAAGTAGCTTATTTTTCCATTTGGAGAAATCTTAGTTGTCTATACATAACTAGATTTCTTGTCCATAGAAATCTAAATGACTTGGACATTTAATTTAAATTTGTCCTCCAAAAGCTAGAGTCCTATAATATGGTGCATCTGTACCTCATTAGTCACATAGTAACTGTGTCTCATTCTTTCTTTTTCACTTTCACTCTTATATGACCTAAAGACCTTGTCTCTGCTAGAGCTTGAAATGTGCAGAGAAAATGGAAACACAATTATTTGAAAATGTAGTAAGAAGTGGAGGTAGAACCATTAGAAAGGTGATGTTTGCCTCTTAATCATGAAGGACACACAATATATAAGGAGATCTTAGGATATGAAGGCCTTTGAAAGTAACTTTATAGTTGAAGTCATAAAGTGAAGACAATATTATGGAACGTGTTATGACCATGTACCAGTGGTGCTTATCTTTGTGACCTTAGAGTCTTAGGCATCAGTGATCAGTTTTGATAGCTAGATCTCAGGACTCTGCCTCCCTGACTGAACTTCTGTAGATTGTTCACCACCTTCTTCAATGACTTCACAGTGAATCAAGATCCAGTAGTCCCAGATAAAAAGTAGCTTAGACCCTATATTTTTCTATTTCTTCACTGTAGTTTCCTTCCTTCCTTCCTTCCTTCCTTCCTTCCTTCCTTCCTTCCTTCCTTCCTTCCTTCCTTCCTTCCTTCCTTCC
>VWZZ01000287.1:153738-164205 GCA_013399095.1 Psophia crepitans | reverse complement strand
GGTTGGACTGGATTATCCTTGAGGTCTCTTCCAAACTTAATGATTCTATTCTATTCTATTCTATTCTATTCTATTCTATTCTATTCTATTCTATTCTACATTTGTAGCATGTGTCAAACCGTTGTTTTATATTAAGAATGTTTTGAAATGCCTAATCTTCTTATTGGTTATCTTTGTTTTTTCCATCCTGAGTAACCATTTTTGCAAAACACAAAAAACCCCCAATGCATTATTGTATTTGGCTTGCACTTTTCTTCAAATGGTCATTAGTGACAGAACTAACTAGCTTAATTCTTAGCATTAACATACGGTACTGATAAATGAGAGCAGAAATACCTTTCAGTCTTACAGTTTGATACACTTTAAGAATATTTTTCACCAAAAAACCCCACATTCTGATCCATTGTTGTGGATTTTATTTTTTGTATGTAATTGCGTTTTCTTTAAAAATTGTGTAATTGTGTTTTCTTAAACAAATGCTTTTCTTTGTATAGAATAGAATAGAATAGAATCATTAAGGTTGGTAGAGACCTCAAGTATAATATCTATCATATTTCAAATAACTTAGGCATAATTTTGAACAAGGTAGAGACCTATTTGGAGAGGACTAATGTATCAGAGCAACAAGTTGCTGATAGTCTGATGAGAAGAAAACATAAGAAACGTTGGTGGGTGGCTGTACGATGCAGTTTGAACGCTGGAAACCCATGGATAAGAAATTAATTGTCTTTGCTTTTATGCCATGGTCTAACCTAGACACACAAGACAAATCAGATAAAAGTCTGTGCTCCTGTCCTTCTGTATATTTAGGTCAGTGTAGCATGCAAGTATATCAAACAGGTATTTACATTGGAGACTTACACATAAATCAAAAAGAAAAGCAACCTTTATGTTTTTAAAAGTAGCAATCAGCTGCTGCTCAAAAAATCGAACATAAGAATAAGCAAAGGCTTGATTATCTATAAACACATCTCTGTTCTTTGTAAGAAACTGAAGCTGAAACAACATTTTCATATTTGTTTCGTAGCACTTACAAATACTTTTTAATAGGCTCTACTCAGATCAAATATACATGATTAGACCAGATACAGACTGATAAAGAATTAGGCTGCATTTACGCATTTTCAGCTGTTGCATTTTGTGAAGCATCACAATGAATAGAGGCACAGCAACTGGAGTTTTCATCATAGAAATTTATTAAGTTGGTCAAGCACAACTTCCCCTGGGTGAAACCACGATAATTACTCCTGATGATTTTCTTGTCGTTCATGTGCTTGGGAATGGTTTCCTGGATTAGCTGGAAAACTTCCCAGAGAAAAAGCTAAGGCTGACTGGCACGTAGTTTCCTGGGTCTTCCTTCCTGCCCTTGAAGATGTGAGTGACATTTGCTTTCCTTCAGCTTTTGGGTGCTTCTTCCAATGATGTGATTATTTAGATTATTGAGAGTGGCATCACAATGACACCTACCAACTCCCTCAGCACTCATGTGTACACCCAATCAGATCCCACAGACTTCTGTTTGTCTAGTTTGCTTAAGTGTTCCCTGGTCTGATTCTTTTCCACCAAGGGTAAATCTTCCTTGCTCCAGCTTTTACACCTGATCTTTTGAATCTGACATTTCTAAAGGCCAGTCTTGCTAGTAAAAACTGAGGCAAAGACAACATTCAATAATTCTGCCTTTTTTATGTACTGTGTAACCAGGTTCCCTGTCTCACTGAGCACTGGGTCCACATTTTCTCCTGTCTTCCTTTTGTCACCTATTTATTAGGAGAAGTTTTTCTTGTTGCCTTTGACATCTCACACATAAGCCTTTGGCATATACACGCAAAATATACAAGCAAATGTATAACAAACACAATCCATAAAAAAAAAAAATAAATATGAGGCTTTATACTTAAGGGGCACCATAACAAGTTCATAGAAGATATAGGGACAAGTTCTGTCTAGTGTGGATATGACTAGTCTGCAGTAGAAGATGCATGCAGCACAGGGCAACATCAAACCCGTTCTACATAAATCGATATGTCCACTGTTGTGGTTTTACCCCAGCCGGCAGCTGAGCACCACGCAGATGCTCGCTCAGTCCCCCTCATTGGAAAGGGGGAGAGAATCGGAAGAGTGAAAGTGAGAAAACTCGTGGGGTCAGATACAGACAGTTTAATCAGTGAAGCAAAAGCCACGTGCACAAGCAAAGCAAAACAAGGAATTCATTCCCCACTCCCCATGGCAGGCAGGAGTTCAGCCATCCCCAGGGCAGCAGGGCTCCGTCACGCATAATGGTTACTTGGGAAGACAAACATCATCACTCTGAATGCCATCGCTGTCCCCCTTCCTCTTCCCCCCAGCCCCTTATAAACCGAGCATGACGTCATATGGTATGGAATGTCCCTTTGGTCAGTTGGGGTCAGCTGTCCTGTCTGTCCCCTCCCAACTCCCCGCACACCCCCAGTCATCCCGCCGGCGGGGCGGTGCGAGAAGCAGCAAAGGCCTTGGCTCTGTGTGAGCATCACTCAGCAACAGCAAAAACATCTCTGCACTATCAGCGCTGCTTCCAGCACAAACCCAAAACACAGCCCCACACTGGCTACTGTGAAGAAAATTAACTCTCTCTCAGCTAAAACCAGGACATTCACATATTATCATACAGGACCATTAACACCCTCTGTAATTCCAGAAGCAGAACTGCACACAACTCTATCAACTATATTAGGGGTAATTAACTCAAATGAAGTACCAGACTGATATAATTACAAATCTCAAGGTCCCTGTGTTGGCTTAGGACTTATCCTCAGGTATGTCTACACCACTTTACACTGCATGCTGTTTATTTCCCAACATAGTAGACCTTTCTGAAGTTATGTGAATGACTCATAACTCACTTAACCCTAATGTTTCCTATTGTCGTTTTGTATTAGTAGAACAAGGAAGAACTCTTAGCCCTGTTTGACAGAACAGGGATGGAAGAAGAGAAGCAGCTTACCCAGATCATGAAGGGCTAAAGGAGCAGCTAGTCCTGGAAACTATTCCTAGGCACATGAATGACAAGAAAATCACAAGTAGTCTGCATGGCTTCAAGAAGAAGTCATAGTTAACCAACCTGATAGACTTCTACAAGAAAATGACTGACCTGGTAGGTAAAGAGAGAGCAGTGGATGTCATCTACCTGGACCTCAGTAAGGCCTTTGACACTGTCTCCCACAAGATCTTCATAGACAAGCTGTTGATGTATGGACTGGATGAGCAGACAGTGAGGTGGACTGAAAACTGGCTAAATGATTGGGCCCAGAGGTCCCATGGTCTGGATGATGGGGCATAGTGTAAGCTCAGGAAGTCTGCAGATAACACCAAACTGGGAGAGATGGCTCATAAGAATGCTGCCATCCAGACGGACCTAGTCAGGCTGGAAAAATAGACTGACAGGAACCTCATGAAGTTCAACAAAGTGTAAAACCCTCCACCTGGGGAGGTCAATTTCATACATCAACATACTCTGGGGGCTGTCCAGCTGGAAAGCAACTTGTCAGAAAAGGACCTGGGGCTCCTGTTGACAGTTGAAAATCAGTCACCAATGTGCTCTTGCCACAAAATAAGACTAATGGTTCCTTCTTCTTCATTAGGTAAAGTATTGTCAGCATGTCAAGGGAGGTGATCCTTCCCTTCTACTCAGCACCGGTGAAGCCACACCTCAAGTCCTGTGTCCAGTTCTGGACTCCTCAGTATAAAAGAGACATGGACATACTGAAGAGAGTCCAATGAAGGGCCACAAAGATGAATGAGGATTCTCTCTCCTATTAGGAAAGGAATTGTTTAGCCTGGAGAAAATAAGTCTGAGGGGATCTTACCATTGTATACACGAATCTGGAAGGAGGTTGTAAAGAGGACAGAACCAGGATCTTTTCAGTGGTGCCCAGTGACAGGACCAGAGGAAATGGACATAAACTGAAACACAGGAGGGTCTTTATAAGTGTCAGGAAACTTTTTTACTCTGAAGGTGACCAAGCACTGGAACAGTTTGTCCAGGGAGCTTGTGGAGTCTCCATCCTTGGATATATTAAAAATCCATCTGGACATGAGCCTGTGCATCTGGCTCTAGGTGGCCCTGCTAGAGCAGGTCCCTTCCAACCTCAACCATTCTGTGGTTCTATGAATCTATAGCAATTAGGGAGTTTGAAAGCAAAATGTTTTCTTAATTCCATACATTGGGTTACAAAAAAAAACAAAACCAAAAAAACAACGAGTTGCTGTTTTCTGAAGATAATAATAAGGACAATTTTAAAGATTTCTCTAAATCATAGATTTAGATTAAAAGATTTAAAGATTTTCTTCTAAATCATAGAATCCCTAAGGTTGGAAAGGATGTCCAAGATCATCAAGTCCAACCGTCAAAGTAACACGACCATGCCTACTAAACCATGTCCTGGAGTGCCATGTTTACACGTTTTTTTGAATGTCTCCAGGGACGGTGATTCAACTACTTCTCTGGGCAGTCCATTCCAATACCTCACTACTCTTTCCATGAAGAATTTTTTCCTAATGTCCAATCCAAATGTAGCAGAATGCTAAGAAAGAGAGGAATGAATCTTGGGAATTATGTTCTTCAGGGAACAATTCCTGGGCTGGCATAAAAAGTGGTAGCTAACAACACAGCAATTTCATTAAAAACTGAGATGATGGGACTGTGGTCATAGTCCTTTCCTCTTACTTTCATGCTGTGCTCTTCCAGTTTTATGTACCTGTATCTAATATTCACACAGTGGTTTTGCTATTAGTATGTCTTGTGTTTTAAAACTCTAATCTCATAATTATAGTGTACAAATTCTTCTTACTTCTTCTAATTTTTTAATGCCTTTGCCAGTCTTCATATTTCTAACACTGAATGGTAAAATATCAAAAGGAACAGCAAATGAAAACACAGGTATTTAAAAAGTGCATGTCCACAGTAAACACTCAATATGGCAATCTATTGATTGTTTTCCAGTAATTTCCTTACTCTTTTCACAACTCTGGATCGAATCAGCAGATATTACCCTGACTATGAACAATACTCATTGAAAGCAAGATGTATTTGCTAAAAGGTTGTTTTAATAATTAAAAACAAAACAAAACAAAACGCAAAAAAACCCCCACCAAAACAAAACACACTGCTCATGACAACTGATCCCTTTGTTTTCATTATAATTAATGACATAATTCCTTTTCAAAATGCAGGATTCATCAACCTTGCCTCTTACAAATTGATGCTACAGCAGACAGCCTTCAGGGGAGACATTCAAGAGAGCTGTTTGGATGAATCTTCTTCAAGAACTTAACCTTGGCATCCAGAGCAAATGAGAAACCTGGCTTAAAAGTAAGTTGCTGCTCAGAGATGTCCTGCCTCTGGGAATCTGTCAGTGAAAGAGGGGCATGGTCAGGTCAGGCTTTTATTTTATATGTTTTGCCAAGTGACACCACAAAGCAGAACATATATCCTAGCTCACATAGAGGTTGAACAGCCACAAGCCAAATTCTAAATTGTGAAGTTTGGAAGATAACAGAACATGCATTGTATCTTCTGAACAAAGGAAAAGAAAGGAAGAAAAATGGTAAGAAACTAAGCATGCTCAGAAATATACATGGGATTAGGCATGAATATTTTACACCACACATTTATGTCCAATGACACTTTTTAAAAAATAATTTTAAATAGACTGTATAGTTGGATTTATATACTGCAGGTAAAAAAATTGAGCATGTGATAAGCATTGCAAAATATATGACATTTTAGAATTCCCTTAATGAATAGCCAAAAATATTATTGGAACCCTAGTCTGAGAGAATTTGTTTGTATGTATGGCATTTAGGCCTACACTATATTAAAGACTTTCAAAGCGTAAGATTATGAATAGACTCTACTGTTGAGGTTTCTATGAACTGTAAAATTCAATGGAGTGCCAGAAACTGCCAGCTGGAAAGAAGACAGGGGAATATCAACAAGCTGCATTCAGAAGGAATCCTGATGTGTTGATGTAATAGCCAGATAATGAAATGATTTGCCTGCCTTAATATTCCATTTACAAAGAACTCATTTAGCCTTTGAAGTGGAAGACTTTGGAGATCATGTAAACATACCCTAGACTGAAAAACGTCCCTTTAAGAGCATTATATCTGGCTTTGTAAACGTTAATTCTAATATATGGTAGCTAAGGTTGATATATTTAATAAACAAAACAGAAATGTATTTGATACCTTGCTGGCTAAGAATTTAAAAACAAATTGTACTTTTCAGTAAGCACTGGAAAACATGGTTTTATCTGTCTAGATAATGGCAAGTATACCGTCATCACGTGAATAGTGTAACAGAGTAATTGAAAAGTTCACAGACACATTGTAGGAAACAAGAAGCGAGAGCATGCAGTTTTCAAATGACACTAAGGAGACCTGTCTCATAAATAGTAACATCATCCAAAGCACACTTAAATTGAAGTTTATTCTCTCAAAATCTTCCTATTGTGTTTAAATATTAGATTTTCACCTGACAATGTTTAGAAAAAACTACATTCCTCTTGATATTCTTCATCATTTTACTGAAACATCTGTACGAAATACAGCGATTTAATTAAAGAGACAGTCTTACTTATGGGACTGAAACATAATTTCCACCATCTCTTAAAATTTGACAAAGCCCTTCATTATTGGTCTTTTACTCTTCAAATAAGACTGCACTCATCTGAAAAATGCATAGTGCATACCACGTATTTTTCATTACATCATACTGTTGCACAACTCCACTGTTTTGGGATTTTTTAAAAAACTCTTTAGATTAATACTTTAACATATTTGGTAATAAACTCACTATCCTTCTATAACTGAAAAAAAACCCCACATTTTATTTAACTGCCTAGATTTGTGTCTGTTTTTCATAAAATTTAGAGGAGAATCATATTAATTTATGAACATATTTTTTACTTTTCTCTATAAGTACTCTTTTTAGATTATTTCATATTTTTTTCTCTGTATTTTAAAAGAAATATTCTTGTTTCATTTCTGTATCATAAAGATTTTTATGAGCCTGTAAAAGGCAATTTAAACATGAGTTATCTCTAAATCTGGAAGGAAAAAAAAAGGAAAAAGAAAAAAGGAAAAGGAAAAAGAAAAAGGAAGGGAAAGAGAAGGAAAGAGAAAGGGAAAGGGAAAAAGAAAAGAGAAAGAGAAAGAGAAAAAGTAAAAGGAAAATAAAAAAAAGAAAAAAGGAAAAGAAAAAGGAAAAGGAAAAGAAAAAATGGAAAAGGAAAAGAAAAAGGAAAAGGAGAAAAGGAGAAAAGGAGAAGGAAAAGGAGAAGGAAAAGGAGAAGGAGAAGGAGAAAGAGAAGGAGAAGGAGAAGGAGAAGGAGAAGGAAAAGGAAAAGGAGAAGGAAAAGGAAAAGGAGAAGGAAAAGGAAAAGGAAAAGGAAAAGGAAAAGGAAAAGGAAAAGGAAAAGGAAAAGGAAAAGGAAAAGGAAAAGGAAAAGGAAAAGGAAAAGGAAAAGAACCTCAGCAACCCCACAATTATTTTCTCACTAGGATCATTCTCCTACAAGAAAATTTAAATTCTATGATACTGGAAGAAATTAAATATGATTTAAAAGCAATGGAACTGGTTCATCCTTTCAGAACACAAATCTCAATTTATACATGAAATGTATTTTTGTTTCAGAGTAACATCTTGTCATAACTTCTGGAGAATAAAAGCTGTCCTCAGCATCAACATTTAATACAGTTTTTTGGAGATGCCCATTACAATCATTTTGCAATCTGTACAGGAGTAAGGATGATGACTGTGATTTTTTTCAAACCCTAATTCTGCAAAGTATAGACAAGCACATATGCTGATGCTAATCCCTTTGATATCAGTAGAATAATGGGTGAAAATGTCACACAAAGCATACATTACTGTAAGGTTTGACTCTTATATTTTCCTCAAGTTTTTCACTTTAGTCACATTGCCATTTGCAATAATACATCACAACCTTTTTAACAGGATTATTTCATGTTATCATAACAGAAAGTGGTTTTGAGGTAAATAAAAGTGAACTTTTCTAGTTTGCAGAAGGAAAACTTTAAAAAAACAACCACATATCAAGACCCAGATTCCATTTCATAGTGTAGAATCAATTTATGTGTGTGTGTAATTCTATGTATCTTTATGGTAGCTGCATTTGTAAGATCTGCTAAGATGAACTAAATTACAGTTGAGATTTTACAAAGGAATTTGGCAAGTTACTTAGTTTGCCCGAAGAAGATACCTAATTTTGTTCAGATTAAGAATTCCTACATGTATATAAGATGCTGAAATTCAAATGTGAGAATTCACAAAGGAATCCTAAAAGCTACATTGCATTGTCTAACATTACAGTTACTGCTATTTAATTTAGAATACAACACTGCAAAATATTCAGCACATTTCACTATGAAGTCAATTTTTAAATAAAGTATCTGGATCAAAGTATATCATTCTTGTAACAAATCAGTAAAATGTGAGGGTGTTTTCTTGAAGATTTTTGTAATACATTTTACCCCAAGAGCAAGAATAAGGTTGGGGAGCATCACAACCTTGAAACAACACAACAGAATAAACTAAAATGGTGGAACAAAAGCAAATCATTCTTCATCTTTAAGCCGAAGATGGGATCCAGGTATGGAATGGATCACCAAGAGGTGATTTGTGTTTAAACTTTCTATTTTGTACTTGGGATCTGCTATGGGTTAATAATTCCATTTAGCCTACTTTGAGAAAGTCAGAATCATTTTAATGAGAGAGCAATCTGTTTTATTTTAAATAGAACCTTATTAGGTTTAAAAACACGGGTACAGAAATGGTTAGATATAAATCTTTATATTTCCCTGCTGCAGAGGGAAAGGAAAAAAAAAGTAAGAAAAAAATTTCTTTATTATCTCCAAATGAAATGAAGGAAAAAGACCTGACAAAGAGAATTCCCAGTGAAGTATTCTTGATGCAGCTTGCTATTTTGGGAACAGTATAAAGGCAAGATGCTTTAAAGTAGGATGTGGCATTTCAACTGCATCAGAACTAGCTCAGTCATTAGAAGGAAGACAGGTAATTTTTGCTATGGGAGAACTTAGGGTGAAGTAGCTGCAAAACCAGAATCACACGAATCAGTGGCATAAAATTTATTTATTTACTTATTTGTTTGTTTGATGGGATGGATATAGCATATGGATAGAGATCTCTTTCCTAAGGGTCTGTTTTACAGCACTCATAGGATCCAGAATTCTGTACAAGATACACACTCACACCAGTTAAGCGCCTGCCAAGCTGTGATGGGCACGATACCCTCAGAAGAAGAGCCAGCATGTCCTAGTCCTGGCAGGCAGCCTGGCTTTCATCCACCTTGGGTTTCCCCTTTGCCTGTGTTTCCCCCACCTTAAGGCCTAATGTTTTAATTATTTACTGCTTTCTAATTTAAATAGTTGACATAAGCTGACAATTGCCTCCTTGGTCATGTCTACATAGGTCAACTTCTCTGACTTTCTCCATATCTAAAGTCAATTAGAATTTGGGTGGATTTTGTTTTTTTGTTCTTTTTTTTTTTTGTTTGTTTGGGTTTTTTTTGGTTTTTTTTGTGTTTTTTTTTTTTTTTTGTTTTTTTTGTTTTTATAGAATGGTTTGGATTGGAAGCGACCTCAAAGATCATCTAGTTCCAATCCCCTGCCATGGGCAGGGACACCCTTCACTAGACTAGGTTGCCCAAAGCCTCATCCAACCTGGCCTTGGTTATCTGCTTTTACTATCTGGTTTACTATCACTTGGTATCTACCCCAAGTGCGTTAAGAAGATGTAAAGCTGTTACCCGTTCTCTGTGATTTGATTCTTTCCCACACATACCTTAATTTTGAGCAAGGCAGATGTTGTCCAGATTTCATTTATTAGTGCTTACAGGTAGCACCCTCATGATAATTGTCTGTTGGGTTTTTTTCTTTTCCTGACACATAGAAGAATCATGTCATTAGTAGAAGCTGGACAGATATAATCCAGGACTTATTTTGTCTGAAAGGGTAAGTTTCACCCTGTGATAATATTGTTTTACAAAAGACAACAGATATCTATATTTGAAAGATGTAATAGCGTAGTTATGAAATTTATGCAGAATACAGGGTTGTATATACAAATAATACAATATGCATGTTGATATCAGTACACACATATATAGATGGCTATAGACATATATAACCTCTCTCTCTTTTTCTCATATATCTACCTATACATACATATATATATATATATGTATATAGGCAAACACCCACATATATTGCACAGCACTATTCCCTAACTAGAAAGAAATATGTCCTTATGACATTATTACTGCTTTAGAAATCATGCTGCACTGACAGCTTAATTACTAAGTGTGGGTACTCTTGGGCTGCCTGGTGCCCTTACACTACTGAGCAAGAAAACCAGATGTTTAAAACATAATACAGTTGGGGAGGGGG
>VWZZ01000287.1:94488-153730 GCA_013399095.1 Psophia crepitans | reverse complement strand
AAAGCATAATACAGTTGGGGGGGGGGGGGGGACGGACAGGGATAAACACAGCAGTGCAAAACTTGGAAAAAAAAGTCTGGAGAACAGAACAGTCTCCAGAAGTTGATCCATTTTCAACATCTCTGTGACCCAGGTGACATTTGGGCTCTTCAGTATGGACACAAAATACTGACCTTAGCTTGCTAGCTAGTCCTGCTAGACCTGATGAGAACAGAAGTTTGCCTCCCTTAGAACCAGGATAAAGGCTGTGGCCACAAGGTTTGGGCATAGTTATTTCAATTTAAAGAAATCTATTTCTAGTTTGAATGTTGCCACTGAAAGCAAATACTATTTCAGAGTCATTTTTTTACGAGAAAAACATTAAATAACTGTGTCATGATAGATCCTGGAAGTGGGGCATGAATATACACCCTTTTATGGGGAGTATAAAGGGTCTCTAAAGGAGATCTGCATCCATACACAGTTCATGAAAATATATATTGGGACGGGCAAAACAGATGTCTCTTTTGTTTGTTGATCTGTAATCTTGTTTATCATGGAAGATCTCACAGAACGTATTAGAACTGCTTGTGCTAAAAAAGAAACTTGTCTAGTCATGCAACAGAAGGGAAAAAAGTGTTGCCTACTTTCACATTCTTTATTTTATTCTGCTTAAATTTATGTTCAGAATTAGATTTAGTAGCAATAAGACAATAACTGAAAACTAGCTTAATAGTAGCCCAAGTGCTTGGCCTAGTACACATTTCCCTGCTCTTCTCTTTCTTTTTGTGAAAAAATAAACAAACGCATATTTTCTGGAACTGAAATAGAAGACATCTGTCATCTGTAAGCACACCAAAGAACATAGCTATCTTGCTCAGATTACTCATTTCCAACATGACAGGAAAAATCTGGTTACGAACTCTGTGCAGAGCACTGTGCTTTTGTCATGCCAGCCCTATCTGATACACACACTGCTGTCCTCACAGCTCACATGCTCATGTAGCACTGCTGTGTATTTCGAAGTAATAATTTCTAAGAGAATGAAGTATACCTTCGTGCCTTTTGAACAATTTATGAAGAAAAGTTAAAAAGAAAAATGTTTATGCCCATACTTTATTTGACAGGAAAAGATTGTAACTTTTTGAGACTAACAGCTATTTAACAATATTTCCACCAATACTGTAAAAATACAAAATATTGTAATATTATAAAATTGTTCTAACATACACCCCCCGGAGTGTAAATCTTGAATAGTAATCAGCCACATACATGGAATTTATTTTAAAACTTTGCAAGGATATAGCGTAACCCCCTTTTTATTTTCCTTTTTTTTCCCCAAGGGTACATCTACATATATCTGTTGGAGAATACTGCTGCACACTTTGGACTGAGTGTCTGTTAATATATTTCCTTTCCTTAAGAACTTCATTTTAAGTGAAAAAATAAATTTAAAAAAAAAAGTAAAATTGGAGCTGACATATTCCAGTATTGCTTGAGTGCAGAGTTAAGTTGAGGAACATTTGTTCTAAGAATTACGGAATGACTTCATAGCTTGTAGTCACAATTCAGTGATCAAATCAAGGTGCTAATCTGTATTTATGCTAAAGAAGGGGAGAAAAGCTGCCATTAAGGCTGTTAATTTCTGAATTTGTAGTAGGCAGGTAATATAGGTCTAGCATGCAGAAAAGTTAGTATATATCAATCCTTTCACTTAGGACTCTCTGAAGGAAAATTCATTAATTTCAACAGCACTAGCTCTGTAGTACATGGTAGTTAGTACAAAATGTCTGAATTTTTTTTGCTTTCTTAACCTGCTTAAGTCATTGCAAGAAAGGTATTGATTAGATCCTATTCCCAGGGTTATTAGACACTTATTAGATAATGGATAAATATGTACTTAAACATCTGTATTTAAGAAATTTCCCAAAATAAATTTCCAGTGCTTTGATGCTAGCTCAGTTCTGTTAAGAAAAGTGTTTGTGTTTTTATATCAGAGATCGAGGCAGATGTTACTCCTTCTCATTTGTGCAAGCTGTTATCCCAGTTTTCCTACTAAGATTTAGTGAACATATTCTAGTGATTTATTTCATGCTTACACAGAGTAGGAGGAATAAATACTAAATCTAAGTAGACCGGATAAGCTGGTCACAAGGGAGCTACAAGGTACAAGGGCTTAGTTTGAGCTGCAGGAGAAGGCTTTCTAGCTCTGCAGGAAATGACCTACGGGTGGCAGGGCAATATGGAACGTGAACTGAACCTGCTAGGAGTGTGCCACTAGATGTGAAGGGTGGCCTCCATGAGAGCAGGCTGAGGAGAGTGATTGTCCTCTCTGGGAGGCTGCAGTGGCCCCATATGCCCAAATTTGGTACCCCTCAGATCAAAGCAGTGCCAACAAATTGGGAAGAGTCTGTAAGAATGCCACTTAGAGGGCCTGGAGCAAAAATGACACACAGAGTGGCTGAAGGAGACAGGTTTATTTAACCTGGAGATGACACAGAGAGGGAATTTATTGTTGTCTTCCGGAACATGAAGGGATTATAAGAGAAAGATTGAACCAAATTTTTCTCACAGGTACACACAAAAGGGCAGGAAACAATGAATGCAGAAGCAATTCTGATTAAGGAGAAAAAAAATTTGTAATGAGTGGTTAGGCCCATTGTGGTAGTAAAAATTTCATCCTTGGAAAACATTAATGGCCAAGGCCCTTTAAGACCTTGAACCTGAGGTACTTCTGATATTAATCCTGTGTTTATGATCTCCAGAAGCCCTTTCCAGTTTAAAGTGCTCTGCTTTTATTTACTATTTACAAAAGTAGCATTTTTATCTTAGGTTTCAGTTCTTAATTGCTTCCCTTTGAGCTGACTAGAGTGATGATACAAACCTTGTATTTTGTAAAAAGGCAAATTTTATCCTTTGTGATGAATATAACATGTTTTATCTATTTGCTTTCATTTTATATGCTATCTTCACTTAAAAGCATTAGGACTGAATGCGGTGGGAGTACTGGAGAGAACATGAAATTGCATCTGCCTTTGGTAATGACTGAGAAAGCTCAGGAAAAAAGAGTTTCCAGATTTAGGGAAGTACAGAAAGAGGAGGAAGCAGAGAGTTAATATCTATCACGTATATGGGAAGCACAGGGTGCTTACAGCGCAATTGATGCTTGGGGTTGTGAAGTCCGTAGGAACCTGGGGAGCTACTGAGCTGACAAAAACTGTATGTAAATGCAAGTCCCAGTCTGGAAGGACAACAGTGTACATGGAGATATTTCCTTGTATGTCCCTATTATCTCTATTCTGTCTTATGTAATCATTTTGAAAGACCTCTGTTTCAAAATATATACATTATTCTAGTTAATTGTCTAATAAAATGTTTATTTTTTAGTTCAGAAAGCTCCTTTTGGTTTTCTCTTTGAAGTTCAATTTAAGGAGAAGGTTTGGGGAGACCTATATCAAACCTTCAACCATCTTGTGCCTTGCCTTAATCCTTAATGCTGCAGAAAAATAATGAACACTAAAAGTATCCCACAGCTATTAGAAGAAAATAGGACTATCAAGTCAGCTTTTATAGAATTCCTAGTTTGAAATCCCTTTTCCAAATGTATTCTCCAAATAGATTGCATAAAACTCATTCCAACCTCAAAGACTACAGCAATCAACTAATGATAGACTGTACCTGCTACTGATCTATGTCATTCATTCCAGAAGGATAAAGATGAGCTTTCAACCAGTCCTCTACCCAGGACTGAATTTAATTAAATACATTTAAAGCTTCCTAATTTACCCCTATGGAGATATCCAGTTTTCTGCCATAAAATCAGGTATCTATTAAACAAACACTTTTAACTTTTTACTGGAAATGTTGCAAGCAATGAACCATAAAACTCCTTTCACATTATAAATTTAAGAAATAGATCCACCATTTTCTAACCCTGTTCTAACTAGTATTTTAGCTGGAGATTTAAGAAAAGAAGTTTAAATGAGACATACTAGTTACTAAATTCTTAGCAGTTAAAACTACAATATGAAACAGCTGTTAAGTGGGACTGTGACAGTGAGCTACATTTTTTTCAAGAATTTCAAAGTAAAATAAAATACTAGTGGCTTTTTCTATTCTTTTTGTTCATGCATTGCTGGACTTTAGCTGGTGAAATCCTTTGAAATAACTTTGCAAGTAAGGAAAAATGGCAGAGGAAGGTATTGAATCTATATCAGCAGTTCTTTGGTGAGTTCCACTGAAAGTAGAGCATTGACATAATTGCAGATTAAAATGATAATTAATCTGCTTTGTATTTTAAATTTGTCTTTCCTTCGCAGCATGGGGACAAGTACACAATCTAACTTTAGTCTAACTACAAAAACAATGTAAAACATACCACTCAAACATACCATGATAGATTTCAACATAGGTCAATCACATGAATAAAAATCCAAGACTCCCAGTGAACATGCATATCCTGAAACAAAGCTTCCTGTAATTTACATTTTTTAATGTAAAACAATAAAAACCATATGTTTGATCACTTTGTCAGCAAAGTTTAACTTTCAAATTCTACTTTGAATGTCAAATTAAAGAAATATAAAAACATCTGCAAATATTCTTCTCCAGTAAAAAAGTATTTCTAATTCTGTCTTTCCCCTTTTATCACTTTTTTAATTAGAATCCTCTGCTTTTGCAAACTGTATTCCACTGTTCCACTGTTTCTTATAGCTCAGAGTTATGTAACCACAACAGGCTAATTTCATGTCACTTGCTTTACAAAGAAAGAGCAAGTTATTAATGAAATATGGTTCCCTTGCACAAAGTCAGATTTTTAATTTACATCGAAACATTTTTCCGGTTATGAAATTGTTTATACCATACCATAACATATCTCCCAAAGTAAATGTTTACAATATTTGAGCATGTTTGAAATGAGTTTGCCAGATCAAGTAGTTCTATAAATTCAGAAATTATTCAAACAGTTTTCAGCTTACAAAGCACATTTAGAAATATATACATGTATGTGTGTTTTAACTTGCTTTTTCCACAACTTGGGTGTCAATTGTACCTATTAAACTACTGTGTAAAAAGCATACTGTCACAATCATTGTTAGTTCACTGCTACCTCATATCACTATTTATTCTCTGGAATTCTTCTGAATTCTACTTCAGTTAGTTTTTGGTTGTTTCTTCCAAAAGAGAGAAAAAAAACAAAACCAAAACCAAACACTCACACCCTAAAAATCCCTTCCCAGAACATAAGACACCACATTTTCTTTTAATCTGATTCAAATTCATAGTTTCCAGATGACTGCAACCACATTGTACAGAAATGTTAAAAAAAAAAAAAAGGCAAGTCAACTACTATTTTCATTAAATTTCAGCAATATAATTATAAACTAACAGAGAACTCATAAGTTGATTAATTATGGTTACACAGAAAAATCTTTCCTTGGGTATTTTTAAAGTACAGAATTCTCGAGTTTACAACAGTAAACAGTATACAGTATACTGCAAACAGTATTGCATTGGAGTGGGTTCCTTGAGTGAATGAATATAAACTGCCTAAGACTGAAAAATAATTACAAAATAATTATTCCCCCTTTTCCCGCTCAGTTCTTCTGTGTGTTTTATCAGTCACCCCAAAGCACGAACCCTATGAAGCTATGGGGTGTTTGAGATTTATATCTGGTAGAAGATGGGAACCAACACAACAAAAAGAGGGCTTTTTTTTAATTGTTTTTCCACAGGGAAAAGACTTCAGAGATCATTAGCTGAAGAACAGTACTTTAAAACCTAGATTTTCTTCTTCATTTTAATAGGAAATGTTTCCCCTTGACTTAGGATTTTTCTGTTTAAGAAAAAGGCTTGCAGCCAGCTTTTGGGGTTTTTTGGTGGGTTTTTTTTGGTTCTGTTTTTTTTTTCCTATCCTGACTCCTTCAGTTGATACTTCTGTCAGTCTTGTTCGTAACGGCTAGCTGCATAGTTCTAATGCAGAAACCTAGAAGCCCTTAGATGGATGAAATTTCTTTTGCCTCATCTGTAAGGGAAATGTAGTTCATGTAGCTCAACTGTGGATGCTAAAATTACATTAGATAAACATAATTTCCTGTCTCAGATCCAGTCCTGACTATTCCTAGTTTTCCAAGTTTTGCTTCAAATCCAGCTCCAACCTGCTCTGCTTTTGTCTCCTACATTTTTATGTTCCTCATTTCAACTTGCACAACCTCCTTCCAAACCAAAATGGAAAACCTTTTCTTATGCTCATCTCCTTTCTAGTTCTCATCCTGCCAATTACAGTGATTTCTCCACCAGTTTGATTTTCCACATGAGCTTTCTTTCTGTTTCTTGAACTGTAGTAACTCTTCACTTCTCATCTATATACATGATTCATTCTTTCCTGTCCCTCAGCTTTCCAGAAGTACTTTGTCCCAGACATTTTTCCAAACTAGCTTCTTAACCTAAAATCTCATTCATTATCACAAATCTCTGCTCCTACTTTTTTTCTCTTCATCTGTTCTATTATACAGACTTCATCTATTCTATTATACAGACTCCTCAGATGCCTGGAAAACACAGTGCCAATTTCATTAAGTGGTTTTAACAGTATAGTTATTGATGGCTTTTCCAGTTGTCAAGTTTAAGCTTTGTTTTCCATTAACTGTTCCTTCCCTTGTAACTTATGTATCAACAATATTAAAAGGATATTTTAAAATTCTACATGGGAATTTTTGGCCTCTGTAACTATTTCTCCCTCTTACAGCCTTTTGTTGTTCCTAATTCTGTTGTAACTTTTACAACATTATGTTGGTTGATTAAAAGAAAGGACAGTTGGTTTAGTATTTCTGAACTAGTTCATGCTGTTAGGTGGTCTGCTTTAACTGTCTAATTCTAATATACACTAGCGTGAACAGTAGTCGTTTCACAAACAACTGGTGATATACTGCTTATACTTCAAGGGAGCATAGGAACGATAGACTAGGAATCAAGTTTAAACTCAAAGCACTACAGGAGAACCTGCATTTTCACTGAAATAATACAAACTTTTGTTGCAAATTTTAATAGTTTGAAAATCAGCTGCATTCCTCATAAACAATATGTATATATTTTGCATACAAATAAATTATCCAAGAGTGATTGGAGGAACTTTCTGCAGTTCTGCCATTTCCTCTAGCCAAATGTTTTTAAACTATGATCATGAAGGGAAAACTTCAATATTCATGTGTGTTATTGTATTCTTTATCTACTGTATCAATTTGGGAAAGAGACATTGCAGATAACTCATTGAAGATGGTGCTCAACGTTCACCTGTTGACAGAAGAGTGAAGAAGGATTTATAGTTGAGACAGGAAAACAGAAAAGGAAAACTCTAAAGCCAAAATAATGTTTAGACCTTGAAAGCTATGTGAAACAACCTCCTGAGACATTAAAAAAAAAATGACAGAGAGCCAGTGAAGAGATTTACTAATGGTAATAGACAATTTTTTCATATGCAAAAGTCTAGAAAGAATGAAATTGCTTTCCTTTAAAAATGAAGGAAGAGAAGTGGTAAAAGCATATGAAGAATACATAATATTCAATGGAATAGAGGAAATAAACAGGAATTACTGTTCCCTTTCTTTCACACCATGTTTGAAGCACTGGAAAGCTATTGATGGTCAAAAATTGGATTTACTGTCAGCAGACTACAAATATTTTTCAGTTCCCTGCCAGAAATTTAACTTTATTAAGAAACAGGAATTCCATATGAATAAATTTATTTTAACTAAATGTGAATCGAAATCATGGGTGGAATTCCAGTTCAGTTTTAGACATTTAAAGTTATGAAAGGGTCTATATAACCAGGGGATCAGGCTCAGCCAGCATGGGTTCATGAAAGGCAGGTCCTTCTTGACCAACCTGATCTCCTTCTATGACCTGGTGACCTGCCTTGTGGATGAGGTAAAGGCTGTGGATGTTGTCAACCTGGACTTCAATAAAGCCTTTGACACAGTCTCCCCCAGCGTTCTCCTAGAGAAGGTGGTGGCTCACAGCTTAGACAGGTCCATTCTTCACTGGGTGAAAAACTGGATGGAAGGCCAAGCCCAGAGAGTAGTCGTGAACAGAGTTAAATCCAGTTGGTGGCCAGTCACAAGCAGTGTTCCCAAGGGTTCATTCTTGGGATGAGTCTTGTTTAATATCTTTATATATTATCTGGATGAGGGGATCAAGTGCACCCTCAGTAAGTTTGTGGATGACACTAAGTTGGGTAGGAGTGTTGATCTGCTCAAGGGTAGGAAGAATCTGCAGAGGGATCTGGACAGGATGGATCAATGGCCCAAGGTCAACAGCACAAGGTTTAACAAGACGAAGTGCCAGGTCCTGAACTTCAGTCACAACAACCGCTGGCAAAGCTACAGGTTTCAAGAAGAGTGGCTAGAAAGCTGCCTGGAGGAAAAGGACCTGGGAGTGCTGGTTGACAGTCAGCTGAACATGAGCCAGCAGTGTGCCCAGGTGGCCAAGAAGGCCAAGAGCATCCTGGCTTGCCTCGGGAATAGTGTGGCCAGCAGAAGTAGGGAAGTGATCTTCCCCTGTACTCAGCCCTGGTGAAGCCACACCTCAAGTCCTATGTTCAGTTTTGGGCACCTCAGTACAGAAAAGACCTTGAGGTTCTGGAGCATGTCCAGAGAAGGGCAACGAAGCTGGTGAAGGGTCTGGAGCACAAGTCTTATGAGGATAGCCTGAGGGAACTGGGGTTGTTTAGTCTGGAGGAAGCTGAGGGAAGACCATATCAAGCTCTACAACTACCTGAAAGGAGGTTTCAGTGAGGTGTGTGTTGGTCTCTTCTCCCAAGTGACTAGTGATAGGGCAAGAGGTCTCTTCTCCCAAGTGACTACATGACAGGTCACTTGGAAAGCAAGTAGAAGTCTTGGATTAGTGGATCCTGAGAAACATCTTAGGTTACTGAGAAGTCAATGTATGAGAAGTCAAAACTCTAGAGTTCCTAGTAATCTTGGGTGGCAGGCTCTCCACCTCCTTAATAGTAGCTGGATCAGGGGCAGTTTTGATTCTTCCAGAGGGTGGCTTCCCAGAATTTCTCAACTGACACTTAGGGGCCTAAGTCTTAATTGTTACAGAAGCTTTATGAAAACAAGACTGTAAACATTTGAGAAAATATAAAAAAATACAGTTTTCAATTTGCCATTTAAATAATAATATGAATGTAATGATATGTTCCTACTCCGCACACCAGTGAGTTCTGCTTAGTATCCTATGATCTAATTTTAGGTATGAGCTTCTAAAACTAACAGGTCTGCCATTTCTAACATAGATTAGTTTCATGTGTTCTTTTACTACGTAAGAAATGGAAAATCGATAACTCCGTTCTCCCAAGTTAATGTTTATTGCATAGAGATACAGTACATGCACATTATCTGCTATATGTATGTCCTCTCAGGCCAATGCATTGAACCTGAAACAGTAATAATAAAAATATCTTTGGATATTGTATTTAGACAAAAAAAGTAATGAAACTATATATTTAAAAGTGAAACAAGAGGAAGAGGTAATATGTGATTTTTTTACTAACAAATGCATTAAAAATTATTCATTTGGTCCAGAATGTCCAGAAGTAACTATTAACTTATCAATCACATTAAGTACTTGAGGGAAAACCCTAAATCTAATAAAAAACCCTGACAAATGCCAATCATAGTAAATGGAAAAGATGCCCATAAGCTGAATATCTCATATGTGTCTTGCAAAAACTCCTGTGTTGAATTCATTAACACCACAATAAAGAATTACATCAGTGTCATCATATTTCACCACATTCTATTCTGATGCACTGAGTTACTGAGTTCGTTGACTCATTGTTTGATGATAATATAGAGAAACAATCTTGCTCAGTGGAGACTTTCAGTCAATTCAATAGCATTCAGCTATATAATACTGACAACAAAAAAAGAAAAGCTATAGGTTGTTTTATCATTATGCTATAATAAAAAGAACACACTTCCATTAGAAAAACCTTGAAGTTTGTACAAGTTTCAATCTAGATCTACCATAATGTGGCAGATTTCAGACTTCTCAGTCTATAAATGTCTATGAGGTGTTGCCATAATTCATTGTCTCTTCATTTAAGTTTCCAGGTAGAAGCAAAGACATTTTTACAATTTTGTAAAACGTGTTTTTCCCTGTTCAAACACTGTACTAAAATTAAAAAAGAGAATGAATGAATACTGCTGCAAGAAGATTCTCTGAACATAACAGCCTCCAGACATATAAAGCACAGCAAAGATACAAAAAATACAAAAATACAATTCTGATTACTGTAAAGTTCTTGCTTATTAAGCACTTGGACAGTGTTTGAAATGTAACTTTCTATTTCTTATTCTAAATGCATATTGTGTCACTTTTTTAATATTATTACACTGAACTGAATAAATAAGCGAATTGAACAACACAATGAATCCACTCTTCCTCACTTCTGACGTGTTTCATAGATTAATATTTTTCATTTATACAGGCTTTGAAATGCGTCAAACAGCATTACAGACATTTAATAATACCATTTCCATGTCAGACTAGACATGAGAGATGACAGAGCTGTATATACTGGGAATTTTTGGCTTGTCCTTCAGAAAGCATTTCTGATCTCACAAAAATTTAAGAGTCACAGCTGCTACAGCCCAGAAATCTAGTATCTTTCTCTGGCAGAAGTTAGTAGCTCTTGCAATCTCTAACAAACTAGCATAGAATTATGTTAGACTACAATATATCCTCCAGATTACCAGAACTTGTAATCAACAAATTTTTCTTAGAACATAATTTAATTAAAAGCATTATTTTGTGATAGTTCACCTCAAAAGATTTCTTTATTCTCAGCTCATTTTTTGATGATGATGATATTACTATTATTATTATTAAATGTAGCTTAAACTTTTGAATTATAGGATCATAGAATCATAGAATCACTAAGGTTGGAAAGGACCTCTGAGATCATCAAGTCCAATCGTCAACCTAACACCGCCATGCCTACTAGACCATGTCCTGGAGTGCCACGTCTATGTGTTTTTTGAACATCTCCAGGGACAGCGATTCAACCACCTCTCTGGGCAGTCCATTCCAACACCTCACTACTCTTTCTGTGAAGAAGTTTTCCATAATATCCAACCTAAACTTCCCCTGACGCAACCTGAGGGCATTCCCTCTCGTCCTGTCACTTGCTACTTGGGAGAAGAGACTGATACCCTCCTCACTACAAGTTCCTTTCAGGTAGTTGTAGAGAGTGATCAGGTTTCCCCTCAGCCTCCTCTTCTCCAGACTAAACAAGCCAAGTTCCCTCAACCGTTCCTCATTAAGATTAGTTTTCCAGTCCCTTCACCAGTTTTGTTGCCCTCCTCTGGACACGCTCCAGCAGCTCAATGTCCTTCTTCTATTGAGGGGCCCAAAACTGGACACAGTAATCAAGGGGCAGCCTCACCAGAGCTGAGTACAGGGGGACAATCACTTCCCTACTCCTGCTGGCCACGCCATTCCTGATACAAGCCAGGATGCCGATGGCTTTCTTAGCCACCAGGGCACACTGCTGGCTCATGTTCAGCCAGCTGTCAACCAGACCCTCCAGGTCCTTCTCTGCCAGGCAACTCTCCAGACACTCCGCCCTGAGCCTGTAGCGCTGCCCAGGGTTGTAGCGACCAAAGTGCAGGACCTGGCACTTGGCCTTGTTAAACCTCATACAGTTGGCATCAGCCCATCGATCCAATCTGTCCAGATCTCTCTGGAGAGCTTTCTTACGCTCAAGCAGACTGACACTGCCTCCCAGTTTGGTGTCATCTGCAAACTTACTGAGGGTGCACTCTATCCCCTCGTTCAGGTCATCGATAAAGATGTTGAACAGCGCTGGCCCCAAGATGGAGCCCTGGGGAACGCCGCTAGTGACTGGCCGCCAACTAGATTTAACACCATTCACCACAACCCTCTGGGCCTGTTCTTCCAACCAATTTTCAACCCAGCAAACAGTATACTGGTCCAAACCATGAACTCCCAGCTTTTTTAAGAGAATGTTGTGCAATACTTTATCAAAACCTTTGCTAAGGTCCAAGTAGATGACATCTACAACCTCTCCCTCATCTGGTAGGTGGGTCACTTGATCATAGAAGGAGATCAGGTTGGTCAAGCAGGACCTGCCCTTGAGGAACCCATACTGGCTGGGCCTGATTCCCCATCCATCTCGCATCTACTCAGTGAGCACTCTCAAGACAACCCACTCCATGATCTTTCCCGGAACCGAGGTCAGGCTGACAGGCAGATTGCAGTAACTTTTCTAGCAAGAATTCTGCTGCCTCATGAATCCCTCTAGTTGTCTTTGAATTCTGCCTTCCATATGTCTTCCTCCACAAAGGAGAATTATTTTTTAGTTTTGTTGTGTGTTTTTTTCTTTTTTATCTTGACCCTTTCACAAAATTACTATTTCAAGAGGCTGTTCCAAGACTTGTCAAAGTTAGCTGTGAAATTCAGAGAATTTGTTTAAGATCTATTTAAGTGTATAATGAGATAATTTTCTCCAAATGTTAAAATATATCTGAAGGAATTCTACATTGTTCCTTCTTTGTTTTCTTCGAAATTATGCAACTTGTAGTATAATATCTATATTTTATTATCTATATATATCTAAATTTATATCTTATATATATATATATATATTTAAAGCTGTGTTTATCTTGCTAAATAAATAAGATCACAGAAAAAAAAATCACATGATGAGTCTGTGATCTCTCATCTCTCCTGGACTCTCTTTTGTTCCACTGTGACTCCTTCCCTAATCAAGCCCAGTCATGGTTCTGGGAGCACATGATTGCATGGTCATTTCCCAAAAAGTGAATATAGATTAAATTATCTCAGCTTTGTTTCCATCTGTCTTTCATGCCTCTTTCACAAATAATTTTGCCTTTAATTCATAAAGGTAAATAACAAAAGAGATCTCGGATGGACTTTTAGCATTCTAAAGGAGTGTGACACCTTTCTTTTTAAGATTTAGAATATGTGCAGATATCACTCATTTTAAAAGTCAAACAAAGTCCAAGAGATGTTGTCTTGACAATAAACAGGCTTGTCCTTTCTCTTAAAACTCTTAGCTTTCAGTGATTCATGAAGGCTTTTCATGGTGTTCTAACTATTTTAGAACTCTCTTATATTCAGTGGAGAAAACTGGGAATTGCTATAAGGTGATCTATTAGAATTAGACGTATGTAAGTGGAGATGCTTATCTTTCTATTTTGACTAAGCTTTGGATGGCTGACTTGAATGAGATTAAACCTGTGGGTAAAAATAGCATTCATGAGCTGAATGTTATCCTGAAAACCTAAGTAAAACCCTGTTAAAATATCTGATACTGTCTTTTCTGTAATAAATCAACAAAGTGAAGGAGTTTGGATAACATTAGTAGTCTGAAACCTAGCTTTTTATCAGCACTATTAGTTTAAGCCCCAAGTATCTTTAACTTAGCTTTTATAGTATATTGAATATCCTTAGTTCTTTCTATGTGTCTGTAAACAGATTTCCTTCTGTGTGTCAAAGAAAATGCTAGAGCTGCTCATGCTGAGCTCAGAGAGTGCCTCAGAAACATTTAGAAGTCTTCAATGAAATGTCAAATGAACAAAGATTTTGCAGGGAAAAGTACAAGAAACAGCATAAAACCCCCTATAAGTGACTGATGTTATTAAAGCTGGCATAGTGCTTAATTAATCTGTAGCCATCTGCTTCTTTATTATTATTTCCTCCATAAATTACAAGCAAATTAAAGCCCAGTGAAATAAAATGACTTTATGGATTCTGAGCATTATACTGCCACCTTTGTAAAGAGAGATTAAATACAAAGGGAAAATTAGCACCATTTATCTCTTGAAATGGATTATTTAACCTGGAGCTTTATATGGATGCTTATTTAGAATTAAAATAGTATTAAAATCATTTGCTTTCATTTGCTTTGAAATTAGTGTACCTACTTACGTATTTAATTTTGTTTCAATACTTCAACTTGCACCTTCAATATCATGAGCATGATATTGAACTCTTGTGCATCGCCAAGTAGACAAGCTCACTCAGAGTAAAATATCTGGAAAAAAAAAAAAACCCAAACAAAATATCAGACAGTATATGCCCAAAGAATCGAGGCTGCTGGCCAAGCAATTTATTTGACTTGCTAATAACTGAGATGCAGAAGCACTTCTTAGCCTGCCTAAGACTCTGTAGTATATGTGTGCCTCACAGACAGACAGTTAAATGATCACAATGTGTGCAAGTGGGTGGATAAGGAAGGACTGCAGCAGGGAAGAGAGAGACTTGGGAGAGAGGATTTGTCAAGAAGATATGACAATAGGGAAAGTGTGGCAGGTGGTTTGAGTCTGTACTGCACCACCCACTTTATCTGGGCACTGTCAAAGTTAGTCATGACATAAAGTCCTTCTCTTCTTATTTACAAATGAATGAGAGGAAAATCAAAGATGTATATTGCATGAGAAAAGAAACACAGTAGGTAAGATGTTGCAGGAAAGAAAAAAAAGACTGTGGAAATAGTGATGTACATCTAAAAAAAAAAAGGGAAACAAAACAAACAAAAAAAAGAAAAAACCCAACAACAACAAAAAAGAGAAAACCTGAAGGGTGTTAAGAAAAGAAAATTGGAAAAGTTCTAAAAATGAGTGAAGAAAGATACACCCTAGGAAATACGGTTATGAGCAATTGCTATGCTAATTCTGAGTAAAGGAGACATGCAATCTTGCCAAAAGTCCGTAAAGGAGAACTATGAAGACGGTAATATATTATCTGCTTTTGTTAGCAAGAACAAAAGAAAAAGTAATGTTTAAAGGAAGCAGTAGGAAACATTTATTTGATGTTAAAGGAAAAGCTAATCTGAAATTAAGTTTTTAATGAACTATGCTGAGGAAAAATGTAGTATTCTTACTATTACGGAGAATATTCAAGGTTAACATGTCTCAGAGGTATAGTTCAGGCATAATTTAAAAAGTCTTATCATAGTGAGCAGCATTCTTGAAGACCTAATACCAGTTTTGTTCCTGCCCCTATAGCTTCTGCCTCCAAAGGCATAATCATTGTCTAATCTAAATGATTCCTGAATGTGCTCTCTTACACTGATGTTACCCTTTTTCTAGTAGGTATGCAAGTTACATTGTTTGTGTTGCAAATCCCATTTCTGCAACAAAATTAAGAGCTCAATTGCAGTCTGTGCTTAGGTACCACTGAAGTCCATAGGGTTTTATCAAATATCAAAGGTTTCACTGAATAAGAATCTACTCACTCTCTAACCAATTTTTCTCAAAATGTGGTACTATTTCATCATCTATTCTATACCAGCAAGGTTTGGTTGACATGCCTGAAATACCTTGAAAGTAAAGAGAGTCAAATAATTATTGATAATAAATATGGTAAATACATACAACCCTCTCAGCATAATTAGTGATATGTTGCCGCACCACAGTAGGATTAAGAATTAACCTGTCTTAATCCTGCAGCGTTTTAATGCCTATAGTGAAATGGTCCGCCTAACATCACAATTTGAAGCTTTTAGAAAGAATACATTCAGAATGTTCAGCAAAAGGTTGGGATTTTGTTCACACTTAATCCATTAATATTCTTGTAGAAATCTTTCATTTTTAAGTATCTTTGGGGAAAATGAGGAATTATTTCTGTTAGTTTATAGTAGTTACAACCATCAGCATTCTGTCTCTTTCCCTGTAACACCAGACCTATGGGAGCACTTAAATCCCATTAATATCTGAACTTTCATGGTGGATAGGAGTGGCACTCTTTATTTTGCCCTGAGGATAGTGTTCTATTGTATATTACATCAGTTATTTTCAGAATTAAGCAACTTTCAGTTATGTTAATACATGTAAATTAGCAACATAGAAGTAAGTATGATGAAATAATGGCGTATTTTTTTCTTGCAGGTGACTTGCTTTGATCTGAATTCTTTAAATACTAATAAATGTGCAAATTTATTGCCCAAATCTCTTTATTTTAATTTTTAAATCCTCTCTCTTTTTAAAGAAAAACTCCTTAATAATTCCTGTGTATATGTGTATGTATAGACATAAAGTAAAACAGATTCGACATATACAAAGACATTATATTTCATCATTCCTTCGGTATTGTGAGAGAAAGTGCACTGTTGATTAAGGCACATATAAAATGATGAGCTTTTAGTGGCATACTCCACTGAAATTAATGTAAAGGCTTCAGTTGCCAGAACAAGCATCAGTCTGATAAACAGCAATAAAACAGAGACAAATTTAAAGTCCTTTAACCTTTAATTTATAAATTATTTGTGCCTTCAAATGTCATAACTTTAATTCAGATATTTAGAATATATCTATCTAGTAAAAGAAAGAAGATGTGAGTTTGAGTTTAAGAAATTTGAAGGATTCTAATGACTCGATAAACACAATAGATTACTAATGTGAGACTACACACTGTTGGGAAGTTTGGCATTTTTATATGGAATGGAGCAATGAAAGCAAAATATACTGAAATGAGTAATAAAGTAATTCAATGTTCATTCCTAAATTTGAAGCTCCTTAAAATATTATATTCCCTGCATTTTAAATTCTTGACATCTTAAATTCATCGCATTTTTGGAGTCTTAAACTTTTGCAGGCTCCTCTTGTTCCAAAATTGGATGTTGAATACAAAAGTAAATTTTTGTGTTCAGTGGTACTGATATAAATAAGAAAATATTCTCTAAGGTAAATCCACTTACTAGAATTTCATCTATCTCTGCTACTGCACTCCTTCCTGGCCACAGAAATGGGCCAGAAATTAATTGCATTGAAAAATCCTCAGGCAGAACAAATATCTCTTTTTGTGCAAGAGAAATATCACTATCTCAGAGGTAGACATTTACATTTTCAGCATGTAAAGATAAATAAGATGGATCCTTCAGAAGGATCTTCACTTTTTCCCCAGAAGTACTCTAGTCACTGAAGTTGGCTCAGTTCTGTAGGGAAATACCTACGCTACAGATTCACAGCAATTATTAGATCCTAAAATTATAATTCCTTCTTGTAAATGCTGTAAATAACCTGGTGCTTACCAGGTACATTTTGTTTCTGCCCACTTTTGAAAAGCAATAAACTGCTCTGTGTTTTATACCATGGTAAAACTGAAGTTTCAACTCACAATTATTTTTTCTCTTGTTTATAAGGGTTCTTTATCCATTGAGATATGTATTAGGATATTCTGCAAGAACTCAGAGGTTATTGCTAATGATCAGTGCAAGAATTAAAAAGCTCCTTTGATATCTGAACTTCTTAAAGAGCTTATTTGGCATCCCCACATCTGAGTACAAAAGACACCACCAAATCTGTTCAATATCCAGTTTCCCAAAGGCTGATTATTCTTCTTTTCACTAGGCATTTAAAAAAATCTGTAAAGTCTCACAACATAACAGTGTTTACTGAGGATGCATCAATAAAGGTAAACAACTTGAGAACTGGCACCATGCTTCACTAAAATATTAGAGATTTCTGTTGTTCTGTTTTTCAAGTTAGGAGGGTAATTCACATATAGTTTAACAAATTCAGAGCAATCCTCTACTTCTACCGGTAAAATGTTAATTGACTCCATTAACTGAAGTCAGGACCATAATAATTCTTTCTTTATTCCATTAACTCAGTATTTTTTGTAAATGCAGATTTAGGAACAGAGATTAAAAGTGTCATGGGTTTGTGTTATGTGAAACTGGAGGAACTCGTTAGCGGTTTGTGTGACCTACTCAGAGTTGGCTTTGAAAAATTACCTCCCCTGTGGTGCAGAGCAACATTTTGTATGTGTTATTCTGGAACTATTCTGGAAAACAAGGTTTTGTTCGTGAAATTAAATAATTCCAAAGGAAATGGAAGAATTACATAAAAATAGACCTGAAGACCTGTAGTCAAGGAGACAGATCTGTGAGCTGTAAAACACTGGATTCTTTCTAGAGACCTACTGCCAGCAGGTTAACTTACCCTCTTTGGAAGTCAGAGCTGCAGCCATGGCTGAGAAGCAGGGAAAGCATGGGGTGGGTAATAAGTCCTATTGCTTAACACACTCAACAGTCTTAGGGAACCTGGAAAGCCACCAAACACAAAGTAAATCTCTTTAGTTGGAGTCCTACATTGGATGTAGTTTTTAGAAAAGTATACAAGATCCTGTTCTCCCCATTTACCACAGGAATGTTCCCATCATGTTCTGAAGAAACCTGAACATCACACTAATGACTCTAGGTGAAGCCTCATTAATGACAGATATCTATGTATAAACTAGCTAATCTATCTCTCTCCCATTAATGAGAAAAATAAGTGTCTCTCCTGTATGATTTCAGAGTAGATACCTGAAACAAATGAAAGAAATGTAACCCCCAAAAGCCCATCTCTGAATTGACTAGAATGATTGCTAAAATAGGAATAGAATAGAATAGAATAGAATAGAATAGAATAGAATAGAATAGAATAGAATAGAATAGAATAGAATAGAATAGAATAGAATAGAATCGAATCGAATCGAATCATTAAGGTTGGAAGAGACCTCAAGGATAATCCAGTCCAACCAATCCCCCCCCACCTATTACCCACTAAACCATGTCCTTCAGTACTGCGTCTAACCTTTCCTTAAATACCCGCAGGGACGGTGACTCCACCACCTCCCTGCGCAACCTGTTCCAATGCCCAACCACCCTTTCCGAGAAGAAATTTCTCCTAATCTCCAACTTGAACCTCCCCTGGTGCAACTTGCAGCCGTTCCCCCTAGTCCTGTCACTAGTTATCTGCGAGAAGAGGCCAACCCCCAGCTCACCACAACTCCCTTTCAGGTAGTTTTAGCTAAGTACTCTGTCTTAAAGGTATCTAAATTAGGCAAGATATCTCTTACCTGTTTGAAAGAACTTGATATCAGAAAAGTGTAATCAATTAAAAGAAGTTATTTTTATGCTTCCATCTCACTAATGATTAAACAATTCTAATTCAACCTAATAGTGGAGAAAATAAAGCATGCTCTTTGGGGTAACATGAATATGGTGATATTGAGAAAATTACAAGTTGGACATGAAAATTAATAACCTTTTGAATTCTTCATTACATTATAAATTGCATTTTATCTAGAAGCCTGCTTTGAATCTACAGGGGTTACAATGCAAAAAGACCGAAGCAAATAGACAAAAACCCAAACCTCCCCAAACAAACGTTATGGAGGGGTTCGACTAATACATCAATTGTACATCACAGCTCTGAATGCTTGGAGCACGAGAACTGATAAAAAGTTCCCCTTTCTTTCTTTTACCCCTGTACTGTGTTCAAATTTTTTTGTGTGGCAAACACTACTCTTTCTGAAGTCCAGTCAGAAATATCTCTTTATCAAGATTATTTCTAAACATATAACAATGAAGGTCCTGTCTTTTATCTGTTCTTAGAATCATAGAATTCCTAAGGTTGGAAAGGACCTCTGAGATCATCAAGTCCAATCGTCAACCTAACACCACCATGTCTACTAGATCATGTCCTGGAGTGCCACGTCTACATGGTTTTTGAATGTCTCCAGGAACAGCGATTCAACCACCTCTCTGGGCAGTTTGTTCCAATACCTCACTACTCTTTCCATGAAGAAGTTTTCCCTAGTATCCAACCTAACCTCCCCTGATGCAACTTGAGGCCATTCCTTCTTGTCCTGTCGCTTGTTACTTGGGAGAAGAGACTGACACCCTCCTCACTACAACTTCCTTTCAGGTAGTTGTAGAGAGCGATCAGGTCACCCTTCAGCCTCCTCCAGACTAAACAACCCCAGTTCCCTCAGCCGCTCCTCATAAGATTTGTTTTCTTTCTTTTAGAAAGGTTAAACATTTTTTAATGGTGGCATTTCAAACGCTTTTTGTGGTCCTGATCATGACACTTACATTGTGCAAAACCTAACTGTGAATAATTTCAATGAAAATCACTAGGAAAATCAGCACACAATATAAATCAGATTTTTTTTCAAATTTTATGACAATAAAATCAGTAGAGAAATTCCCATGTACCTCTAAAACCTAGTAATTTTTGCTGTTGAAAACAACAAGAAGTGCATCTTGTGTATGTTCTCTGCTGTGCAAGGCAACAGCTTTAAATAAATTAAAATTTTTCAAAAATAACCTAATTTGTCAAGTAAAGTGGTTTTTACTTATGAGCGACTGCAAAATAAAATCATAAAGACATGAATAACAAATCACAAAGAAAATCAGAAAAAATTATTTTCAAGAGATTGATTCAAATCTGCTAAGGCTACAAAGGAAAAAAAAATTTATTTTCATCTGGACACCAGTGGAAACAGCATACCATGAAAAAATCCTCAGGTTTTAAGAACATTAGTCTGAAAATATCAGTATTGAAGTACTGCAGTAGTGAGCAGCAATGGCAAGAGTCAGAAAGTAATAGGAGCAGAAGGTAATTTATGGAAGGGTTCAGTTTGCTGAGCCGTTAGGAAAGGGCTCAGCAGGCCTTTCTACTTAGTCATTCATATTTTTTCCACTTCTTTTCTGTTTGTCAATGCAGTTTAGTGAAAAAAAAAAATTCACTGGTCTCTGATACCATTGTATCATTTACAATTCCACTATATATCATTTGAATGAAGTGGTATTATTCTTAATGAAAAATATTCTTTGTCTTGAAGGATGACAAAATCCAACTCTAATTGAAAGATTCTGAAAAAGCATGAAAACAAAGTATGTAATGAAGAGAACATACATGGCTACAAGGCTGAACCCAGACAGCACGTTAATGATATGAGAGTAGCACAGAGCTTTTATCTTCAATATGTGAAGAACCAAGTAAAGAGTTGTTTCTTTTTTGTTTAATTCCCTGCTCCAAACACTTTATCCCTCCCTGGCTACAATTCTCAAGCATTTTAAAGAATTATAGATTTTTTTTTTTTAGTGGGTGTTGAGACTAGCAGTCTATGTAAATGTTCTCCTCAAGATGGAATTAAGCATTCAAACATATAATATAAAAGTTTCATGCCAGAGTTTAGCCCAGACATTATTTTTAGTCTGAAAAGCCTCTAGCTTTACTGATAGTAAAAAGTGACACATACAGCTTAGACATTAAATATATTTATTTTTATATATATTTTTAAATGTTATACATACTAGGAATTTAATTAGATAAGATCTTTTAAAATAAATGTTTATATTTCTGTGCAGAAGCTCTCTGCTGATTCCATAGTAGCAAACTTTTTCAGGAATTTGGCTGATTGAACATAAAAGCAAGTTTTTCAGAATCTACTGTATAAGAAATAACATCCCAAATATCTTAGGAAGAAGTCAATTAAGAAACACTGAAGTTCAAAACAGCATGCAAATTTAATGTCCACTACAACCTATATTCATTGTACTGCAACTCCATTACAGCCAGTAAAAGGTTAACATTATCATGGATGAATTTTTCAACTACCAACCTTTTAATTATACCAAGTTAGAGAAACTTTCTCCTCCTATTTTTACACCCTTTCAACTGATGGAGTGTCCATCACACAAGTGTCCTGGCATGCAGCAGTTTGTAATATTTACACCTACAGAGTCCCATATTTGTCTCCCTTATGAAAAGAATCACAGTTTAACGTGTAACATGAGAAACATCTGTCTAATATAGCAAAGAGTGAACAAGCATAATGCTACTTAAACAATACCATACTGCATAACAGTACTGGAATAGCAAAGAGGAGGCATATTCTGACCTTTGAAAATAGAAGAGGAAGAGCTGGAAATTCATTTAACATTGGCCTAGATGACTGAAAGTAGCTGCAGTGTCTCTCATTTTCAATAATAAATTTCTATTTGGAAAAAAAATTCTTCACTGTTACAAGTGACAAATATTGTTACATTTTTCAGAGATGAGCAGTAGACTTTGACATCTTTGTTTTAGAATTGTATTATGCAATCCTTTGATACTTTGCCACTGGCAATCAGTTGCCACTTGGAAAATGCACACTGTAGCATTAGACTAGTCAGTTCGCTCAACGTTGACGTCAATGGGAAGAACCAGTTCTGTTCCTGAAGAATGCAGGAAATGCCAAACCTACCAAAATGAGAATTTGAGAATTATCTACATAACACACTGCATGCATTCACAGAATTTTATTGAAGGTTGGTGCATACTGTATACATTAAAGTATTAGAAAGATTTCTTCCAGTTCTCACTAGCAGCTCTGCCCTTTTCTCCCTTGCACTCATGTAATTCAGCTAATCACATAATAATGTTGGTATCAGGAGAGTGGATGTTAGTATCAGGAGAGTGGAAGTTTCCCCGTTTCTCTTTTCCACACTTCACTGCCCAGGGAATGCCTAATACACTGCATATACCTATTGAATACTCTTTTCAGAGCTGAAAAATACAGAACACTTCAGATTGCAAAAAAAATCTTTATTTTTTTAATCCACAAAAGCTAATCACTTTGACCTGTGAAACAGACTTTTCTGTTTCATAGACAAGGGTTTTCCCTCATCTTAATAAAAATACTGACATAAAATAACCTGAGAATAATTCTTGTACCTCAATTTGTACTTAATCTGGAGTTGGTCACTTCTATTTTTCACTGAGAGAAAGACTTGAGAGCCTGAAATCTTGTCCCTTTTTGTTTCTCTTCCACCAATAAAGACATCCTTTCTCTTTATGAAGTTACTTTCACTTATAGAAACAGAATAAGTCTGCAGACACGTTAAAAGATTTCTAAGACTCAGACTCTCCTCTCAGTTTTTGTGTTTATGGTAATACAGAAAAAAAAAGAAAAAAAAAAAACAAGACACCAAACAAATACTGACAGAAATAAAAATCAACAATTGATGCAAAGAATGGCTTCATAATTATACCTGCTCAGATGAAAAAAAAAAAAAAAGAAAGAAATGGATTTTCAGCAACAATTCAGAAACATGAAGAATATATTTCTGGAAAATGTATAATAACTTATCTGAGTAACCATTATTTTATCCTAATTTGCCCTTTATCATTTAATCTTAGTTTTCCATCTCTGTAAGAAATGCCATTACCAAACACACTCACAGCAAGATGAAGACCCATTTCTTCTCTCTTTAGTTAGTAGATGTCTCTGCAAAGATAGATCATAGATAGAGAAACTCCTTAAAACAAATTTGCCTACATCTTTACTAGATGACCTGAGCTCTCCTTGGCTATCCCTACATTAGCAAGTAATCTGGCCCAAGAGGAGAGGATTCCTGCTGAAGATGTGGAATTCTTATTTTCATCATTTCAGGGTTTTTACTTTAGACTACCTCTGATCTGGTATAATGATCAGAATGCTTACCAGGAGCTGGTGTGCATTAGGTACATTGCTGGATGTTATCTTCTGGTTTAATTTCTTACTAAAGGATTTGATGAGATCACTCTGCAAATAACAACCAAAGATGGTAGAAGGAGATTTTTTTGCATAGAGTTCTATAGACAAGAGAGTTTCTGACATTTTATTAAATTTTTCATGTTTTACCAGTTAAACATGTAATAAGAAAACAACAAACCCTCTTGGTTTTACATTGATGTACTATGATTTGCTTGTTCTATATTCAGAATCTCAGTAGAGATGTCAGAAGAATGACATGACCTCCTTATATCATTTCTATGTAGTATTAATTTTTAAGTCTAGTTTTTCTCATTGGCTTCAAAATCATAATATACAACACCTGTCATCCCTAGGATCTATTTAGAAGATATTTCCACTGAGATTACTAATTCACAATCTAATAACTTTCTAAGGCTTTTCCCATTTTTAATTTAAAAATCATTTATATTTCACATTTTTGCTAGCAATGGAGTTTGTAAGTGGCTCAGGGATGTGACATTTAAATAAGGCAAATTTTTAAAATTCCTCTTGTTCTCTGGAGGGTTTTTTTCACTGGTGGACTTAGGTGAAGTTGAGTTCCTGTCATTGATCTGGAGAGATCCTGCACAGAAATCCAAAATTATAAATCTACAAGAAATAAGAAATAATAAAGAATGGTGTTATGACTCGAGGAATGAAAGCAGTTCTTTATGTTTTTCCTAAACAGATATACTAATCGTGATCTGACACATCTTCAGTTTGAGGATGTACTAAGAGAATCCATGCATCTATTAAACTCCGGTCAATCTAGACCATTATTACAGGAACAGGAACAAAAATATTCAGTATATCACTCTGTAAGACATTTTTCTCATTAGAATTCAGGAAACAGCATGTAGTAGGGAAGACAATATATCCAGAACGTCAGTATCTGTCCTACTCTGTTGCTAACTGAATGTTTCTCTAAACATTGCATAAACAGAGTAAAACTGTAGCTTAGGGCAGAAGCACTTGCAGCATCAGTGCTTGGGGAGATAGCATATGAGATTTTTCTGTCACTGTTAATTCTGCTGCCTTTGTCTTCTGTGCGTTTTGCAGCATGATCTCCCAGGTGAGATGATACAGCTAAATTTAAGATGCATCTGAGGTATGTATTGATCAATATAGTTTCATCTTTGACATGGGAGATCATTTTGCATTAAACCCATTCTAATGCTTAAGACACATTAAAGTTACGCAGAATTTTTTACAGATCATTGCACAATCCTCCAAGTTCCTTTCTATAATTTAGTCACTACCTAGGCTGTCGGTGGATTTAGAAAACCTTCTCAGTAGATGCCCGCACTGTTTCTAAAAGCACTTAGGTGCTTTTGGAAACATTTGGTAGGAAGGTTAATCAGAACCTTAGCAGATAAAATGTAATATCCAACATAGAAGGATAGCTCACATCATTTCAATAAGGCAGTAATAAAACATCTGACTAAATAGAGGTTCCAGCAAGTTTTCAATGCATTATGCAACTATAATCCAATATAAGAAAAGAAATTGGGGTATTTTTTGTGTGTGTGCAGCAAAAGAGGTTGGTTATGGAAGTAAGACTTTTCAATAGCGATTTTGATAGTGACAGAGTAACAACAGTAACAAATCTAATAGCGACAATTTCAATAATGACAGAGGGTGACAGATATAAATTCTGATTTAGCCTAGAATACTTACAGATTCCTCTGGGTTTGTGGAAGATCATGGGCTTTCTTTCACCGGGAGGAAAAACATCTGAAGTTAAGACTCAAATTGTTGGGGTTTTTATTTATTTATTTTAATCTTCACAAAACCCAAATCATCTGCATTCTAAATAAAGATAGGAATCTAAAGAGGAATTATCAAAATGGGTGAAGATATCAAATATGCTAATTTAGGCACTAAAGATGTAAAGCCTTTATTTAAAAAAAAAAAGGACAAAAATCTGCAGGAAGAAACTACACAGGAAGCTGTTTTTACTTCAAGTACTTGCTTGCAGAATTTCACAAATACTGAGTACAGGAATGCTGTTCAGTCTATGGGGTGCAGGGTAAGCATCACTGGGGTTTTCCTCAGGCCAGGAAAAAAGAACACACCCACACACCCACACACCCACACACACACCTTTCTTTCCCTCTTGTTTTCTGAATGTTCTTGAGGCTAAATACAGGTCTGCTACAGGATTTCAGCTTTGACATAGTTATTGATATTTTTTTCTTTTAAAGGACCTCTTCCTTACCAATCCCATGAGGTTTTTTATGTCATAGTGGGAAGAAACGTTCATCTAAAAAAATCCCAACTGGAGAACATGATGATGGCTGGAAAGATATAGATAATACAGATACTATCATCTGAAAGAAGGGGGATTTAGATTGGACATTAGAAAGAGATTCTTTACTGTGAGGGTGGTGAGGAACTGGCACAGGTTGCCCAGAGAAGCTGTGGAGGCCCCATCTCTGGCAGTGTTCAAGGCTAGGTTGGATGGGGCCTTGGGCAACTTGGTCTAGTGGAGGGTGTCCCTGCCCATGGCAGGAGGGTTGGAACTAGATGATCCTTGTGGTCCCTTCCAACCCAAACCATTCTATGATTCTATGATCTTTGAACTGAAATATCTAACATGTATTTTCTGTTGTGCAAGACATTAATTGGGGTGGGGTGGGGGGGTGGTGTTGGTTGGTTTAATTTGGGTTGGAGATTTTTTTTGTGGTTCAGACAACAGCCTTTTTTTTCTCCTTTAAAAATTACCTTCTGCAATCAGAGGTGTACATAAACCTAGTAAAGTGTAATCAGGAGACTTTTTAATCTATCACAAGACATGATACCACTTGATAAAAGACAAAAGCATTTTCAAGCATATCCAAATTTTTACGAGAGAAATATGATCTTTCTTCCTGCAGTCAGTAACTTTTTAGATTATATGGTTGAAGGTAATTAAATAACACACACAGGCACACACATCACAAGAAACTAAGCCATGACAAATCTGCGACACAATGCACATATCAGTCTGAGCTTCCCACTTACTAAAAGAATCCAGACATTGAGACTATCTGATTCAGATGGAGGGTTTCCCCCACTCTTTCACTGACTTTCCTTGTTTTCAGTGGAATTTGAGAAACTGCCTGTGTTTGCTTTGAAAACTTCACTTATATCAGCAAGGAGTTCCCCACACCACAGACAGAATTACATCATCTCAACACCAAGAAAAGTAGACAATTATCACAAACATCACCCCTTGTCCCTTCACTACATTACAATAACAAAAATTCTCCACAATTATTTGGCCATGATTTTTTGAGAGAGAGTATTTCCGTAGGCTATTAAATCCCTCTCACCATCTCCACAGTCCAGTGAGCTGAGATAATCATTAAAGAAGGAGGGTTTCCCACCTTTACTGACTCAGACTGTTTTATCAAGTATGTGGCTATCTCTGTGACTATGCTGAGGGAAGTGTTGAAAAAGCTGTCTATTTAGTCATTAATATAATGATGGGTTTAAGCCTTATATACGCACAAACAAACAAGACAATTTTAGTTTGGCCTTTCCTACAGTTTCAGTGCTCAAAAAGTTAAACGGAATAATACTGTTGTAAAATTATTATTAAAAAAAAATGTTTTCAGGATACAAAATCATTTTGCCCAATGTTTTAATGTTCTACCCCTGAATAGTTTACTGAAGGGTTCAGTGAATTTATCTGTAGGTGTCTTTGTTCATGAAGACATGAACAAAGGTGAGAGGGGAATTCATGCCTTTCAGGAAAGTTCCTGTATCTTTTATGATTTATACAAGAGTATTTAATCCTTAGAAGTACTGTATCTCTTCTGCTTTAATAAAAATTAAACTAATGTGACTTACAACTAATCCATTAAAGGCTTCTTATACCTACAAAGATAACGGGAATCCTCAGCTTATGATCTCAAATTACTCCCTTACTAGTCCATTCAACATAACTGTAGATACAGAGAAATTTTTCATTTATGAAATCTAGTCAATGAAATATTATCTACAGTTACGCTGGAGGAAGTTTTTTCCCTCTTATTTTTGAGCTAAATGAGAAGGCTGACTCTATAAATGAACTTGATGAGAAATTCAGAGAGAGCTCAAAATTACTGGGAATTTTTCTTGTATGTAAAGCAAGCAATGATAATTCCATAATATCCAGACTTTACAACAAGCTTTTCTTTAACATCATTCTAAATCCTTTTTTTGCCCTTTGATAATAGCAGAGCTTCCCCTGCAGCCCATGGTGAAGACTATGGTGAGACAGGCTGTCCCCCTGCAGCCCGTGGAAACTGATGGTGGAGCTGATATCCACCTGCAGCTCATGGAGGACCCCATGATGGAGACACCTGATGGAAGCTGTGACCTTGTGGGAAGCCCACACTGGAGCAGGTTTGCTGGCAGGACCTGTGACCACATGGGGGACCCACGATGGAGCAGTCTGCTCCTGAAAGACTGCACCCTGTGGAAGGGAGCCATGTTGGAGCAGTTCGTGAAGAACTTCAGTCTGTGGCAAGGACTCATGTTGGAGATGTCTCCAACAGGAGGGACCCCATGCTGCAGCAGGGGAAGAGTGTGAGGAGTCCTCCCCCTGAGGAGGAAGGAGCAGTGAAGACAACATGTGATGAACTGACCACATCAGTGGTTCCCTGTTCCCCTGTACTGTTGGGGGTAAAGGAGGTGAAGAAAATCAGGAGTGAAGTTAAGCCAGAGAAGAAGAGAGGAGAGGAGAAGGTGTTTTGAGATTTGAATTGCACAACTTGAGGATACATCTGTAGAAACCCAGGTGGGGGAAATAGGGTGGTCCAAAGCTATGTTTCAACTGGATGTTAGAACAGAATATGAAAATCCCACAACCAGACTGAGAAACTCAGAAACAATTTTGGGGCCGGCAGGATAGTCATAGTTGTCATGAAGCCTTGAGTAACAATATGCTGGTATTTCTTTATCATAAGAGGAAAATGAGTATTAAACAAAAAATAAAACTTATACAGATAAGCAATGTAAAACATGTGCCTAGACTGAACTTTTCAATAGTGCATTCTAAGCCATTTACAGCCATTATTGGCAAGCATAATTAAAGCCAGATTTTTTTGTGACTTCCAAATATTGTCTGTCTGTAGCAATCACAGGTTTAGGTTCTCGAGAAAATTCTGTCTGCCCCATGCATAAAAAGCCAGACAAAGTTTTCTGTTTCTCATGATCTGATCTTACTCTGGATAGATTTGATTAAGGTAAGCTGTACCTTTTTTTTTTTTTTTTTCTGTACTAAAACATACCTAGCATTTCAGCTGAATTACCGTTTTGAGCTTTTATTTCCCCAGGTTTCTATAGAGAAATCTCAGACCTATCATTTGATTTTCTTTAAAATGAACACAAATGTGTTAGTTATGATTTTAGTTCCCTTTGTCTGCCAGTGGGTAGGCATTTATGTGTGTTTCAGAGAACAAAAGAAGATACCTGCTGTGTTGCTCACAGTGGAAATGGGAAAGAAAATCTAAGAACTGTTATAGCAAGAAAAGTTGCTATTGCACCTGGAGACTTTGAAGTCAATTGCTCAATGATTATTTCTTGTAGAGTTTTAAAAATTAATGTCTGAGAACAGGAGGGAACCTCCAAACAAATTGCAGTTTTAGATATCTCACAATACTATTTTTCTCTCCTGTTCCCTAGTGCAAAATACTGTATCTATTGCATAGGAGGTATGAATTCAGGTACTGGAAAAAAAGGGGGAAATCCAGGTATTTAGTCATGTTGCTTATCATAATCTTTCATGTCATAATGTCGCATGTCATAATGTCGCATGTCATAACCCACAGCAGTTGTAGTAGGGTTCTGAAAGTGGTATACGTATTCACAGGAAAATACTACTACCACTAATAATAAAAATTAATAATAATAAAAGCTACTCAATGAAAAAGAAAAACAAACAAACCAAACATCCAGTTCAGGAAAGTCCTAAGAAATTGGAAAGTTCGATCTGTTGTCCTGTAGCTAGTAGCATCTGCTACTGGACACTGATAGAGGCAAGGTATTACATAGAATATTTTTGCCAAAATGGTATGCTCAAAGATGCAGACTCAACTCTGCTCACATTGTCATTGTACTCAGGGGGAAAAAATAATTTTAAAAGTCTGTTATGAGTTTTGTTTTAAAACATGTACTGAATGTACCAGTTGAAGATTGGAACTATCAAAATTATACTAGCAAATAGAACCAGAAAAATTCACTGAAGGGATATTTTCTCATCTGATACAAACAAAAGATAAAAGATGAGGTGGGAAGGCTTCTGTACATGCTCATAACTTGCACAGAAATCAGTAAGTTTCTTCTAATAAGAGCGAGCTTAATGTGCTTAAAATACAGGAAAGAAATACAGGACATCAGCATGGTTAGAACAGCATATATCATATCAAAAAGTCTGTTAATTTGCTTCCTGTGGTGTTTGGAAAGGATTGCAAACGCTTTAGAATATGCACATATTATCCTTGAGACAGATACACTTTAACTCTAATTTCATACATCAAAACCAGTTTATCTTTGAATTTTTTGACAGCTAGTCTTTCATAGAAGAAAAACATTTTTCTGTTCTTGGCCTTTCACCTTTGAAAGTACTTGGTATCATGTGAGCTCTCAAAATGCTACTTAGGGACCCTGTGTATCTGTGACAAAAATAGTTGAATTAGTCACTTACTAAAGGGGACCTAGAAGTCACATTTGTCATACCTACATATGCAAGAGACCTTTAGAACAAGGAAAAACTCAGTGCCAAGACACTGAGTCACTGAAACACTAATTCAGCCAATCTTTCAGTGAACTGATCTTTAAATGTATGTACACCTCACTATAACTGCATGCAAGATAAGCTCCAAGGGTAGACAAGAACTATAGCACAACTTCACAATACATACAACAATGTAAAACAACGTCACCTGACATGCTTAGCTGACATGTACACAGCTGAATACCTTTCCCTTCCCTTCTGCAAAACTTCACAGTACAAATTAATATAAATATGCTGGGCAAGACAGTAGTTTTGTACCTCAGACAAGCATGACAATGTATAGGTGAATCCATGTAAGAATTCCTCAGTCTAATTCCATTTTCTTGAGTTCTACTTAAATTTTATATTTAATTGAATTTATCAATATTAATAACTCTTCAACATGTTCTCCCCATCTTGTATGCAATTCTGAAAATAAGTTAAAATATCTTACAGTAAAATGTGCACAAAGCCCCCCACCAATTTTCCCATTCTGTAGAATCAAGTGACCTTTATTATTCAATGTCTTTATTATTTTTTTTGCATTTTTATGTAACTAATTTTTCACAGAAAATCAATTTGCATATTCTTGGGCACTTTTGCTTGTTCTCAACCTACAGGGTGTGCTTAGGACAAGCTCAGATCTCACTCTTTGCAGTTGCGCCAGAGTTACCTGAAATTAAAGATTTCCCAAAGAAAGAAGGAAAGTTAAATATACACATCATCCATACTGGCCTTTCTGTTTCCTCTCTCAAAACATTTTCTGGGTACCGATATTCCTGTTCTTTACATTAAAATTGCATTTTCCTGAATATTTAACTGAATCAAGAGATTCCAAGGCTAGTTCTGAATTTTACTGAATGCAGAAAGTGCCAGCAATTTGCAGAAAGAATAGATGGCTCTTTAGTTCTCTATTCTGTCTCGCTTAATTCTTTGTCCTCTCTGATAGAAGCTGGGACCAAAATCAAGCACTTTGTAAGTTCACAGTGATGGAAAACACTTCAATCTTACATTTTTGAATTATTTATTCTAGTCTTTTTCTAACTGATAAAATAAGATGTGGTTCTAAGGTTAAGAAGTCAAACAGGTTTAAAACAGGAACTCCAGGTAAACTGATGACTTTGAAGTCTTACAAAAAAGTGATTCTTAGAGGTGTTTGTTTTGAAGTAGAAAAAAAAAAAGGAACAGATAATAAAACATCACCCTGAAATGGAATGAGAAACTGAAAATGCTTTGAGTTTTTTTCCTCTTTGCCATACATACATTACATATTTTTGGGACAGGGACATGTCTAGTCCACCAGAAGAGACACTTCAGCACTGACTAGAGGACTAGCACTCTTGCTGCAAAGCCTGCCAAAGCCTCTCCAGCACCTGGATTTTGATGAAATTCCATTTCCTGAAGGAAAATAATTGAGGGAAGTTTACTTGCTCTAACTGTAGTTGAAATCTGACTGGCTAATCAAGCAGCAACCAGAAGGAGGTGGATAGCTCTGAACCAGGAGCAAGGGCTGAGGCTGTGCCCTGGTAGAAGGACTGGCAGGAAGAGCTGGTTTGAAAGGCAAGCCCAGGCTTGCCACATTGGTGAAGCATGGAGGTGTAATGCTGCAGGTGGGACTCCGCCTGAGGAAAGCAGGTTGGAGAACTTTCTCTCTTGCTGCACTCTTGTAGGAGCACAGAACTTAAGTTGGTTCCTCTGACACAAGGGTAATGCTTGTCAGAGCTATGCTTCTCTGCAAAAACAGCATAGGGTAGTCCCTTTTACGCAGTGACCTAAGCTTGTGAACAGTACTCTTAAATAAACTGAATGCTACAACCTTCCCATTTAAGTACACAGCACATTTCTAAAGGCTTTGCAGCCTGTGATATAACTTCAAAGCAATGTGAGTATTAAACACTCATGAACAAAGAAAATCTATACAAATATCAGCAAAGACTCATACCAAAATGAAGAACTCTGCTCGCCTGCTTCTCCTTCACTGCAAAGTATGAAAACATATCATGTATGACAGATGTCAATCACATTTCTGGGATGTACTTACATAATCCAGTGATAAGCATGTTGAGAGAATATTTATTAAACTATAGCACTGAGTTGACTACACTAAACAGTGCAGCATAGAAAATGAGAGACATCAGCTGTCATTCCCTGTCTTCTTTATTCAATCTAGGATAGCCTGTTGTAAGAAAATGTAATTATGAATAAATAAGCATTTCCGGCCTTTCACAAGATGCAAGCAGTACCATTGTCATAGCAAAGTATGAATGGCAGGAATGAACTGAAGGATGGGGAAGGAGGGAGGAAGGGAGGGAGACCCTTGTTGCTGTCAGTCTTGTGGCAGTACCGTGGTTATAGTGAGCAAGCTGGAATCTCAGCACGATTGTTCTGGGGAATGTATACCACCTCTGTATATAGCCATAAAGTCGTCCATACGGGATCTGCATTTGCCACCAGAAAAGCACTACTTAAAAGTGCAGAAAGGCTGTTTTACTGAGATGATGAAAAAGGATATGTGAATTTGTAACTACCAGACTGCTTCCCTATTCACAGACCTATTGAAAATCAATTTTGCACTGGATAAAAAATGCATGAACAAGGGAGAAAACATATGTATTAGGGCAAGATGGGTTGCAGAAGACTATATTCTGAGTATCTATATAGTTCTTTCATCTGTGAACCTGACATATTAAAGTGTCTAAAAGCATATAATACAATGAAACAGTGCTGCTGACTGAGCTTTTCATTAGATACTTAATCTAAGAACCCTGCTCACAGAAATACAAAGTACTGTGTCAAGACTTCTGTGCATAGATTTTTCCTGTGCAAGGAAGTGATACTACCTCAAGAGCTTTTCACAGAAATCTTTGTCTGAGATTTCCAGCATTACTTAGAAAAGTTGAAAGCCCTGTATCTTTTAAGAAGTAGCTTTCAAAAACTTCTTAAGGCAACCATATCTTCACCTTTCACATTCGGAAGCTAGTAAACAATAGTTGTCCTTGCCCATAAAAGGTACTTTTCATCGCACAATTTCCACAATTCAATACGTTACATAAATCCAAAGAAAAGAGTATTGGTAGATTTACACTCTGGTTGAACTCTTTTGCACAAAGGTGATGGGCTGCCTCAATATCATCAGCACTGAAATTTAGTATACCAGCATTTGGTATCTATTAAGTGTGAGTCTGAAGATATCTGAGTACCAAAACCTGCATGCACCTCCTTGCTATGCAGGGATATTTCCTTATATGTGAATATAAATTTTCATCAAAATAATAATTTATATATAAGAAATGTTTTTATTTGTGTGTGTTCAAAAGCCCAATTAATTTTCATTTATATGTTCATTGAAATTGTTTTTTAAACATTTTTTAGCAAGAACTGAAACATACTACTGTATTTTTAATTTTAACAAATTTTTATTTTTTTAAATTCATACCTATAAAGTTTAGATTTTTACTCCAAAGTGGAATCAAAGTAGTACTTTTTCTGGTATATACACATCCTGCAAGTTTAACATAAGCCACAATACAGATTTTAGAAACCTTCTGAAAACTTTTTACCTGGTTATCATCAGTGTCTTTGACTATACAGTTAAATGTTGTTAAGAATGAATAATTTATGGGATTGCACTGATGCATAATTCTTCACATGCAAAGACATAAAATACAGTTTTGGTAGATCAGCGTCTTTATTCAGATTTGTCAGCCTGTAGCCACTGTGTTATAACTGCGTAAATTGGAAAGCAGATTACAGAAATGGGTATATACGCTGAGCTATTTTTCCTAATACAAAGCCCAAGGCTCTTGTATTTGTACGTGCATAATTCTCTGATTTGTTAAGCCCTGGATCTATTGTTCCAAATCTTCGTTTTCCAATGCGATTTTGGACTAATCATGTTAACCATTAGCTAATTAAAATGCTCAGATGTTGGTAAATGTTTATAGAGAATGATACTATCTTCGTTTCAACTACGTAATTGACATAGAGTAATTCAAAATTACCTACATTATCCTTAGAGTTTAACAACAATTAATATTTTTTACTCCTTTTGTTTTTTTAATGGCGTCTTGCATGTATAAAGTGTATTAATTCTACTTAATATCAGCTGATCGAAAAACAATAACCGGCCATTCCTATACAATGTAGTGGGTAGGAATACAGGACTGTTTTCTGTTTCCATGTAAAATCAGACCCAGGAGGGAATAAACCCCTTCTTCTTACCACACCCTGTAACAGTCTGATACCTTATATTTTCCTTTCCCCCTCCCCAGTAATGCATCACACCAATATTATCAGCGGGAATTCATCTCTCTTCATTTGCACACTAATGGGGCTATATCAGTTTAGAATCTCTGGGAGCTCTGGGCTTACTTTGGCATAGAGATAGTTTTTAGACAGGTAGTGCTTGTCCATTCAATGCCGCCTCAAAGCACAGCAATTGATCCTTGATACAGAGCTATGACATGAGAACACAGTGGGTGGTTTATCCCGTGCGGTTTAGTTCAGTGAACATGTACTGTCAAATAGTAAAACGAAGTCTGTGTATTGTGCAATGGGGGAATTGAAACAGAATTTACAAACTGTCAGCTTATTGTAAAATCTTGCGCGATTTCTACTAAACTCTTCAAAAAGGCATTATTGCAAGTTGTTTCAGCAGCAGCTGCAGCTGTTTAAGACATGCTGGGAAGAAGCGATAATGGCAGTGCTTAGCACTTCATTACATATCATTAATTCATGTCACCATTATGCTCCTCTATTTACACTGTGCTGGCACAAAACTTATCTGCTTACTTTCCTATAAAATCTGTCCAAAAATTATTTCCATTAACTTTTATTGCCAGATTTTTATCAAGTAAGAACCCCTGTTAGCCTCCTGTATGGGCATTTTAAGGCCTTTCTTTTCTGCTTCAGGGAATCCTGCAGCTATCCTTAGGAAGCTCATCAACGGTGAGTTAGCTTGAAGCATCTTCATTCAAGAGAAACCAGGGCACCCTTTGCAGCCCAGCTGGATTCCTTCCAAGATTTCTGATCTCCTGTCAGAAATGGAAGGTGCATAAGGTGATAGGAAACGGCATCTCATATGTCAGGCTGTTGTTGAGTTCATCCCATCATACTGACATTAGGCATAAAAAGAGCCACATCCTCTTCACCTGGGAGGAGAAGTAGAACTGCTTCATCTCTCCTGAGGCCAATGCTAATGCTGCTCCTTCACTAAATTGCTCAAGAATGATGCAAACTGCAAGAGACTGAAAAGGTCACCTTGCAATGCCTCCTGTTTATGTTAGCCCAATGCACAGTAAACCTGAGGCTAAGTACAGCGAAAATTCATGTCCCTAGTAAATCTCCAGCTATTTCATAGAATCACTAAGGTTGGAAAGGACCTCCGAGATCATCAAGTCCAACCGTCAACCTAACACCACCATGCGTACTAGACCATGTCCTGAAGTGCCATGTCTACAGGTTTTTTGAATGTCTCCAGGGACGGTGACTCAACCACCTCTCTGGGCAGTCCATTCCAATGCCTCACTACTCTTTCTGTGAAGAAGTTTTTCCTAATATCCAACCTAAACCTGCCCTGACGCAATTTGAGGCCATTCCCTCTTGTTCTGTCACTTGCTACTTTGGAGAAGAGACTGACACCCTCCTCACTACAACCTCCTCTCAGGTAGTTGTAGAGAGCAAACAGGTCTCCCCTGAGCCTCCTCTTCTCCAGGCTAAGCAAGCCCAGTTCCCTCAGTAGCTCCTCATAAGATTAGTTTTCCAGTCCCTTCACCAGTTTTGTTGCCCTTCTCTGGACACGGTCCAGGGCCTCGATGTCTTTCTTGTATTGAGGGGCCCAAAACTGGACACAGTACTCGAGGTGAGGCCTCACCAGGGCTGAGTACAGGGGGACAATCACTTCCCTACTCCTGCTGGCCACGCCATTCCTGATGCAGGCCAGGATGCTGTTGGCTTTCTTATTTCACTGGGTATGTATGTATATTGCCATTTTTTAAACTTTTAATGTTTAAATGAGCATTTTGAAGCTAGAAAAGGAGGCTGACACCATGTTGGAATGAATGCTTATCTTATGACTCGAAATGCTTGCCTCAAGTGTAGGTACATCTCCAATAGATTTCATTTGAATATGGAAATGTTCTGTCCAGCTTTAAATGACTCCCTAGTGATTCACACTGGAATAGGTCTATGAGGAATCTACAGCAGCAGGCTAGCACAAAAGCATCAAAATAAGTTCCGTGTCAAGAGCTATACTGAGACACTATGGCAGGCACAGGCATAAAATAAGGTGTGGATTATTTTTACCTTTTTTTTAAACATATTTAGATGTTTATATAATTTATTTATTATATAATTAATATAATTTATTTATTAAGAAAGTTAAGCTTCAAAATATTTGCATAGCTAGAGATATTTTCTCCTAAATCAAATGTTAAAACATTTGTGATGTTGCAAAGTTTGGGTTTTTTCCCTAAGAATTTTAAACCATTAATTTTAATGGAAGAAAACACAGGGAAACTTACATACGTGAAACTTGGAATTTCCAATTTCCATATCAAGAAGTCTGGGAATGAAGGTGGGGGGGGGGAAATAAATAAAAGAAGAAAGAAAAAGTAAACTCTTGACTAAAACTCTGAAGCCCTGAGCTGAAAAATACTGGGAGCATATATGCAGAATTATGCTGGCACATGAACATTCCTCAGGGACCAAGCATGGTTTACACAATAAAAATGCTCAAGGCTCTAGTACCAAGCATATAAAAATGCAATTTTGCAGAACATTTTCATTAGAAGACAACCGCAGATAGTAGTTCCATATTTGTACTGGTTTTATTTCTTTGTTTAAAAAGCAACCAAACCAAAACCAAAAGAAAACCCTAACTTGCAGTCTTGTAATAGATTACAATCTTGCAGTCTAAACAAAGAAAAATAATTGGCTCAAGGGAGGTAATGGTATTACTTTTATTAAAGAGAGAGACCTTTATAGCATTCTAAGTTTTCAGCCCAAATGAGTTGACACTAAGTTCAGCTAGAGTGGTTCAGTGTTGTGGTTCAACCCCAGATGGCAACTGAGCCCCACACAGCCACTCGCTCACTCCTCCACAGTGGGATGGGGGAGAGAATCAGAAGAGTAAAAGTGAGAAAACTCGTGGATTGAGAAAAAGACAGTTTAATAAGTAACACATAAGCCACACGCACAAGCAAAGCAAAACAAGGAATTCATTCCCCACTCCCCATGGTAGGCAGGGGTTCAGTCATCTCCGGGAAAGCAGGGCTCCGTCACATGTAATGGTTACCTGGAAAGACAAATGCTATCATTTCAAAAATCCTCCTCTTCCTTCTTTTCCCATGGCTTTATGTGCTAAGCATGAAATCATATGGTAAGGAATACCTCTTTGATCAGTTGGGGTCAGCTGTCCCAGCTGCGTCCCCTCCCAACTTCTTGTGCACCTCCCGCCTACTCGCTGGTGGGGCGGTGTGAGAAGCAGAAAAGGCCTTGGCTCTGTGTAAGCACCACTCAGCAATAGTGAAAACATCTCTATATTATCAAAACTGTTTTCAGCACAAATCCAAGACATAGCCTCATACTAGCTACTATGGAAAAAATTAACTCTATCTGAGTCAAAACCAGCATATTTGGGTAGAAAATGTGTTGCACATACATATTTGTTCTCTCAGGGATGCACAGAATGTACTACGGCTGTCTCATGATTAAGTTGCTACACGTCTATGTTGATGCAACATCATTCTCCCACCCCTGCCTATAGTGAAGAATTCCATCTGCTCTCTGAGATCTCAGTTTGCCTCACAGCAATGCGGAAAAGGCATTGAGAGTTGGAGGCCAGAATTCTACCTAGCTTTATGCATGGTTTTATTCGTAGGCAGTGTTATTTATTGGCTGTGTGGACAGTTATGTAAATAATGATGAAGAAGTGAAGCTCATCCTAGTCCAGACACACCAGCTCCCACTTAGGCTGAAGTATTCTCATTAGCTGACTGCTGTATAGAGCTTGTGATACATGGTTATGATCCTTGCACAAAGCTTTTAAGACTATAGTTGCTGGCTCATGCTCAAGGGAAAGAACGGACTGGCATAGACTACTATTCTTTCTCTTCTAGAAAAATATACCCATCTCTACAGCCAAGCTGCTCCTGGAGGGAAGAACACCCTGTTCTCTGCTATTATGAGCACTTTCTATGTTTTAATCTATGTTCTTTGCTGCACAGCTGGTGGGAGCAGCAACAGGCCTAGAACTGAGGAACAGAGAGAGGCTTTCAAGTGCTGTGTCAGGAGTCTAATCAGAGTATCTGAAAATACAGTATCTGAGTGCAAGAGAAGATGAATAAACTCGATCCTGCTTGAGCAGCCAAACTGTTACTTCACATCAGTGGACTCTTTTAATGAAAAAAATAATTTTTTTTTCTTTTCTCCAGTACTTTATTTAGAATTATTTTAGCAACTTCTTAGTACTGCATTTCATAGAATCTTTTATCTACCTTTCCGTCAACTGTAGACTGACCAAGCTTCAGTTCTTGCTGAGTTTTCACCCATGCAGACATACTGTAATTTCTGAAGGTCCAGGTATATGTTTCTGAAGTCCTCAAAATGTCAAATGTCAGTTTAATGGTATGATTTTGCTATGAAATACCGAATCTCATATTCTCCAGTGGAAGGGAGTGAGATAAATTCTTGATCTTGTGTTCAGAGCGCAGTTCATGCAGCCTGACTTTTTAGTATCTACAATCTAAACACGTAGAAGTGCTGTAGCCTTTTCAGGCTCCTGTTTTGGTTAGCTCAGGAATATTTTTGGGTTCTACATTTAAATGGCTGAATCACACCATAGAAATTTCTTTGTTTCACCACTGTAAAGGGAATCTAGTTAATTAAATTAGAATTCCATTCTCCAGATTCACAAAAGAAAAATACTTGTGTTGAGTAAAGTGCAGAAGCCAGGATCAGCAAAAATTATGTTTGCTAGTGAGAACTAGTTAATGAATCCAGCATATGCATTCTGACCAGACTAGTAACAACGGAAGAAGAGGAAAAAAATTGTCAGGGGAAGGATCACAGCCCCNGAAAGAACAAAACCCCAAAAAAAAAAAAAAAAAAAAAAAAAAAAGTCAAGATTTAAGATATAGACCAGTTCTTTTGAAAGTATGTGAAGGATTTGCCTCCAGCCAGGGACACACCTTCCATTTGTGTTTCAAATACCTGTAAGATTGTTATCTTAGAATGAAGCATGAAAGATTCCACATAGTCAGATCCACAGATATTAAGTATTAAAATCCATTTGCTTTTGTCTGCATAGTACCTCATATATGGAAATATAAACCACTGGAAATTCATATAAAAGCTTACCTGTGAGTTTAGGGAGGGTGTTTAATTCCTGCATGATATTTAGCATGATAGTGACTGTACTAGATGAATTACATCTTTCAATTGCATGTATTTCAAAAGGATTTTGAAAGTTTATGTATAATAGCACTGAAGAAATTTCTGTAAACAGCTGCAGAATACTTCAGAATATATGTATTCATTTTTAGCAACTAAAATTTAACAAAAATTGCATCAGTGTATGCTGAGGACTGACTGGCAGGTTTACCATGAGTCAACATAGTGACTTGGTAGCAAAGAAGGCTCATGGTATCTGAGCTGCATTAGGAGGAATCTCACCAGCATGTTGAGAGAGGTGATCCTTCCCCTCTGCTCAGCACTCAGGAGGCCACACCTGGAGTCCTGTGTCTCGTCCTGGTCTGCTCCCTTCGAACATCAGGAAATCTCTTTTTTTACTATGAGGGTGACTGAGCACTGCAACAGGCTGTCCAAGGAGGCTGTGGAGTCTCTATCCTTGGAGATATTCAAAAGATGTTTGGACATGGTCCTGGGCAAACAGCTCCAGATGGCTTTGCTTTTGGACCAGATGACATCCAGACGTTTCTTCCAAAGTCAGTCATTCTGTGAATTAAAATCCAATGGTCTCATATGCATTCATACTACTGTACTCCTTCTGAAATCCTGATATTTTTTTTCATTTATTTTACATACTGTCATGTAGCAGAACTCTATACTCTTACATTTTCCTGAAGTAAAAACTAATACCTAAAGAGGAATAAAAAAATATATGTCTAGACAAATTTGGAAACTCTGAGTTTCCTTCCAAGAACTAACAGAGCATTTTTGGAAAGGATGTTAGCTGAAATAAGCTAAAGCTACTGGAACAATGTCACCACTCCATCTGACCCAGCTTGTCATGCAGGGTGTTACTGTGGCTAAACAGAGAAGCTGACAGGAGAAAATCTCAGGGACACAAAGGGAGGATGAGTCATCATTCTATGTTTATTGTAACAGCATGCTGGGAATGTGTTTGCAAATGCTAGTATGTGTGCAGGGGTATAGGAATGTGTTGCACCTATAACAAAGACTGTCCTTCCTGATGAAGAGCATAAAAGGTCTGAAAACTCCTTCATTTCCATTATATGTAAGCAAGTCTTAGAAACTCAGTTCCGACTGACTGACACTCATACTTTTGTTCTCCAGACACTAAAGTATGTACCTCTCACTAATTGGCTCCAGTCAAACCCTCTGTATTTATAAAGGTACACTTAAGTACATGTAAGTATTAAGTATTAAAGGTACATGTAAGTATTAAGAAACCCACACAATTTCTGAGGAAAGATTACTTTTACCAGTAGTTAAGTTTTCCTGTCTTTACCTGCTGATCTAGCTACTAATTTCGAAAGTGGTTGTTTTCGTCATTCTCAGTTTCTTATTTGTGCATCTAAATCTTCAAGTCTTTCTGAGACATCACACCAGAAATTCTACTTTTACCCCATCATGAACCTCGTAAGTTATTCTGACCTGGAATTTCAGTATAGATCCCATGGAGGGAAAAACAATGGGGGATGTTATGATGTTTTTAATATACAGGGAAGTATGGAAAGAAGACTTTACGTTAGCTAATCTATCAGTATGTGCTCAAAGGCAAATACAATTTCAGACACATCTTACCTGATTCTAGTCTTAAGTGAGAAGATTCTAGTCCTTTATAGTCACTAGCAATCAAGGAAGTCATGGCAATTAACTTAGATATCTTGGTCACCTGTTTAAATGAAGTGAGTCAAATAAGTCTTCCTAAGCGCCAGACCCTGGCCTAGCAAGGCATCCTGGAGGATCCTGTCTCTCCACTGTTCACTGAGGTAGACTTCTGACAGGTAGCTGGCTGCCTACAATTCTGCGAATCACCCAAATTATGTTTATATACGTAGCAATTTAGACACATCTGCAACTGTCTGGAAAACCAGTCATTGTATTACATGACAAAAAGGAATGTGGGAAAGAAATAGTTATCATATAAATAAAGACAAAGATAATTAAGGGTATAATGCAACCTAATTAAGGTTACACAAGTCATTGTAAATCTGGAGTCCCCTAGCTTTTCGTGGTTTCAGACTACTATTACTTTATTTTACGGAAATTAAAAAAAAACAAACCACCCAACACATTGCTATAAGCAGTAAAGAGAAGGAAAAAAAAAGTATCTTACACAGTTAAACCTCATTATACTCACAGGTGGCAAAGGAAAAGTACCTCTGTAACTCAGGGAATACAAACCTTTAGAGGCTTGCCATAAACACAACAGACGCTGGCTCTATCCTCCCTCCTGCAAAAGCAAGCATGCACACACGCAAAATCCACCCCTAAAGTAAAGACATAACATAAAAACAACAACCCTACTGGGTTAGAAGGAAGGTCTATCTAAACTATTATCCTACCTCTTACAGTGGCCAAGACAGATGTCAAGGAAAGAATTTAATAATGAGTAAAAAATACAGCAGTACTTTGAATACTCTCTTTCCTTTCAACAGTTTGCAGTTCACAGAGGTGGTGACTTTGTAATGAATACTCTTTAATGCATTTTCTTCTAATAAACTCCTCCCTTAAGCTTCTATTGTCTGTAGTATTTGTTGGTAAGTCACTTTAATAATGAAAAATATTAGGAAAGTCTAATTATAAGGATTGTTTTTACACTTCTATTGACAGGTAATTGTTATTAGTCAGAACACCATTAAAAAGTAGATATAATGCTAGTCAAATTATGCTTTCTCAGTGCAGACACAGCACAAAAAAAAACCTGTATGGAGGGAGAAGGGAGTGACCTGTAGTTTAGTAATGACGTTGACACAGAAGATTTTTACCTTGATAGTAAGAGAAAAAACCTACTGAATTACTGATTAAGCAACCTATTATCTTCATTGTCTAACTCCCATTTCACTTATTCCTATGCAATATTATTTAAATGGCACTATTTGCAAAACTCAACCTTTCTTCACAAGTACTCCAAGCATTATAGAAATGAAACAGAACAATCATAGCACATTTTAATATATTCAAACAAGATCTGGTCATTTCCATGTATCACATCACCATGATTTTTCATGCATGTCTAACAGAAAAGCTCAATATTACACATCAGAAAAGCATTTGCAAAAAGGTCAGTTCTAAAAGTAGGAGAGCCAGAGTCACACAGGACAGCAAACTGCTCATTTTTCCTGTTCCCTATGTGATATATACTAACTATGTGACCAACATGTCCTGTCAGGGCAGTAGATCCCTTTCTGAGAGTTTTCTTTTTCACTTTAAGGGAGAATTAAGGTCATGTGGCATGGCTTATTACATCTTCTCCATCTCTCCAAGCCTTAGCAAGAAACAGAGAAAGCTCTGCTCCCCATAGCTCTTTCTCCGAGCCCAGCTTCTACTGTAGTGTCATGCTATGCTCTTCCCCTTCCTCGCTGCACAGCCAGAGAGGAGGGTGTGCTGGGGCCACTGCAGAGGAAGCAGATGTAGTCACTGAAGGCAGCTCATAGCGAAATGATTGGGAGGGCAGTAATAAGATAGGAATTATGGGGGAAAAGTTTGTCTGTGACACGGATGGGGATCATCTGTCAAATGAGGAGGCATAACAAGAGAGACAAGATAGTATCTGTGCCTCAGATCCCCAGTAAGTAAGAAAGAATGTGGGAGAGTAGAAAGATGTGAAGAAGACTAAAGAAGAGGAGTAAGAGAGATTTCTGCCAAGAATCTACAGCTTTACAGAAGTCATATTAATTCTCTCTAGCTCTCTAGTTTCACCTTCACTCACTGGTAACTTTTTTCAGAATCCCTTTCTCAGTCACGACCTGCTAAAAAACAGTTCGAGACCTTGGCAAATCTCTGCCTGCTGTCATCAACCTTCCAAAATACTAATAAGCCACAGTTTCTCCTTAAATTCATTTTGCTGTCACCTCAAAAGCAAATTTTGCCTGCACTACTAAGAAGCTTTGAGCTATTTCTCTGTATACCCTAGAGCAAATCAGTTGGACAGCCAAGCAAGCAATCGGATTTCCTTTCCTCACCAACAGTCTACAATGAAAAAATGCAAAGGAGGAAAATCAGTCATATCCTTTCTGTCTAAACAGTTTCTGACAGCTCATTATAATTATTGAATGTCAATGTGAGTTCAGCCATATGCAAACATATGGACAGAAGTGGTTTCTGCACAAGATTCAACTGGTTCAGAGATATCATGAAGACTCAATGAGTTGGACGTAGATTAAGCAATTTACACAAATATATATTCATGTGCAAATATACAAGACCATGGTCACTATCTTAAAATTTCATTTAAAAAAATAAACCATAGCAATGGCTCTTATCACACACTCCATTCTGTCCCTTCTACATACAGGTACAATGCAATATTATCACAAATATCAGAGAACAGCATCAGTTCATCTAAGACAATATATAAATGCTTCCGAAGTTTTGTCATTGTCAACAATTCTCCAAACAACTGAGGAGATATAGTAAAGAAAGGATGTTTAACACAGAAGTCCCAGAAGCAAAATAGAACAGCTTTCTTGTCTTACATTTGTATATTCAGATCTGTCATAATGCAAGTCAAATTCTATACAATAAGAGTAATAGTTTGTTTAATTATCTACTTACACAGTAATCCATATTTTTCTGATACTTTTTTCCCCCCAAATTTGCCAGTTTTACCTGGAAAACATACAGTTACATCAGTATTTGCAGTAGTACAAATTTATTTTCTTTTTGTTAGAAATTACAGTCTTTTTCTAGTTATTATTCTAAGGTATTTTGTACATTTTCAGTCCCCCTACGCACAAAAATAGATGCTCCAAAGACTTCCTGAAAACTTCAGCTTGAACTGTATTTCTTCACACAGAGAATGAATTGAGTGAGGTACTTAGAAATCTAAAGGCTGAAGAGCTCTCTGTGTCTACCTGAAACTCTGTGCATATGCCAGGCTTCAGCCACATACTTGAAACTGGGACTGAATGTCTGAAATCTCTCCCAGGTTCACATAAACAGGTATTTCTCTTTTCAGTCAGGACCGGTCTTTTTTAAATGAATTAGTTATCTATTCTAGAGAAATGGTACTGCAAAACAGAACACCTCCCTCATCTTCAATTTACTTCAGTGTCCTAAGTGTTCCCCTTAATACTAAATAAGAGTTGTAAAAACTTTCCTTTGTTCCTCATTTTTTGGGACTGTTATGTTTTCATTAATAACTTTACAGTGATGTGGCTTCAGCAATGGGATAGGAGGCTGGTTTCACCATCTCTGCCCTGGCAGTGCTCTGAGGATCAGAGCAGTCTCCTGAGAGAATAGCGTGAGAAGCATGATACTAAAGAAAAAGACAGGCATTTACAGTTCTCATTTATGGGACAAATTTTCTTTATTATGAGTCTTTTGCACTACTAGGCTTGTCAGGAGGTTTAAGCACACAGATGCCTTTTTATTGGCTTCTTTGTGCTTTTTGTAGTCAAAAGAGTAAATAAGGACTGTTTGACACAAGGAGTTATATGGTTTTAGGCCCTTGGAGGGGATTTTTGACTGGAATTTTAAGTAGATGGGGTTTTCCACACACTAAATAGGTTAGACACACTCTCCGAAATGAAAGCCGCTAAATTGTCTCTAAATGACAGTTCACAGCTTGTTTGGACTCACCTATATAAGACATGTACAAAACATGGACATGACATAAGAAATATGTAGCGATATCTTTTACAGCATTCATATTTTTCGACCCTACTCCTATACTGTAATCACAATGATCTTCTTCCCCTAGTTAACTACAAGGAGAGGAACGTTACCTTCATAAAGAGTCTTCATGTCCCTTTCTTACAGCAGCTCTAGGTAACCATACTGCTGCAGTGTTGTTGAACCTATCCCTGTGATGTGGTGCAGTTCTTGGTAGTCCATGGTAGAACACAGCCCAGTTTTATGTCAGTGAAACTTTTTAAATTTTAAAGGTTTAAGCTATTTTTAGCTGTTCTGTTTAGTAAACAAACTCACAAATATATTTCATGATCAGGCAATTAGAGTTATATGTTGTCATTTCTTTTCATGTAAGAACCTGATCTCGTGGGAGCCTGTGAAGACGTAGGGTCAAGAAAGAGAGAGCAGTAATTGAAGATGACAGATTTGGTTTATTAAGGATTTATTTATTCCCTATATGCTGGTGTTCAGCAGCATTTTCACCACATGCGTTCCCTCTGTAATTTAATGTCCACTCCCATCAGTGCTTTTTCTACCCCTACTGAAAGCTAAATAGACTGATGGGGTGTGATGGTTATAGAATTGATCCTGCAATTTAAAATAAATAGAATGCTATTTTTAGATGTAGACTTCAGAAAAAATTATCTTTACAAAAAAGATCTTTCCTTCCTTCTTTTTTTTTTTTCTCCTGACCTCATAATAATAGAAACTATGATGATATGACAAACACACTGTATTTTGGAAACAAACTATTCTATTAATTTTGACTGAAGCTGACTAATAGCATCAAATTAAGACACAGAAACAAAGGATCAGTCTATAGAACACATGTAAAAGAAATATCCAAAGGGCATATACTAATATATTTTGAACCTGATCTAGTGTAGGGTGTCCTTGCATATAGGAGGGGGATTGAAAGTAGGTGATCTTTGAGGTCTCTTCCAACCCTAATCATTCTATGATTCTATGACATATAGATAATCAGTTTAAGTTTTAACTGTTATTTCATAGCCAAATGATGTTACATACAATACAGATACCCTTAAACTTCCATACATTTAAGTATTTAAGCTTATCATTAACCCATCTGATTTCACTGACACCATTTCTACTGCTTGCTGAAATGTGAATATTAGCTTCTACATGTCTTGTTTGTCTAAATGAAAAGCTGTCTAGCCAGATTCCATGTTCTTTTGAAAAATAAGTTCAAGGGAAAGTTGTGCAATTTTTTTAAAAAAAATCTAATCTATTTCAAATTCAACTAAGTAACTTCACAGATAAAACAAACAACAGTTATCTCACAATTAAAAATTAGTGCAAAGTTCTAAAATAAAGGGATATTAAATAAACAGGTTTTAAACAAGGTTTTTAGTTGGAGTTGCATTTTGACTAATTATAGCTTAGCTATTGCTGCTACTATTAGTCGTATGGAGCAACGTCTTTCTGACTAAGTACACAAAAATTTCTAGTACAAATACTGAGAAATGTACTCACTGAGAATAGTTGTTCCTCTAAACAAAGTAACTGAAATATTAATGAAAAAGAACAAAGATAAATTCCTTGAAACTTAGACCAAATATTTGCAGAATTTTCTCTCTAATTATTTCCACTATTTTATTTAACTTTGCAAATATTACTGAAGACATAGGATGCTATGAATTTAAATATGGAGAAATTGCTAGGACTTAAACTTCAGTGTAGACAATTGTAAAAATAACCACTATTATTATTTTTGCAAGACTTTGATAGTAAAGAACTATGCATAAGTAAAGCCCTGTGTTGGAAGTCTCATACACAAAGTATACTTTTTGAGTCTCATCATTTTAGGTAGATTAAATATACACATGGGAATTTTAGTTCTATTCCCTCTGAAGGAGGAAACCTGAAGTGAAACAAAAAGGAATTTTTTAAAAAGTATATATTTCAAGAGAGAGCTAATGTGTAATTTGTCTTTGGATCCCATCTTCAAGTACCTTTTTGTTCAATTAAAAGCATTACTTCCTATGAAGATCTTGAGCAAACACTCGTTTTCCTCAAGTCACAGGCTCTCTCTTCACCTCCCTCTAAATGTCAACTAAAAACTGGTGGAGAAGGTTTCTCATTTGTCCTGGGCCTTGATGTTATTAGCCTCTAAAGTTAATTTTGGCAGGCTATAAAATTCTCTAACAGGCCTCAGAAATCCGGCACACAGATGTTTCCTGCAACATTTGCTTTATTTGGATTAATTGCTTTTGAAGATGCAATGCACTCCAACTGTGAGCCACATCAAATTTCTCCTTCCATTTAGAGAAACTTAGTCACTTCTTTCAGCTTTTGGCTGAGGTTTCTCAGGATTCTTTCCTTCTTGCTCGTGTTTTCTCTTAAGCTTAACATTACATGAACAGAGTTATACTCAATACTCTCTCAGAAGTACGTATCTTTAGACTGATTTACTTCTGTACAGAATGAAATCTCAGCCTGTCTTTTAAGTTAAAATCCCAACAGATTTGTGTGATGGGTTGACCTTGGCTCACCAGCTTGTGCCCACCAAGGTGCTCTATGACACCCCCTTCTTAACAGGACAGAGGAAGAAAATGCAATGGAAAAGCTCCTGGGTTGAGCTAGGTCTGAGAGGATGCTCACCAGTTACCATCATGGGCAAAACAAACTTGACTTGGGGAAATTAATTTAATTTATTGCCAATTAATAACAGATTAGGAGAGTAAGAAAAACAGAACTAAAACCATTTTCATCCCACCTTCCTCTTCTTCACGGTCTCAACTTCATTCTCAGCTCTTCTACCTCCTTCCCCTCCCCCAAGTGGGGCAGCAGGATGGGGAATGGGGGTTGTGGTCAGTTCATAAGTCCGTTTCTGCCACTCCTTCCTCCCCACACTTATCTCCAGCATGGGGTCCCTCTCATAGGATAAAGTTTTTCATGAACTGCTCCAGTCTGAGTCCTTTCCACAGGATTTTGTTGAAGAACTGTGCCAGCAGAGATTCTCTCAATGGACTGTAGTCCTTCAGTAACAGACTGCTCCAACATGGGTCCCCCATTGGCCTCAGTTCCTGCCAGGAGCCTGCTCTGGCATGGATTCTCCATGTGCTGCTGTTCCCTTCAGAGTATATCCACTTGCTGTGGTGTGGAGTTCTTTTTGGGCACCAGGATGGGTATCTGCTCCACTGTGGTGCCCCATAGGCAGCATTGGGACAACCTAATTCACCATGATCTTCTCTACTGGCTGCAAGGGAATCTCTGCTCCAGCATCTGGAGCACCTCCTCCTCCTCCTTCTCTTCCTCATTCTCTGGCCTTGGTGTTCGCAGGGCTGTTTCTCACATTTTTCTCAGTCCTCTCTCTCACAGCTCGTACACAGCATTTTTTACCCTTTCTAAATCGTGTTATTACAGAGGCTCCATTAACATCACTGGTCAGCTCAGTTCTGGCCAGCAGCAGATCCATCTTGGAGCCAGCTGAAATTGGTTCTGTCCACATGAGGGCAGCTTCTGGTGTCTTCTCACAGAAGCCACTCCTGAAGCCCCCTTGCTACCAAAACCTTGCCATGTAAACCCAATACAGTTTTGAAAAAACCTTTACTCTTGATAAATTCATGAACACTATTCTGCCTGAACTCAAGATAAAACCCTGTCAAGTTCAGCTTAGAAAGCGTATAGTTTCACATATGGCACTGCATATTTCTTGTCCATGTCTTGTACATGACACATAGGTGAGTCTGAGTGAGCTGTGAATTCCACTTTTGTAGAATGTATAAGCTGTACATGAGAAGCCCTACCCACTGCAGCGATTTATTTAACCTGGAGGAGAGAAGGTTCAGGGGGACCTTAGCAATACCTATAAGTACCTGACCGGAGGGTGTAAAGAAGACAGAGACAAGCAGCTCTCAGAGGTATCCAGTAACAGGACAAGAGGCTATGGGTGCAAACTGAATTACAGGAAATTCCATTTAATCTTGTTCTCTTCCCTTAGAGATATAAATCTCAGACTGTAAAACTGAGATCTCCCAAAAAAAACTAGAAATCGGTAGGCTCGAAGATGCCTACACAAAAGGTGAAACTGAACAGTGCTATTTCCCTATAACTGCCCTTTTTTCTATCTTTATGTGACTACTGTCTGCTGTGATGTATTTAGAAACAAAGCTTTTGGAACAAGGGTGACCTCTTTCTTTTGTCTTCATGCAACACTGGATACTAAGGACACCCATTTCCCTGTAGCACATTTTCTGCAGAGTTTTAGCGGAACCATTGCTATTTAAAATCTTTTATTTTATTGGATTTTTGAACAGCACAGAAAGTATGAATATAAACCCAGAAGTGGGCCATAACTGAACATGTATTAGAACAAAAAGTGAGAAGGGAGGAAAAAAAGACTATACAGGGATTTTAATTAAAATTGAAGTTACTTACCAATGCATTTTATATTTATATACTCAATTTTGTGTATATTTTAAATATACAAAAATACATTATGTATATGTAATAAAGATACTTACAAATACTACTTCTCACTTTGAGAGAAGAAATACTAATATTTGAATCAAGAAAAAATAAGAACAAGTTAAAAGAAAGACATACTTTATCCATAAGGAGCAATTTACCTGCCTGTGAAAGTTCCCATGTTATTTTCAGGTTGATCTGTGCACAATTTGAAAGAAACAATAAAAGTACATTTTTCGTATCTAATAAGTTAACCATATATTCATAAAGACATAAGATAATTAATGTGGGAATGACCTTGGGAAGGCTTTCGTTCAATTTCCTGCTGAAAGCAGGGCCAAATATGATGTAATACAAGGATGCCCAAGACTCTGTCCAGCTGGATCTTGAAAATCTCTGAGGACCAAAACAGTACATCCTACCTGGGCAATCTGTCCCATTATTTGACTGTCCATACAGGTAAAAAAGTCCTTCTGCCAAGACTTCCCTTGTTTAATTCATGTCTATGTCCTCTCATCTTTCAGCTACATACTGCTGTAGAGATCCTGTATTCTTGCTGACCTCTCATAGCTATGGGGTCTGCTGTTAGGTCCCTCACAGTGACCTCTTCTCCAGGCTGAACAAGCCCTGGTACCTCAGTCTCTCCTCAAAGGGCAAGTGCTCCAGCCTTGGACCACCCTGGTGGTTCTCCCCTGGATTCACACCGACATAACAATATCTTAAATATCTGAAGTCCATACTTGAAAGGTTAACAAATTTTCATACCAGTCAAAATAAAATATGCTATGCAGTAAAAAGGTTTCTACAATATGAAAGCAAAGAGGCTCAATTTTACAACGGAATAAAAAAAAAGAGGAAACCCAAGATTTCCTGAGTTATCCTTGTATAATTAAGGTAGTAAGTTGTGCCACATACTGTAGATCAAATGTTTTAGATACCAGAATTAGTGTTCTAATTTACAGTAATATATCGTACAATATTGCTATATTGTTCGTATTATTGGAATATCACTCCAGACAGTGCAATACAGCAGGAGAAGAATGACTCGTGACACAATAAACATTTTTTGATGGACAAGCTTAAAAGCACTGATCTTCCTCAGACTTCTGAAGATGAAACTACAATATATGCCTGCTGAGAGTGGACAAAACAATTGCTAAAAAACCCTGGCCCTAGGAAAGTAGTACACAGGAAATGATCACTGTGTTTCAGAACAGTTCTTCATTCTTAGCTCTGCTTGTTCCTTTTCTGTTTCTAGCCTGTTTCTAAGGAGTCAGGTATTTTTAGAACAGCAGTTCTTGTGCTGTAAAGGTCCAGTTAAAATACCTGAAATACGATCACATACCTCTACCAAATGGCTGTGAAAAGTCCTGGTTTCTGAAAGTTCAAACTTTCAAACTAAATTTAGTTCTATCTATCCACTATAAAGGAAGTCTAAGTAAAAAACTTAGTGTTTATTGACTTTATGAAGTATTTGGTGTCAATGCAAGTTCACAGCACCTGCCTCTGTCTCTTTGTGTATACTCCACTCATTTGTCTTCCTTAGTAGTTCATGCCTTGCTTCAGAAAACTGGTTTGGTTGGAAAAAAAATCTTTTTTTTTTCTTCTTTTATTTTTTCCATTTATCAGTTTAATCCACAGCGCAGCTAAAGGTAGTGAAAAATCAAGTGAAAAAGTGGTTGGTGTTAAGGTGGGAACAATGACAAGAAACTTAAGTTTGTATTTCCAGTTGATATTTACATGTTGCAGTATCAAACAGAAGCAACAGAAGATAATTCTTAAACAGCTAAATTTAGATAAGCAGAATCTAACTCCCCATTTGGGAAAATGAATGTCCATGTCCATGTCCATGTCCCACCCCCCAAATAAAAAAAAAAAGGTAATGAAAAATGAACCATAAATGTGGCAGGGTAATATTTACCAAAATTACCTATTTTAAATACCAATTGATAAGAATTACATTAATGTTTTTCTTCCCTTTTCTTTGAGTAGTGAGAACAAAGAATTTTAATATAACATTTTAGAACATTTCATACTATCTTGAACATATATTTATGTGAGTTTGAAGTAGCTGGTTACATTACTAGCATCATATTTCTATTTAATTTCCCCTTTTAAAAAAAAAAAATCTAGAATTCCTGAGTTTATTGTTTCTAGATCCCTCCAAAAAATAGGGGAAACTTGTGTTTTATTGCTGTTGTTCTGGTACTTTAAATCTAAAATTAGAATGGACTTGCCAAAAGTTACTTGTCATTGGCTTTATACTTCCTTTATTATTGTTTCTATTACTTCAGGCAGAGAATAATTTATACAATGTCTTTATTAAACTTTGTTAATACTTTCGCTGCAAATGAAACAAAAGTTGAAACAAATACGCAAAATTCATTTTGTAGAATAGTTTAGATCTGGGATTTATATCTCGGTAAACTCAAGGGTTCATTACAAAGAGGTAAACTTGCAGATTAGAAATGGTCAAGCATTTACAATAAGACTTAATGGCAAGCTCCAGATAAGGTCTGAGAGCCTTAGGTGGAATGGAAATATCTATGTCTAACATTGTGACCCAAATCCCTTATTCAGATCCTGCCCATTCCCACAAGTTTTATTAATGTAACACTTTCAGGCATTCCTAAAGTAACTCAGAAGTGATATTTTGAGTCTTGATGGAGCTAAGTGTCTTGTCATTGACATCTTGTAATAAACATAAGTAAGTGTGCTCTGCAATCTTCTCATCCCATCCAATAATTTCTTTATGGCTGTAACAGCTGTTTAAACACTCCTGATATTTGCCTAAACAATTGGGTTCCACCAAAATACAGTGTGGTTGTTTTCATACATAACTGGACTTAGTCTCCCTTTTTATTATTGTTTAATGGATGAAATATTTGTCAGGCAAATTATTGCTTTTCGTGACCAAAGGTATTAAAATCTTATAGATTTAATTTCAAAAACAAGCTCTGGTAACTAAATCAGAGTTAAACTTGAGAATCAGTGTAATGAAGGGGGCTACCTACTCTTCTGAAGTTGTTTCATTGCGTAGAGAAAAGTTCTTTGCTATGCAGTAAAGGGTTCAAAGTTTTAGAGTAATAAAAGTTATGTAAGAGAAACACAATTCCAATGACAACTAAACTATTTGGAAAAGAAAATCTTCGGTTTTGAAGTATACACACACCAGGTTGGGGCAGGGGGTAGGATGAGATTGCTTGGTTTTTTGCTTTCTAATTCTGTATTTTAACCCCCAAAATATTAAATTAATGCTAAATCAATGTCCGAGATTTCTCAACCCCAGAAGGCAGAGTAATATCCCTCCTTGTTCCCCATTTGAACTGAGGGACCTGAAACAATTTTCTAGGTAGCATAAAAACTCCCAGAGAGGAACAACTGATAACTTTTCCTCTGCCTTGAGGCCAGAATAGCCTCTCAGTTAAGGTGCTCTCCTGAAAGACAGAATTCCGTTTCTGTCCCCTTATATTTTCATTGGTAGTTCAACTTGGGCCTCTAATTTGCTGGGTTGAGAGGAGTGATGCAAAACATTGACCTATTGTACACAGGTAAGTAGGTAATGTTTTTTCCATAGTATTTTGACATTATTGTTGCTAAGGTTACAGGCAGATGCCTAAGCCCTGCCCTGAGGTGTAACTATGGTAACAGATGACGAGAAATTACTGGGTGTGACACGAAAAAAGACTGAACATGGCAAATAACAGTGCAAGAAACTGGTGGGAGTTACGAACAGTGCTATGAGATGTTGCTGAATGGTTCAGGAGGAAGCAAGCAAGAGATGGCTGATCTTCAAAGGGAGCACCTGGAACCTTTTGGGAAAAGGAATCTCACAAAACCAGCAATGTCTTGATGACACTATTGGTGATGTAAAGTTGAGATATCCTGGGAAATAGTAATGGTTTCCCAACGACTGATGGGGAAAAATTAGAGATCTTGGTTTGGGAAGGAATAATGTCAGAGAAAGGGAGGGATCAAAGTGGATCAGGGAAAAATAAGCATGGGAAAATGAAGAGAAGAGGTCCAGTTTGAATGCAGACTAGTTGCATGTGAGTGTTTATACTGTGTGTCCATTGGGAAGAGGTGTTCAGCTGTGTTACCCTCTGGACCCAGCACAGAGAAAAGCAGTACCATTGCTTCTAAGGAGCCAAGAGGGAAGAATCAACTGAGCCTTTCGCTATACAGGATTCAGTCATCCTTACCAGTCTCCAGTGAGATTTGTACATTTGTTAAGAGCAAAACCAAGTTTTTTGTGCTGTTTTTCCAGTGGACATTCAGCAGCCATCAATCCTAGTATCTTATGTCAGCATCAAAGCATCTAAAGTATTCTGAACTGAAGGTTCCTTCATTCTAAGCTTTTTTTTTAAAAAAACCTACCTCATTTGGCAGAGCCTAAATTTCTTTACAAATTCTATAATCGACCCAGAACCCTAATTTAGGGACCTTTAGGGAATATGGGTTTAGAACTATGTCTTTGTATCCTTTAGGTTTTCTGAGTTTGAACATGTCTCACACACTTTCTGCATAATGAATTCCCAGTGCGAGAAGTATTCCTGTGTGGTTTGTAGGTTTAGGTTCTTCATAAATTGAGCAACAAATAGCTAGCAGGTATTATACTTCATTAAATATGGATCAATATTTTTTAGCAGTTTTTTTAGTTGGACTTTCATCATCTCATACTCTTTTATTCAGTTATGCTTACAGTTGCAACATTTTTTTTTCTGAATGTTTTTGTTTTTCTCTTCCTCTCATTTTAGGTTTAGAAATATTTTGTTAGCTTTTTTTACTGTTCATGAACGTAAAAAAAACCCCAAACACTTGAGATAAAACATCTGGTTTGTATAGATAATTTAATTTTATTGCCTGAAAACCTCAGCAGTATGGCTTAGAAATATTATATTGGCACATTCTTCACTCGGCTTGGACATAGTAGATCAAAGACAGAGAATAACTGCAAATTACAACTTCCTAATCTTTGAGTATTTCACTCCATTGCAAAATAAGGACACTAGATGCAATCTCTAAGTCATTCCTTCTGAGAACTTAACATTGCAATTTTCTATTCCTCTTTCCTTCATGCTTTCCATTAAGAAGGTCATGTCTCATGTGTAACGTTTCTCTGAAATTCACCCTGCGGTCCTGTATTCCTTGACCATTTGGGGACACTTTATGCAGGAGATGAGGGAGTGAATTCTGCCCTTTTTTTTGCAAATGCTCTGCATTTCAGTAAATGTTTCCCATCAGGAAAAAAGGCTCTATTAATAAATCACAGAAATTGTTTTAAATACATTGGATTTTGTCAGTGTGTTTGAGAGTTGTATTTAATCCTATACAGAGAAATACCAGATTGTATTTTTTTTTTAGAAAAAAAAGGATAATTTTTTTTTCTGAATTAAGATGGTCTAGAAGGAGAAATTATAACAACAACAACAAATTGAAAGGCAGTATTTGATTTGAAATTAGAAAACTACATAAATAGAGGGGAAAACAGTAATTAATGATATAGAGGAGATCTGAAGGTGTTTTCACAGAAGTCGGTAGTAGAAAGAATACTAGGCTAATGGATACTTGTATACAGACTGAATGTATTCCAGAAACACCACAGAGGTATGTCTGGATAGTTGGTAAGGTATAACAATGTTGTGTATTTAAAACATTTTGTAATTTCCCAGTATTTTCATAAGGCCAATCTTTACCATAATGCATGTCTTTATATACACAACAAAGAGGATTGGAGATGTCCATGATGCTCTCACAAAAGAAAGCTACCAGACTCTTTCCTTTTATCCTTTTTCCCTGCCTTGAATAGTCCTTAATTACCTCAATTTTTTAAATAATTGTATCTTTTTGTTAGGTGTCTGCATAATGGATGAGTTTTCTTTGTTGTCTTAGAAAAAATCACCTCCTCCTCCTGCTTCAATGTGCTTTTAGAAGGGTTTTTCTGTTGCCCTCGGCTTCTATGAATTGAACCCAGATGTCTTTTCTCTTTGGAGTTGTTGAACATTTTGAACTAAATGTGTCCCTTGTGCAATAATGGAGTGGAAGAAAGTGTTTCACTTATATGTTGGTACCTTTCAAGGCTCTTTACATGCTTGTTGCAAAGGCAGCTTTATTTAGGTACAAAAATGCTTTTCCATATTAAAAAGAAAACCAAAAACAAAACAAAACAAAAAGACAAAACCAAAACCCTCCAAGCTATAAAAATATCAAGGTAAGAACTTAAAATATTCTGTGGTTTGGGGCATTTCAATCTCAGAAGACCAAAATAGACATAACTTAAAAGAATCTCGTCAATGCTGCCACACATGCTGCCAAGCAACTAAAGCCTGGAAACGGCCACCTGGCTACACTCAGCTATCCAGGATACAGAGGATTGGACTGCAAGCCTGACTAACACTGTGCACTGTTGCCTAATTATGAGGCAGATATATTTGTTGCTTTTGACAGGGTGATGGTCTACTTAACTTTTGTGTATTCTACCACTCCTCCTGCCTACAGAACATCTGCATCTTTCAGACCAGCATTTTTGCTCTCTCAGCCTTGTTTTTGGCCATCAGTATAGGTGTTACCCTGTGGAAAGAACCCTACATGGAATTGGCTTAGGTTCTTGCATCCTGTCCCTAGCCACAGTGGCAGACCTCCCATGTCTGTTTATCTGTCCCTGAAAAGATCTGCGTGCTTAGAAAGTAATTCACAATCTCAGAAGGACCTTAACTGCCAAAATTTTGATGCACTCACTCATTACTCATTCCATGTAAAAGTTTGCGTAACTTTTGCTGTCAGCTTCTTATTAATGCAGAGAAAGATTTAAAAAAAAATAAATCCTAACTTTAATTTGCAAATTCTTAATAATTTTAATATGAATGATTAGACCCATTTCTATGATGCAGTCTAACAGATAAAAACTTTTTTTTCTGTGTAAGCTAATATCTTGATTTTTCTTGCTTCCCTGTTACTCATTCTGTTGTTTTAAAGAGAAGGTTATACCTTTGTATTTCAGTAAATTCAACTCTTCAGGAAAAACAAAACAAAACAAAGCAAAAAGCAATAGAGTCAGAACTATCAAAGGACCTCGTATTGCAGATGATTTTCTGCTAAGAAGAAGTGGCCATAATCACACACATGATGCATGTATTTTAGCTCTAATTTCAGCTAACAGAATCTGACAGCCTTTTGCATAGTCTCTTGTTCTTAATTGTGCTACAGCTATGACTCTACTTTTATTATATTAGACATGATACTGATATATTTTAAACGGCCTAGTAATTACAGTAATGTCCTTAGGCTACTGCTAATTTCAACTTCAGCTTTCATTTAACTTCATGCATGTGTGTGTGCATGCGAAAAGGAAAGCAAATGGAGTCTTCAACAGTCTGTCAGTTTAAAACTATTTCAAAATACTAGTTCATAAAATAATCCTTAGAGTAATCTAGTATGTCCAAACTGCCAGTAATCAAAGACTATTTAATCATTACTCTTTCTCAATAGACAAGTCAAAATTATCATCTCAGCTACTCAACATGTTCATATGCTTGTTTTATTCATGGTAAGAATAATAAATTATCAGCAGCATAGAAACAGGGTAATTTAATTTTCTGGATAACAAACCAGACTCTGGTAACATACAAGCTACTTCTCCTGCTTGACAGCACATATGCTATACAGAAAAAAAAATAAAAATTGGAATTTGTATTCTCAGTTTAAGAAAGCTTAAGGGGTTTTTCTAAAGAAGAAAAAATAAAAAAGGAAAAACAATTCCAAGTCAAGAACCCAAACAAATTACTTTGGCCAGGATAAATATATGAAGACAAAATCAACTTTTTCTTTTCCTCTCCTTCATATACAATAATTGTTTGTTAAAGCAATTACAAGTTTCCAAAGTCATCTTTATCTTTAGAACTTTATAAAGACAAAAACTTGAAAACCAGTTACAGTGTACTAATTTTTTATACTCAGCTGGTGTTTGCAAAATGCAGTGAGTAATCGTCACAATGTGTATTTGTGCCAGTGGTGTTTGCTTTGTTTTCTGAATAACTTGAAAGCTTTTTATGCTCATTGTCCTTTTCACTGTCATGTCAAATTATTCACAACAAAGTAATAGAGATGTGACGCAATAAGGGGAATGTGCATATAATTTCTTTGTTTTCCCTGTCTTTTTAAACACATGGTGTGGTTTTAATTTATGAGTCTGTCCTCCAACATTATTTTCTTCAGAAATGGCGTGTCAGAACTGTTTGTGGTTTCCCATATGTATGACCTAGGTATGGGTCTGTTTGCTGACTTACAAAGTAAATTAGAGACTCCCTTCGACATTGTTGGATCACTCTTGTCTCCATATGTGAGAAAAGTATTACATCTTTATAAATATGTAACTAGATATGTAATGAGCATCTGGTAGAAAAAGTATTTTTTTAAGCTCTGAACTTGCTGTATCCTAGAACATTTTAGTACCTCTTATAGCAGCCTTATCAGCATCAGTCACCAGAGAATATAGTGTCAAGAAACCTAGTAGGAGGAAAAAAAATGACAGAAAGGAGAAGGAAGCAACATGAGTAATCTCTGTTGAATTTAGGAAATATTTAGGCTTATTCTTCTGAGCTCTAGGCTCAACTTTGGCAAATTAGGGACTTATTCTGTACCAGGAGGGGCATGCTCATTTGCTTTAATAGAGACTAGTAAGTCACTAACATAACTTCCTTCAGGTAGTAATTTAATAAGAGTTAGAAACTGAGAAACAGACGTTATGCCTACTGTTTTTCTGCTCAGATAAGCAGTTGAGGTATACATATTAAAACTTGAGTACAGGCAGACCTCTTTAAAATCTTATCTGTTGTGTCACTGAGCTAAGAAAAACTTTTTAAAAAGCTAACACTCAAGAGAATCAAATAGTGTGGGTCTGGTATGATTAGTGGAGATACAAAGGTGAACAGGTTATCATGTACTTATTTTGAACCTTAAAGAAAAAAAGAATCTTTCCCTCTTTCTCAAAGGTTGAATTTGGCTATAGTTTAAAAACTTTGACTGTCTTACATAAAATGTTAGTTCTTCCTGTCACAGAAGTGTTGCATGTGGACTCAGTGCCTGGTAAAATTATGGAGAAAATTATGCTGGAAGTTATCGAAAACCACCTGAAGGACAATGCAGTCATTGTTAACAGCCAACATGGGTTCATGAGGGGGAGGTCCTGCTTAACCAACTTAATTTCTTTTTATCACAAGGTCACCCATCTAGTTGACGAAGAGAAGCCAATGGGTGTTTTCTTTTTGGACTTCAGTAAAGCTTTCGATACTGTTTCTCACAGTATCCTTCTGGACAAACTGGCCAATGTATAGCTAGGCAAAAACATAATAAATGGATGAGTAATTGGCTGGTGGGCTGTGCACAAGAAGTTATACTTAATGGAGTTACATCAGGCTGGCAGCCAGTCACTAGTGCGGTGCCGCACGGCTCCATTTTGCGGCCAATTCTTTTCAACATTTTCATAAACAACTTGGATGTGGGACTATAAGGAATCGTGGGCAAGTTTGTGGATGATACTAAATTGGGAGGAGCTGTGGACTCCGTTGAGGGTTGTGAGGCCTTGCAGAGAGATCTGGACAAATTAGAAAACTGAGCAATCACCAGCCACATGAAGTTTAACAAGACGAAGTGCCAGATTCTGCACCTGGG
>VWZZ01000287.1:32274-84229 GCA_013399095.1 Psophia crepitans | reverse complement strand
CCCACCCCCCCAAAAAAAAAAGAAGAGATCAAACAAGAAAAGTGGTACTGGAGATGTATTTTTCCTATGACTAAAAGAGTGTCTGTCAAAATGTGATCTTCTAGAGCTTTTAATTAAATATTAATATAAAGGGGAAGAAAACTATCTCACTAACTTGCTTCCCTCAAGCACTAAATGCACAGCACAAATGTGTATGCACAAATTATATTATTTTCAACAAATAGGGCTCCATAATATGAATTTTTTTTTAAGTGTTCATCTTACATGTGAGCAAACGGGAACAGATGTAGTGGCAATTCTACATCTCATTAGTCTGCATAGTGCCTTGAAGGTTACAGACAAAGTTAATTTCAGGCATCCAGTACTCTCATCCTCCTCAACATGCACATTCAGTTAAAATCCCTTCCTTCCCAAGAGCAGCTTTCACACACACACAAAAAATAAATAAATTGATTCACCATGTTATCCTGCAGTTGCCTCAATTGGAGCTGTAAAAGTGCTAAAACACATATGACATGCACCAGTGTTGCCATATGTAAGTCTGCCTCAGTGTCTTTCCAGCTCAGAGATGGTCTGCTAAGTACACATGAACTGCTGAAACTTTCAGTTTATGGAATGAAAACATTTAAGCTGTAATTTTCAATTTAGCTTTGGCATAGAATCCTTAAAGCATAAATAGGTTAAATATTTAGGCATACTTTAAAAAAAATAAATAAACAAAAAAGACAACAAAAATAAATTTTCAATATTGTGTGCCTGTCTTTGGTTAAATAAATTGGTAAAATAAGAGCCTTTTTGCCACTATTCAAAACAATCAGCTACAAATGCTGCCTCACGCCAAATATGAAGGTTCAGAAAATATGCACAGACAGATTCCTATGTTACATAAATTTAGAATCAACTTTGACAAGCTTCCAGCTGAGCCTGCAGAGCAGGCTCAACGCTGCAAATCATTATGCATGCAAGACGCCTCACTGAAATCTGCAGGACTTCTCATGTGAGTGCATGCTCTCATTTGCATCAAATATCTGTAGAAGCCAGTTCCTTGTTCAGATGTTACATGTGACAAAACCACGTTGGCCTGTCACGGTTCTGTCTGGGATAGAGTTAATTTTCTTCCTTGTAGTGTGTATAGTGCTGTGCTTTTGATTTAGGATGAGAATAATGTTGATAACACACTGATATTTTGGGTGCTGCTGGGCAATGTTTACACTAAGTCAAGGACTTTTTGGCTACTCACACTGGCCTGCCAGCCAGTAGGCCGGGGGTGCACAAGAATCTGGGAGAGGACACAGCCAGGGCAGCTGACCCAAACCAGCCATAGGGATAATCCATACCATACGATGTCATGCTCAGTATAAATCTTGGGGGAAACTGGCCAGGGGTTTAGACTGCAGCTGGGCATCAGTGATCTGTGGGTGGTGAGCAATCTTGCTGCACACCTCTTGTTTTCTATATTCTAAAACAATAATAATAATAATAAGAAGAAGAATACCACAACTATTATTATTATTGCAATCATCATCATCATCTTCCTTTTCTGTCATGTTAAACTATCTCAACTCATGAGTTTTACTTTTTTCCCCCCAATTCTCTCCCCCATGCCATGGTGGGGGCGGTATGAGTGAAGAGCTGTGTGGATGTTTTAGCTGCCTGCCAGGTTAAACCACAACATGGCCTCATCTAGAAAATCTATTCGTACGGTGGGACCTCTGCAGATTTGTTATGCTCTGTGTAGTGCTTGACAAGCAGCTAAGTGACCTGGCATTATCTCCCTCGTGCCTGAAGCCTTTCAAACTTTCAGTGAACTTCTAGGGAAATGAAAGTAAATTAAAAAAAAAAAGAGGAGGGGGGCAGGGAAGAGGGGAGAGCGGTGTTATCCGGTAGCACAGCATCCAGGAGACCTAAATTTCAATTCTCACTTTCTCTCACCCCCTATACTGGAAAAGCTGTTGAGGCAGCTGTTCAGTGTTGCCTGCCGTTTGGTTGCCATTCAGCAACGACCTCTACACAAGTCGGTGATGGGGCTGATGAGAACAAACTGCAAATCCCCTCTCAGTCTTCCACAATTATAAATATGGAAGGCTCATTGGGCAGTCCGAGATGCTAGAAATCCTCAAAGTGTAACCACTGTGTTTATGTCAGTACTTCTAATACCTACTATTTTATCATGAGTCTTGGCATGTGCATTTCCTTTAACATCTCTGTATTGGAACGGTACAGTTACTTTTTGCCTTCCACTTTCAGTTACAAAGCTCTCCTTTAGTTGTACAGAAAAGGTAAAAGCAGCTTCAAACCAGTGAAAATGTAACATTTTCAATATTTCAACTCTTTTTTACCTAATTTGTGTAAAAATATCTACAGAAACAAGCAACCCTCCTCACTTGTTATTCAAAATAATCTCTTACTCTTAAAATATGTATTTAAATATAATTTCTAATCTGATAATGAATTTGACAAAAACGTTATTCTCCTGTTGTTATTTTATATAAAGAGCAAAACCAGAAGTTCATGTCTCCCTGTCATTCCTTCTTTCTCTGCATTTCTTCATTTCAGGAGCAAAAGCTCCTTTTAAAGGTAGAAACAGCTCAAAGTATATTTATAGCTTGTGTCGTTTTGTGTTGCTCTGTGTAAGAGAGAGTCTCTTTATCAGTATGTCTCAGGAAGTGGGCTCATCACCCATCAGAAATATTAATCTCAAATTAGGTTCCAATAATCCAGTGCGAATTTGCAGGCATTTCAGAATTTTTAAACAAATTGTGATACCATGCTAGTTGCCAAGGGGCATTACATTTGAGGAGATTTTTCCTTTTTTGAGTCATGCTTTAATAGTCCAATAAGATGTTATACCTCTCCTGATGCGTAGTGCTCTGGCAGTACCTATGCAAAATTTATGAACATGACCTGTTTTATCTGATTATATAGAACTACACAGAAAAAAAGCTTTTTTTTTTTTTTTTTGTGGCAATTGCATTAGCTGTAGGTTGTCGGAAGAACAGCAGAATATTGATTGAAAAAAATAATCCCTAAATTTTGAATAAAAGTAATTCACAATGACAAGTCCTTGTAATAAATCAAATAACTTCCTTTTTGGCTGCAGAAAGGAGGACATCTTTTTGTTTAGGCTTCCTTCAAAAATCTGTATACATCATTGTGCTGTAAATTTGAGAGAAACACACTAAAAACTAGTTTTCTAAAACAACCGCCTTTTGAGAGAGATAATGAGATTAGTTATGTTTAAAACATTTGGAAATAAGTACCAAATGAGTGTTGACCATTGATATTTATTAATCATAATGGCTGCTGAGAAAGTATGCTGAATAAGAGAGTTGTGCACCTTACAGTCCTCTAATAGTTCTAACAATGTACACAAACTAAAGTAGGAGTTAGAATAAAATTAAAAGGAAAGCTCTTTCTATTTCCTCAAACTCTTTTACCTATCTTTAAATAATTTTTTTTTTTTATTCTAAAAGGAAATATGTAAGCAAAGATAATATTACTATGTAAAATAATTCTGGTAAGTGTTATATTTTTAATGTTATATTTACTGAAATAGCTCAGTAAAATTTCTAGAGGAAGCATTGAAAGGGAATAATGCTGGTCATTTATTTCTACTCCAAATAAGTTTGTATTTGCTAATAATAATTTGCGAATGTACTAGGCAAGGTACAAACAGACAGGAAGATACAGACATAGAGACTTTCCAGTCTCTGGAATTATTAAGGAGCTGTACCCTTCTGTTAAAGTAATGATAACAGATTTTTCCCTTGGTCTGTTTTCTATAAAAACTGACTGAAAAACTGATAAGAAAAATTAATTTATAGTATCATCTCTGAGGAGTCTTTTTATTATAGATTCTGCACTAGCAATAACCTCTTCTTCAAGTTGAAAATATAATAGCACAGTATATGAAACATTCTGGTTTTAATTTCCAAATTATTTTTTTTTTCAGTCTTGACAAGATGCAATTGTCCTCATTTACAGGATAACTGTTGATTCCATTCTTTTTCCTTCCAAGTTTTATCTAAAGATTTGATAGTTTAATGAATGTAAGCAAAATTATTTACTGCACTGTTCAGAATTCCTGATCTGATGTCTAAACCCAAAGGTTTCAGCTTCCAAAATTCTCCCTAAAATGTTCCTTTTTAAAAATACAGACATAAGCATCTGGCGGAGGGGGGGGGGACCAAAACAAAAAAAACACAAAGGCCAGCAAAGATAGGCACAGTTTGCATGCTTAAAATATAAACATATTTTATTTAAAAAAAAAAAAAATGTTTATGAGTTAACTTCTGACAAATGCATGTCCTTGTATTTCAAAGATATAAGCAAACACATGTTGTTACATGCATTCATCTCGTTTGCTAAATCTCTGTAATTCCTGCTGAAACGCACCTGTTGCATCCTGGGGTCTTTCTTCCCCTAATCATTCAGACACACAGAAGCAGTCCATGGCTTCCTGCCAGCCCAGATGGAGCTTCTTTCTTTTTTCCAATAGAAATTAGAGCGCAAGAGGAACTGCTGCATGCTTAAATCTTCACTCTGGTTGGAAGTCATTGAGGCATAGTGAATCTTGAGACTAAGCTGGAGAGTGCTTCAGGCTCCTCTGGTCTAGGCATGGTCATTAACAAAAGGAAAAATTGCATTCTTCAGGTTTTTATTTTGCAAGGTATTTGCTGACAAGGATAGTTCTAGACATACATCCTTAGAAATCTGCAACATAAGTATTTTGAACTGAGGCCTTAATCTTTCAGCAGTGCCAGATGAAGAAATTACTGTCCTCTGCCTGGCTGTGTCACCTGTGAAGAAAGCATCAGACAAGCTCACAGAAGTAGAGGACTGCACACAAAGGCTACTGTACTTAAAAGACAAGCTCAAGCACTGAGCTATAGCCCTTGCTCGTGTTTCCACTGTCAGAGAAGAAGTAATAGACCTGTCTTTAATGCAGCAGTTAAGAGAAAAAATTATGATACTAATCTTAACGAGAACTCTTCCATTGATTTGAACTGGACCAGAATTTCACCAACCATGTGCTAAAGTTAAAAGAGACCATGTTTAGTATCAGTGAGACGTAGTTTATATTTACTTCCATATATTGATTTAGAAATTCCTTAGGAAGAAGATATTAATTATGAAAAAATAGAAGGTGAGAGAAATTAAAGTAAATGTAACAAAGACAATAATTTTTCGTAAAATCTTTCTTCAAAATGAGAAATGTTACTGCAAAGACACTTAAGTAGTGAGCAAAAATATTTAAAAATCATGATATAAAGGTAATAAGGCTCTCTCCTTGGTAATCAAACTTAGAACACACAATTACAGCAATGGAATTTCTTGCAAAATGTTCAATATATACCCCTGTCTCAAGTATATCTTGGTGTATAGAAATAAAACAATGTGCTAATACTGGTGAAAGTAGGAGGTGTATGTGTTGACCTGAAGACTACAATTAGTCCGATAATTTCTTAAATCCCTTCAAGTAATTTTGTTTTCTTATTTTCCTTTCCATGTAAGAAACACGTTTGAAGACTTTATGAAAATTAAGTTCTTGTGTATACAAATATTTATAGTTTTTTCCCGTAGTAGAGATTTCAAATGAGACAAGAACGTGACTTCATGAACATTTCCATGTGCACATGAGTAGGTTCAGAATTAACAGAAACATTCGTAAGTTTAGATAAAAGAACTTTTCTGACAATTAAGCAAACCATGCAGGTAGTTTACATGTTTGAAAGTCCTAAGAGGTAGCTAGTACATTATTGATTTATGTAATTATAGAGGAAGCTCAAAATTATGAATGTTTTTATTTCAAGCAATCAACTTGGACTAGTTGGGTTAAATTGGAACATAAATATGTTCATGATGGTACTTTTGCCCAGAAATCTACTGGTTAGGCTTCTGCACAAGAAATGTTCAAAATTGCCTATAGGAGTTTCTTCGCCCAACAAACAGGACAGAGTCTGATTCAGCTGTGTTCTGCAACCGTCTGGAAAGCCACAATCCTTCTCTTAATTAATTCTGCAACAACTGTTCAATGAAAACAAATTTAACTGAGGGAACAGGCTTTCCAGTCTTTTGTTCCTGGCTGAGTGATTTCACCACTGGGCCATGATTAGGCTTTCAGTATCCCCACATCAATCTAATAAAGGAGCAACATCCTGTTGTCTTATATTGCTGGTATGAAATAGAGTGGAATGGAAATAAAGCAACTTGCTTAATATCACGGAAGACATCTATAGCAAACCAAGTGCTTGAATCTGGCTGTCCTAACTCATGTCATATTAACAGCACCATCCTGCCTTTTCTTAGGGCTTCTGAAAACTCATAAAAGAGTGCTCATTGCAGCTGGAGATTTAGCTGGAATCATGCTGTAAAAACTAATGGTGGCCTTTTGAAAATAAAAGTGTCACTGTTTTCCAGAGTGTTACTTGTTCCAGCTGATGGGAAGACCCTAGAGCAGGTCGTCATGTAAAATCTGTACTAATGAGGACTCGTGTGCTGAATTTCAAACCTGGTTTATTTACAAAATCAAGAGATAATTTATCCAATTAACATTTATGATTCTTGAAGACGTCATATGAATATCAAATTTGATCCCTCTAGGAATTCAAAGATGATGTTCTCTGGGCAATGGTTATTAATATGATGTTGTTATTCCGTTGGGGTTGTTAAAAAGGAAGAAGAAATGATATCAACACCTCTGCTTCTACTTTCAAAACAAGAGAAACATTAAAACAAGCAGCATATGGCAAAACTGGTAAAAGAAAAAGCAGTATTGTGAAGTCAAGTCTGAGCATCTAAGGTGTTTTTAGCACCAAAGTAAAGCCTTTATTTAAGCAAAAAGATGTTAAGGTTGACACTGTCCCTCTAAGCAAGAAGTGTCCTTAATCTAAAACATCTAATATCACCCATCAAAACACAGTATTTCAAAAGGTCTGTGTAGAGGAACTATTTGTCACTTTTTTCCAAACTGTCAGCCTGATGAAAGGATTTTGTTGTTTTTCAAACAATACTCAGACAGCATTGCGCAAGTTGTTCACGATGCAAGTAGTGTTCAAAACTTAACACACCATGAAAAATATCTATTAAAAATAATTCTATCTCAATACATTCATCTTCTTCTGGCTATGGGCTTTCAGAAGTGGGAGAAAAAGCAGGCAAATATATGATTTTAAAGTAAACTTCAGTTCCTAAAATAAGTTCTTTATTACTGACTTTTTCAGTTCCCTTCTGAAGCCCAAATTAAGTCTATACAGAATATCAGGTCTTCAATTTCTTTCCTAATGCTCTGTTAGTGAATATCATGATGGAGAACATTCATATACCTGCTTTTGCCTTTAAATAATTTTAGATATCTAGTTTATATGTTAATCACAGGAGAAAGAAAAGAAAGGAAGGGGGGAAAAAGTAGAGCTATGTGATTCATTATATCCTTCCAAGTAAAAACAGAGGAGTTAACATTGCAGTGGTTTCTCCTGTTGGCTGCAGCTTTCACAATGATCTATAGGTCAAACCCAAAATCTAGTACTCTGTTCTGAACAAGAAATTAAACTGCATTGTTGTAGAAGAGATACGCTAGGGAATAGCTAAGCCTGACATTTTGTAATATAATACATCCCCAGGAACAAAAATAACAGAGCAAATCTAAGAATATAAGTTCTATTTTCTATTTTTTATCCACTTGAATAAATCCAAATAATGTTAGAACACAGTAGATATGAGTCCATTTAAGAATGTCATGGAACCTCTGTATAGCATTTATCCTGTCTCGGGACTCATCTGTACTTTAATCCAAACGATTATTCATGTATGTGAATGACAGTGCCAGACCCCTTATCATCATCATTTTCAACCTGAATGTCAAATGATTGCATGATGAAAGTAGGTCATTAATTCCTTAAAGTACAGTTTTAAACAGTCCTTACAGGGAGAGGGAGAGCAAGCAAGATGAAAAGCAAGAGGGAAAGAAAGACACTTTGTGTTTTACAAAGCTTCAGCAGGCTGCTCGAGTTTGTTTTCATCACCAGAGTAATACACTGCTGGTTTGTATGACTGTATTGAGGAACAGGCCACAGCACTGAGAGGAAACTGGGTAATGCATCTCTACCTTGACTTTTTTAAAGACAAGGCACTAGTAGGTGGTAGATCTCCCAACAACAACACAACTTTTTAATCTCAATCACTGTCATGCTGAAAATGCTGCTAATCATCTCATTACACAGGAGATATTAGAGAAACCAGGGAGATGAACTGCCAATTAGTTATATGATAGCCTAAATCATAGAATCTCAGAATAACAGAATGGTTGAGGTTGGAAGGGATCTCAGGAGGTCAGTTGGTTCAACTCCCCTGCTCAAGCAGGGCAACCTGGAGCCAGTTGTTCAGAATTGTGTTCAGAGGAATTTTTAATATCTTTAAGCAAGGAGTCTCTGCAACCACTCTGGGCAACCTGTGCCAATGCTCTGTCACCTTCACAGTAAAAAAAGTGTTTCCTGATGCTTAGACAGAACCTTCCATTTTTCATTTTGTGCTCATTGCCCCTGGTCCTGTCACGGGATAGCACTGACAAAAACCTGGGTCCTTCTTCTTTACACCTTCACCTGAGGTATTTATACACATTGATGAGATTCCCCCTGAGCCTCCTCTTCTCCAGTCTAAAAAGTTCCAACTCTCTCAGCCTCTCCTTACATGACAGGTGCTCTGATCCCTCTCCAGTATGTCCATCTCTCGATTGCACTGAGAAGCCCAGAACTGGACACAGGACTCCAGGTCTGGCCTTACCTGTGCTGAGTAGAGGGGAAGGATCACCTCCCTTGACCCACTGACAATATTTTGTCTAATGCAGCCCAGGACACCATTAGTCTTCTTTGCAACAAGAGCAGATTGCTGGTGAAGATCCATTTTTCTAGCAAAAAACGAGACAAAAAAGGCCTTTTCCATGTCCTGTGTAAGCAGGTGCCCTGGTGAGATGGACCTACATCTTCCCTAGTCTTTCCTTTGTCACCTATGTACTTGTTCAAGTCCTTGTCTTTGACATGCCTGGTCATTTGGGCTTTGTCTTTCCTAACTTCATCCCTAGATTCTTTGGCAATGTTTCTGTATTTCTCCCACATTACCCACTCTTGCTTCCCCCGTTTTTGTGTTTGAGCTTGGCCAGGAGCTCTTGTTCATCCATACAAGCCTCCTGGCAGTTTTGTATGACTTCACATTTGTTGGGATGCATCCCTCTTGAGCTTGCATCTCCCCAGGGCAACAGTCCAGTCATGAGACCCATCACACTAGTTTTCTGTGATCCCAAGATCATAACCCTGCAACTGCAAAAAAGACAGAGGTCAACCAAATGATTTTGCCTATCTCAGTGAGATCAAAACATGATTAAAATTTATAGATGCCACTATGATGGAGATAAAGTGTCACATTATAAAATAAAACATGTTTCTACAAACTAGCAGTTAGAATCTGTTGCTATAGGTACAATGACATATTGGACAACAATAAATAAGAAATTTTATTCAATTTAAGGGTGGATGTAAAACCTTCTTCTTCCTACCTCTGCATTTCTATATTCATTCCATAGTATCATCAGTTTGCGTTATTATTTGCTCCCATTAAATCCTGCTAAAATTGAAACAGAGCTAGTACCTTTGATTAGTCCCACTGATACACTTGGGAAAAAATGAAGCAGGCATGTTTTTTTCAAATGTTCTCCAGGTCTGAAAAGGAAAAACTAAACTTAATACCACATAAATGCTGGGAACATTTGCCATGAAATTCAGTTCATTATGTTAACTGATCAGTTTGAAAGAAAAGGATAGTTAGCATTTGGAGTAGACTGACAGGTTAGCAAGAAGAGAAGTAAAAGATAAAGCCAGTGGGTGAAAGATGTAATTTCATGACATCGTTTTTTCAGGAAAGGCAGTTTATGAATTCCCCATCTTGTCCCTGTTTGTACCCCTTCACAGATGTGAAAATCGGAGTGAAAATGTAGGGGTCAATATGGTGTCTTATTCCCAGTGCAGGTAATTTCAGTGAGACAGTTTACAGCTGCTGCTCAAGCTTTTGTGCAGGTGAGCTATGATCAAAGGGAGCAAATGGTATGGCTACTCCAAGCTGGCTTTGAAAGAAAAGCCATTGTCTTATGAAACTATACACTGGGGGGAAGAAAGAGAGACGTAACTGATTCTTGGGGAATAATGAGGGATAGCAGAAGGTGAGGGTGAAAATTTTGCAATGGATCATAAAACAATACTGTTTAGAAGTCCACTAAGTGAGGAAGTCAGATTTGAAAGTGTATTTTTCCCCCACTGAAGCTATCCTAATATTTTTCTTCCTAGATGGTTGCAGCTACAAAAGCATAATTGTCAAATGATGGCACTTCCATACATTGTCTTCATTTGCTTTTGTCAAAATGCAATTCTAAAAGGAAATGAAATTAAAAAAAAAAAACACAAAAGAAATGGAAAAAATTAAATGTTTTAAACTTTTTTTCCTGAATGAGTACTACTGTAAAAATGTAAAGAATGACATATGCAAATTTATCCATTTGAAAATTTGTTTAAAATTCTTGCAAACTTATTCAAACCTTCTAGAAAAGCATTGCACTACAGTCTTCAATTATAATGTACCACCTTTTTTGTTCTTGTTTTAACAGGCATCTATCTGGGATTATATAACATAAAAAAGATAAGGGAATAGTCTTACACTATAATTGAAAAATGGCATAATTCATCGTTATCACTTGCTTTTTTAGAGTCCTTTTCTCTCCACTATCTGTGTCTCTCAGTAGCTGGAGTGAACCGTTTGAGAAAAAAAAAAAAAGCTTGCTTTGGTGCAAGCTGCAGTTCATCTTATTGATAAATAGTCATCTAAATCAGTAAAAGTAATAAAAACAGTACATGTGAAACTACATGTATAGCTGCTTTGAACAGAAGCACACTTTTCATTAGGGAGAATGATTCTTGTGTTAATTCGATTGTGCCTCTTAGCGCTAGTATGCTCTGTAATCCAAGAGGTGCTGGTGATATCAATGTGTTTGCAAAAAGGACTGGAGTAATCATCACCAGCATAGCCTAAATGCATCTAAGGAACTGTTCAAACACTTTAACATAATATAAAATCCCAGTCCAGTGCCCCAAAATGTCCCAAAGCACTATTTAGTACACAAGTATACATGTAGCCTCAAGATCTTTGCCCAGTTTTGGGAATAAATGAGGCTTCAGTCACATTCTGGATGCTAAAAGATACCCAGTTTTAACATATTTTTATGAGAAATTGATGTTTACACATTTTCCTTATTGCAGATTTTGCAAGAAATTATATTAGTCGTTATTCAAATTGTCAGCCTGGACTGCTTGCCGCCATTACAATTATACAAATGGTTGCTTTTCTTTCATTATGGTACCTGTATTCTTTGATGAATTGACCTTTTTCAGTCTGGAAACTAAACAGTCTGCATGTAATGAAAAGACCATATGCAATGAATAAATATTTATTCATGGAGAATGTAATGTTTAAGTTAGAATGAAAAGGTCTCCTAGAACTAAACATTATTCAATTACAAAAGGGCAAAATAAATACCCAAATTAGTCTCAGACTTAGCAGATTTTCCATGTCAAACTGGAAGATTTCAACTTAAAACAGAGTAATAATCAAGGGAAGCTAAAATGTTTTGTTTCTTGTTTGTTCCTGTATGACTAGATTCTCCTTATGCTTTCCTCAGTTTACATCAGTTAGTGGGTTTATATCATTAATAGTAGAGCAATTGTTTGTTTCCCACACCAATAACATCCTGTTTGAATTTTCCAAGCAGAGGACTGGTGCCTGGAAATGAAGATCCTTTTCTGTCTCACTCTTGCACAGTTAGTTTGAAAGTAAGGGTACATGATAGAGAGCAGTTGTGCTACCATATATTAAGATGTCTACTGCAAAGCTGTAATTGACAGTGGAGAAATTTTGAGTCAGCCTCAATTATAAAAGAAGTATATTAACCTCAAATATCCACATTAAGCAGCAGACTAAGCATGAACAATAAGTTGTCAAGACACAGTAACTTAATCTTTCTTAGCTGTATGCTATGTCCTCCACAGGTTCTTTCTTGCTAGCAAGGAAAATAATGCGTGTCAACATTAGCTATTTGAAGTTGACTTTGGTTAGGTAATTTTTATAATCAAACCAAAACAATGGGGTAGTATTTTTGACATCAGGACCATCTATCTTTTCAGTTTGCTGTGTCAGATTTGCCCAGATTGAAAGCCCATAAGGTACTCTGCAGACTTTCTGATCTAAGCTAGCATAAAAGTGTAAGGCTAAATAATGATTTTTTTAATATTTATTTTTTAATTCTTATAAACTAATGTTAGAAAAAAACACGGGAAGTAAGACATCTGGAAGAAAAAAGCAAGGATATGGTTCCTCACCATACAGGATTTCTTCATTTTACTTGATCATCTGAACAATCATTTTGTCAGACTAGATCATACATTCATTCACCACAGAGGTCAGCTGTTGGTATTCTGTGGCACTGTTCCCAGACAATGGAGGATACCAGCTTATTCAAACACGACACTTTGAGAGATGTATGAAATATTTTATCTATTTATTTTCCTCTGAACAAAATCACATGGCAAGCATTTTTTCATAAACCAATTCACAATCAGAGAGTACTCTGCTCTGCCTCTTTCATCTGGAGTCCTATTAGTTTACTCTGCAAACACAGAATTTCAAGCCTATCAGATAAGCCCAAACTGTTTTTTTTTTTAACTACTGTTTTAGCATTGCTATCTGCCTACCAGATCTATAGCAATTGAGAAAATTAGCCTTGTCTTCCCAGGGTAATTTCTAAAACAACGGACTTCCTCCAAAACGAGAAAGCTACAGCCACAGAAAGAAAGGCAAGGAGGAAATGAAGACACATAAATGCTTCTTCATGTGCAGTTGTATCTCATAGATTTGAAACACACAGCACTCTCCTATGGAAGAAATGTAGCACTCCTTACAGTGTTATTACCTACTCGTTCTGTTCCTCCCCCGAAGGCAAGATGGCATGCATATTTTGTACAAACTCCAAAATCCTGTTTAGATTGTGATATTTGCTCTAGGGTTTTTTATGCAGGATGCATTCTCTACAGCTGTTTCTAAGGAACATGTTTTCCATTAGCCAGTGACCATTGTCCCTCCTAGTCTACAAATCTGACGGTATTAAAGGGCTGACCAGAGAATAAACAATATTGATTACTTTTCCATGAGCTAAAGTTTGACCTTGCTACATTTCCCTGTGAAAAACGTACACTGTCATGCCTAGCATTACAAATTTGCTAACCGGTTACAAAATACTTTTGTTCATTTCGTATATACACAGCAGTTGTTTTTGTGTATGCATCTCATGCATTCTTGTCACGTTTGGAGATACAGCTTTCAGTGGGCTTTTGATGTAGGTATAATATATATGGATGTCAGGCACACACTGGCTGAAAGTCCAGCTTGGTCTAGTCCAATTGCAGGCCTTCGGTCCCAGTTATTCAACACAGTACAGAATTCCTGCCAGACACATCAGCAGTAATTTCGGATTTAACTGATCGGTTAGACACCTAGTACCTTCCAAAAGGCAAACTTGCAATGTGTTTGAAAGGACCCACCAGAGAGAGGCAGCAGATTTAAAAGCACGGAAAGTTGTGGTGCTTTTATGACTTCAATTCTCCTACTCAGAAGGGATGATTGTTTACTTGTGGATGACAAGCCACAGCTATTGGCTTTCTAGTTTTGAAGTAATAGCTATTACATTTCCTAGCATTAATTATATGTGTATAAAACTATTGAACGTTAGCTGTTATTCCTCCAGCTTACATACAAATGCCATGCAAAAGTTTTAGCAACATGTTGTACCTTCTGTAAACATATATTTGCCTTTGCACTTACCATAATCTTTTGAAATTATGCAGATTTGCATTTGGCTATTTTTTTTTCTTTTTATTTTTACTAGGCAGCTGGACATTATGCAAACTTCATTTAAGAGAACAAACTAGAAAACAAATAATTTCCTTCTCTGTCGATAAACAAAGTAAAATCCAGACTATGGATTTTTTTCAGACTACTGAAAAAACAAGTGTCAGCATACAACGCTCTCTATTTAAAATAACTGTATAGAGCCCTGGGTTCAGCGAAGGGTAAAATGCGCATTATGTTACACATATATGATCCTTCTCTTTAAAGTCAGTAGAAGTTTCAATGAGTTAATTGTATATATAGGAATAATTCTAATACATGTTGTGCTAAATGACATTTTAACGTGATCCTTTTTTTGGGAAACTTCTAACTTTTTCAAATTCTATTCCAAATATTTCTATGCATATATTAAATTTGCTACAACTACAATTTTAAGTTTTCCTTTCACATCTGAAATTTATTTCCAGTGGCTCTATTTTGTATTTTAACTGTTTTTAGGGTTGGGTGGGATTTTGTTGTTGCTGCTGTTGTTATGGAGGAATATTTTCAGATTTTGTTGAATTTCCTTATTTTTAGGGGTTTGGGGGTCTTTGTTTTGTTTTGGTTTGTTTTGGTTTGTTTTGTTTTTTTTTTTTTTTTGTATCAGATCAGTTGTTGAGTGATTGCTTATTTAATAAATTACCAAGTATATTTGGCATCCAGGCAGCACTGCACATTTTGGCACAGTGGTAATCAATATACAGGATCTTATTTGACAATCTCAACTAAGGCTGAACAGTGCTTACACATCAGGCTGACCATAAAATAATAGTCAACATAAGAAAAGATTGCAGAATAGAATCTCTGATATTGATTTAGTTTATTGCTTTATTTTGATCAGTGAACATGAAGCCATCAAGTCAGTTATAGCTTATCTTTACTGCTCTAATTGCTCTTACACTGCCTCAGGAGAGTGTGTGCACTTGTGTAAACATGTAAGACATATCCAAAAAAAAAGAAGTGAAAGAGCGCTTGGAAAAAAAAATTCATGAATATACTGCAGGGGAAAAAAAAGGTAAAGGAGAAGGAAGCAGTCTATTTTTACAACGAATTTCCCCTCTTCTCAAAATCATGTCAAGGCTACTAATGGCTTGGACAATCCAATGTTTAAGATGATGGTTAAAAGAGGCTATTAAAATTTGATCGTAAATAACATAACTCTTTCAGCTTCAGAGGTTTGGGAATAGGATTTTCCTTTGTGGAGAGCTTTGGCTGTGTTACTGGGCAAGTGTTAATCTGCCCTAACTTCGCTACTTCTAATGAGAAGTGTATGTCTTATATATCAGAAAATACTGAGGTCTTGAAATGAATTACTATTATTGTTATTTATGTCACTAAAACGAGAACAGTATTTTTACTGAAACAGCTGGGGTCAGGGGTCCCTACTAAAGGGATTATTTTACGATTTTGATTTAATGCTCATTAAATCCCATGTGTCACAGAACTGGAAAAGGGAATGCACAGAACAATGGTGTCCTCATTACTATTCAGAATCGGGCACCTTACTGTTGTTTTGGGGGATTTGGTTTGGTTTTTTATTTCCCTTATGAATGCATTGGTTTAACATTACAAAGCATACAGTTAGTAGTTCTGAAGTCCTATCTTCAGCTTTTCCAAATGGGGGTTCAAGTGAGAGGGTTCAAGTAAGCTGAGTCCTTCTGAGAGAGCTCTGCAATCACAGGCTTTATACTTCCAAACTCGTAACACCCCATGTTCACACTCTTTAAGCTTTAAATCAGTCTTTAAGGCTGACTATCCCAGAAAATTCTGCATAAACTTTCTAGTCCTGGAGGCAGGGATTTCTTTACAGCCAAGAGGCAGATGCAGTAGTGACAGATGAAGGGAGAGAAACCTCTATCTGTTGTCTCCAGGTGTGAAAATAGTGTCTATAAAGAGATCTGTTATGGCAACTGTTAACAGGAGAGCCCAAAGTTCACTGCCCTTTCTCCTTGTCAAATTCAAATGCACAATTAAAATCATCCAGGCAGTCTGAGTGAGACACCTCTAATATAGTCGTGGTTGAAGGCTGCACAATGCACTCAAAGCTGTTCCATTTATTTCTAATTCCTGGTCAAACAATCACTATAGACTTGTGTGCAGATGACGAGATGCTTAATAGCAATGATTATACAGAAAAAAGTTTTAACATGTTTCCCATGGTGTCCCACACTTGCATGCACATTTTTGGTCTATTTAGGTTTATCAGCAACAGTCAAAATAGAAAACAACTTTTAACAAAGTTTACTTGAAAGTAAAATTTACAGAGTTAAAGTTGTAACTTTCAGAAGGTGAAAATAAGTTTTCTTTCTTATATACTCAGCCTATTTTGATTAGAATTGTGCTTCTCTAGGTCTTTGACACTGGATGTATCTTTTGCATTAAAGCAACATATTTTTATTAGATCAAATCTTATCTGTAAGATTCCAAATCTCTAAATACGGAACTGAACTGAGTATGAAAAACCCTGTCCCTTTACATTCTCTCTATATTGTGATAAATGGGTGGGTATGCATTACTCATTTCCAGGCATTCTGCTCTCTCAGGTATCTCTTAGAAGTTGGGGATTAATGATGGCCTCAAAGCCAATGTAAAGCAGCAGCCACAACTGATCCAAGCCCTTTGTTGTAAGTGAAGAGAGAAGCAGAAGCAGCTCTCTTCAGGCCTGTGTCTTACAGCCCAAGTTATGCATGACAGTTTGGGAACCCTTGTCTTGTATGAGTCTCGTCTGATTTGTTCTGAGTCATAGTACTCAACAAGTATTATAATATTAAAAAACAAAAAGCAAAATAAAACAAAAACCCACCACCAAACCAAAAGAAGTATTAAAGCACAATACCCTTTTTGTTATTTTGTTCCAATAATTACTATCCATCATTGAAAGCGTGTATGATTTGTAGTCTGAATCAGCTTGGCTTCTTTTTTTAGTGGCTGATTCTTGGGAGGACCTGAGAGTAAGACTTACTATCCTTTGAAACATTAATTTCAAGATTAATTTTCCTTTCCGGAAGGCCTGCAATAGTCAACCGAGTTCCTGTGTTCAAGAGTTCTGAATGAAACAAAGTAGGTAGCCTATGATGTGCAGGTGGTTACGTCACACTAAGATTCATTGACCTTTAAATATACAGGTACTTCCACTCTTAAATACAAGGATTATAGTTACAATCTGCTGCAGAAAAGAGGAAGAAAAAGAAATTATGGAAGGATTTGTTCTCTTATTTTCCTTGAGTACAATAAAACCTATCTAGATCTGGGTGGAACCTTTTGACTCCCTTTACATTCTGTGGAGAGAAATGAAAACTCCTTATTCTACTGATTATACAGAGAGATTGGGGAACTGTCTCAGAGACAGGGTCCATTTGGTCATGCAAACTCCACCTTTTGCACCTGGCAACTTCCTTGTTCAGTCATTACTTACACAATTATAATACACAAAAATTATTATTGAAATATCATGCCAGTGAGATATACAAAGGCTGAATATCTCTTTTAAGCCTAGTTGTCATATAAATTTACCGCATGGATTCAATAGCCATAGCCATATAGATCAGCTAGGAACTGTGTGTCTTACTGGGGGAACTCAGAAATCCTTCATACTAACTGAAGAGTTTCCATTTGACTTGACTAAAGAGAAGATCTTAGTTTAGGGGCCTGTCACACCTATCAACTCTATTATCATGTATGCTGCACAAAAATCTTTGTAAGCTTCTTCTCTGTTCATCCCCCAAAAACCAGAAAATAAAATAGTCCTATTTAACTGACGGTTCATTAAAACAAAGAACAAATTTAAAGTTAGTTTTTAAAAAAGGCTACTTATATAATAAGCAATCTAAGTTGGTGGAGATTAGGCCTTGCAGGAGTTTAATAAAATTCAGATTTTCTGAGAACAGAAACATAATATACCATGTACCCTTTTGAAGAAAAGGATGGAGGTGATTTGCACCTTAAAGAAACATTCTTAAAGAAAAAATGACAGAAGATCATTGAGTTAGCATATTCTTACTGTTTCTCTTCAAAACATGCATATTTTTACTTTTTCTTGAAAAATTTTACAGCACAGAAGTGTTTTTAGAAACTCAGAAATCTTATCTCCCTTCAGAGTCAGATTAGATGCGATTTTATTTCTGTCTGGAAAAATGTAGATGGTTTAGAAGAATCTGTGACATATTCCATTTTATTCATGAGATTTAAGCAATTTCTTTCATATCTTTTCTACTAACATCATTACATTTGCATCATAGAAATAAATATGTTCATCCTGAAGAGCAGTGCTTCACAGAAGTCTTACAAGAAAGATAGCAATAGAGCATCAAATTTTTTAATTGCTAATAAAGTAATTTCTTTTAGCAACAAATATCAGTGGTTAAAGCTATAACTGTAGCAGATGTTGCCAAATATAAGAATTGCTTAACATTGCCACAAGGACTCCATATACTTTGTAGCCATCCTTTTCTCCCAGGAATCTACTATGATCCATAGAGGAGGAATTTTGACGTGTGAGGCAAACCTCAGTAAGCAGACCTGTGGTTTTAATTTAGTAGTTCACAAAAGCATTAGCTCTCTGGTAGATTCAGGTACAGAATCTACCTCTGCTGCCCCTGCCTGTTCATTTGATGATATTGTAAATGACCAAGCAAAGGGTCAAATGTGTCCAATGGCTGTAATATGAGGATCATGTGTATAATTTGTCCTCATTTGAGTAGGAAAAGCCAAAAAGATTTTCTTTGATTTGCTGTAATTAACCTTACCAGACTGACCACGAAGAAGAGTAAATAAGCAATCTACAGTCAAGTATGCAGTTACCCTTCTGTAGGGTCATATGTTGAATTTATGAAAAGAACAATTACTTACCCCTCAGTAACTCGTTCAAGATTTTGTAATCAGGAGGAAGACAGGAAAAGAAATACCTATAATCAATGCATGCAGGCTTTCATTAAAGTGTCAGAAGTGTGTATATGCTCTAATGTTTTTCCCATATTCCCAGGTAAACATATGAAAGATGGATCTGTTAGCAGTATCCTTCAGTTGTATTCCCATCCAGAGAATATAATCTCTCAAAAGCAAGAAGAAAATTCGTGGGGGACATCATCATCATCTCAGTTCTTATATTAAAGGGCATCTCAGGCCTTACTTAAAAGAGCAGTGGACATATATATTGGTTTAGAAGTCATCAACAGCAATCTGCTTCATGCACAAGAGGTGTGGGCAGGGATATGTGGGGAAGTTATGTTGCACATATGAGAAACGATACTTTATGTCTCTGTCTACATCAATACATTTTAAGAACTAAACCAAATTCATTTGTAGCAGAGAATTGATGTTAAACACCTTATTTGACATAGTGTAAAAATTTCATGTCTCATACTTTTTTTCCTCTTTTTTTAAAAAAATTCACACGAGTTTGTCTGATGCTGTAGACTGAATGACCATTTGCAACTGGTGTTCGTTAAACACACTCTTAAGAAAAACTTCCAGCTCACTTTCATCCAAATTAAATTCTGTTCTTGTGTTCTGAGACCTCTTCACATTATGCTCTGATCAGAACAAAAGCTGTAATATGGAGATGCACCATGATAACTGTGTAGACCTCAACTCTTACAGGCTCATAATCTAAAATCATGCTGCAGCTTAGTAACTGAAATAGGAGAGAGTTACATGCTAGCTGTGGTTCATCTGGCCTTAATTCCATTTGTAGTCTGGTGTTTAATGCTGTATAACATCTAGGTAAGGCTATTTCTGGCAGTAATTATGATAGGAATCATAGGAATGTTGGCTGGATGGGACCTTTGAACTTTGCATTACAAGTCATGTTTTAACCCCCTAGACTACTGTGGTAGCAGTAGTCATGGTGCAATACACTTTATAGACGTGTTCAGTACTTTATAGAACAAATAGCTTTAGGCATCCGATTCTGATAAAAGTGGTTCTTCAAATTAGTCTTTAAGAAAGAGAAGAATCAAGCTAAGCTTGAATTCCTTTTCACTACCTTAGGTAGCAGTATGACACAGAGGAAGAACTGTTCCTACTCAAGCTCCTGTACACTTTCATGGTGTTTAAGGATATAGACAGGATTACCTTAATTGCAATATACTATGCACATGTAATTTAATTCTCCTTTAATTGTTCCAGACTTACTTTATAATCAGAGTAGAAAATCAGAAATTCTTAAGGTGTCGTTCATTTAATCTGAAAACAGCCATGACAAAAGGTTCAGTCAAATTTTGGTATCCAAGGCAGTGACTAGTTGGATACAAGCAACTCCCCACTCAGTTTTATTGAGAGGAATTGTCTGAAGTAGAGAACACATCTGTGCAAAAGTCAGTGGAAAACACTCAACCATGGAGATACCCAGTAAAACTTCTCCTCCTCCTGGATGCTTGGGTGGCCTGGAGAAAACATCCTTGGCAGAGCTTGCGCTCCTGATTCACGTAGCCCTTTGCAGTTTCGATTTGGTGTGCACAGCAAAACAACACCCCCACCCCCAGCAGTGCCTGGCCCCTGTTCTTTTCCAGCTGGCAGGGTGCCTGGAGGAGTCCCTAAGGTTGCTGGCTGAACCTCAGCAGGTATCTGCACCTGCACAATCTAGTCACGCCCAAACAGACCATTTTGGTGCATTCAAGCCCCTCTTTGCTTCAACCAACTCAGTCCAACACTGGTCAGAGCTCTCTCATCCCTCCTTGCTCTCACAGGCAACCTCAGCCCATGTGGCAAACTTCTGAAATCACCTCAAGTGTGGGATTTCCTCTTCCTCACTGGGCAGGAGATAGCAGAAGTTGGTAATACTTGCTCAAGCATCATCATACTTCCTAGCAAGCACACATGCAAGGGAAGTACCCCTTGACTCATAAGGGACCTTTTTATCTATTAATGAGGTGTTTGTACTCAATTCTTACTAGACTGTAATTGCTATGTTCACCAAAGACTTCTTCCAGATCTATTGTTTTATCCTGTATCTGATGTGTGTGCTTGTTGAATATCTATTCATACAGAGGAATTCCTCAACAAAAGATAATAGAAGAAGGTGAGAAAAAATGACCACACATTTAGAACTAGAAACAAGGCACAAGAGCAAGTAAGGAAGAAAACAAAAACTTTAGTTGCTTATACAGCATAATCCTTAGGTTTATGAAAATAAATGTCCTAGCAGCATTACTCAAATTATGTGGAAAGAATAATATGTCTCAAATATTAATGAAAAAATATTAAAAATTATTAGGAAGATGAAGTGAGCAAGGGAAAATTATAATATATATGAAAAATACGTTACCTTTTTCAGAGTCACAGATAACTAAAAAATGGTCTTGATTGTTTATGGATTAGCAGCCAAAGAAAAAAGTATGAAGTGTACATCACAGGCCATAAAATCATGCAAGAAAACAATAAGATTAAACTTTTTAATCCTTCATTATATGTATTAAAAATTTAAATTAAATGTTTTAAATTAAAAGAGTGTGTTCAGAACCAGAAAAATCTATATCTTGAGGAGCACCTTGAGAAACTAAGTACTGGTCAAAGATGACAAAATAAACATCATAGGATACTCACAATTAAAAAGATGGTTGGGGAGTGTCTCTGTTTAAGAACATCTTAGCTACCACTATGAACATTTTGAGAACCAGTAGGTAGGCTACTATTACATATGTGGTAACATTAAGTGTGCACGTATAAAAATATGTATACATGTACATGTATAAAAAGGAGCATATACATATGCATGCATATACATGTACACTTACAAGTGCACATAGCAAATTGAAAACAGAAATTAATCATTTTTATTCACTGCTACAAATAATTTCAGAAAATTACTAAGCCTTCCAACCTCTACAATTCTGTGATTCTATGATTCTATGAAGGCAAGTGAAAATGTAGGGAGGCAGCACAAAAAGGAACTGAGATGTAACAAAGAGATTGGTAAAAATGTCAGTATGTACATTTAAATTTAAATATATACATTAGATCTATATATCCACATATATATCCACATTATATATCCACATATATAAAATACGAATATAGTATTAACTGCTTAGGTGGAAAAAGCCAGATGACCTTCATATCATGTGATAAAAATTTTCCCACTTCATCATAATTAAGAGGCCAATAAAGGCCATCTATTAATGTTAGAATCTTAACATTATCAGATCTAGATAATGTGCTTTAGACAGTTTTAAAAGAGCTAGCTGCTGGAAGCTTTGGAAGATAAAGGTCAATTTTCACTAAGTATCTGGAACTGATGAAATTACAGTTGCCTGAGAGAAAACCAGTATGGTGCTAATATCTAAAAGCCATAAATGGGGTGAGTTAGGTCATTAAAAACTCATAAATGAGGTTAGTTAGGCCATTAAAGTTCTGACATCGATCCCAAAATAATGGCAGAGCTGATACAAGACTTGGTTTTCTCTATCTTCGGTATTTCTTTTTACTGAGACTTAACTTTGTTTGGTAGAAGCAATTGAATGACATATTTATTCAAATATTTAAAAGTAGAAGTTTAAGTATAAAAGAATGATTTAAATTCGTGATTTAGTAGTAGATGGATAAGTTCATCATAGAACATATTATGCACGATGCATTATGTGTCAACATTTATATAGAAATAGTTAACACACTATCTTATTTCAGTAAGTGATGCCACACAATCTACCATTCTTAGTCTGCTTCTGAAGTTTAACCTTTTTATCATTGATTCATAGCAAAAACTATCACTGGTGAAATTTACAGATGACTGTTGTGAAAGTTATGTTAAAGAAACAGGTTAGTGAGATTAAAAAGTCTGCTTTTAACAGCAAAATATGCACCACCAGAAGAGATAAATTTTACCGTGGCCTAAAGTCAAGTCATACATCTCAGAGGGAAGAATGCAGATAATAAAGGATGGAAAAATATATCTCGGAAAGTAAGGTTAATGAAGATCTAAAATATTGAATAACTTACGACACAAGGAACACTATCTGTCCTTTAGACTTGGACATGAAAAAACTGTGTAATTTTAAATTGATAAATGAATACACTAATAAAAAATACGTTTGCAGTAACTTTGTCTTTTTTCTTATGTAAGAGAGCTTTAGATTTACTTTTGTGTTGAGTAACTAAGAAAAAAACTGAACGCAGAAAATAAAGGACCATTGTTATCTGCGATACTCAGACAAGTCAGATAAGGCTTCCTTGCCACATATTTGATACAGTAGCTTTCAAGACAGTGAAACAAATAAATCTAAAATTTGTGACAAGTGTAGACTCACATTCAGATTTATTTTAAGAACTAACTCAGAGCAGATGTTGACAAGGGAGCTAATCCAGGTGACAAAAATTAAAGAGCTTGAATGATTATTGACTATGCTGGATCTGCCATGGGCACTTTGCCCAGACAGTAAGCCAGAAACAGAGAATAGCATGGAGTGGTTAAGTACATGATCTGGTTCAAATATCTTTGGACTGGATTTAGATTTGGAAATACAGTTGAAAAGAAGCTGAAATGTTTCCAAAGAGTGAGTTTATTGTAAAGAAGTGGTATGTAATTTTGATCTGTTGTACTGGAGCAAAATTTAGTAATGTGTGAATTTTCAGCTAGGAAAAAAAAAGTGTCAGAAAAGAAAAGTAGAAATTATTTAAACCACAGGCTGCGATACATTTCTTCAAAATTTTGTTTCACAGATTATTACCCAGATTCTCCAAATGCTTTAACCTCACAGATACGAAGAACAGGACAATGTAACTTTCAGCTGCTGTTACATTTCTGCTGTGCTTGAAAAGACAGCTCAGACCCATTTGGGGTAATACTTAGTTTGCTCCAGGTTGTAGCTACTTTAATTATATTTTCAGGAAACTTATTAGAAGGGCAGTGCATTTACACTGTATTGTCTTCCTGCAGCTTCACTTACAAATGTAGACGGCTCCTTATTCCATGTTGTACTTCTTTTATTGGTGCTAAGAGGTCACATCATAGGTCAGAATCTTTCATACACTATTGAGGTGCTAATGTTTTCATTACAACAGTGTTCATTTTCTGATTTACCGTTCAGTATCAGGGCTCTCAACCAGCAGCTAAACCTTGTTTTTAATAGTGTGCAAATAGAATACAATCAATAACTAGAGAAGACTCTGACTTTGTGAAGTCAACCTTAATCAAGAATCAATTTTCTCAGATTTTTTGACATAACTTAAATAGATTCTGCTAAAGCAAGGAGTGGTACCTGAGAATTTATGACAAGGTCATAACCCAAAAGTGTCAGGGATTTTCCAGCCCTGACTTGGGCACCAACGGAACACTGACCTTTAAAGCTTCTCTCTGTTTAAATTCCTTACTGCCTGTGGTGTAAGAGGAAGCAGAGAATGAAGGCAACGGAAGTGTGGGGCAAAGGCCACGGCTCTGGTGACCTCTAGTAGGTGGTTTTGCTATGCTACTTTATAGGGAAAAGCAATGGAGTGGATAGAGCAGAAGTAGTCAAAGCATGTTGTGAAACAGAAAAGAAGTTGCAGATGTTGCATATGCAAGTTATATTGACCAAAAAAGAATTCTACTATGACATATTTAATGGTAAGGTACAAACAGTACCTTATACAACTAGTATAGCTCTCAGGACCCATACTATTTTCAGTGTGAACTATGAAACAGCTGTACCACTTTGAAATATTACTGAAAATATTAAATTAAAAAAAATCTACTATGTTCCCTCTTGCATGTTTTCCCATTCAACTCCTCATTTGTTTAGTAGACTGACAGAACAGTCTATGCAGCTAATTGAAGAATTTCTGGCTGTGATTACAGTGCTATTTCTTTCCTGCAATCATGTTCTTTCATTAATGGATCTTCCTTAGAATGTCTTCTGCAATAAAAGAGACATAAAATTTTAGTAGTATTTTTACAACAGGAAAGCACAAACAGTTTTTGGGTTGTATCCACAACAGAAGTTTATTCTAATGTAGGAAAGACACAGCCTTCATTACAAATCTCTAGTGTGATCACATTTAGAGTCTTAAATGTTGTTACCTCAAAATCAGAAAATCTGGATCTTAATTATGAAAAGATTTGGGAAAAAATGGGAAACTCCAGAGATGGAAAAAATGGTGAAAAATTGCAGGGAAATTTAAAATAAATCAGGTATGTATAATTTAGCTAAAGAACAGTGACAATAATGCAACTGCAAGAATACATAGCAATTCAGAAATACTGTGAGACATTAAAACTTACAAGCAAGGATTTTTTAGAGTACCTGAGGCACAGTCAAGTAGAACAAAGTTAGCTGAATAAGCATGAACTGATAAGGCACCTTGGCACCAATCTCCGTTAAATTGATAATTTGTCTCCCATAGGAAGTGTCTTTAATAGACTTGTGATACTATTTACAATTAAGAAATAGTTGATCTTTGATCTTGACAAAAGTATTCTCCTTCTCTGTTCTGTCCAGCCGTTGAAAAGATCTATGGGCCTAAGCAGCTCTGACGATTTATGCCACCTGAGAATCTAGTCTTACTACCTGTATCATGTAGCATAAGAAAGAGATACAAAGAAGTATAATACAGAACATGGAAGACATTTGTGTGGTGCAAAGATCAGTTTAATGTTCAAAATCAGACAGGAGGAGATAAACAGAGTTGTCACTTTAAAGCACTACTGTTCCACTTCGTTACTCTATTTTAAAACAGACTTTTGTTTTAATCTAGGTATTAGCTCTTCCACAAGTTCAGTTAGCATTTTTGATACCATATCATGAGTCACATCCTACTCATAATGCAAATTTAAATCACATTTTTTGTCTGCTTGTCTAATTCACAAGATACATTAAGCTTTACTCTAGTTTAACAGTTACTTTGTAGCTTCCAACCATAAAACATTAGTCTGGGTAAGGGTTCCTGTTCTTAAACTGGAACAAACACGATCAGAAATTTCACATACAATTCTTTCTTGGTTTTCTATAAACAGATAATGTCCAAAACCTTGCCTGACATTAAAAGGCAACTATCTGAAAATCCCCATTAAAGATAATTAGGAGAATTATGAGTTTGTATAGAATTATTATTTTTTCTGTTTTACATGACTCTGCAACTTTTTTTTAAGTTGATGATTGAGCATTAGCTATCAAGACTTCATACAGAGGACATTCCCCTTACAGAGAAATGCTGGTAGCAGTTCTGATTGGAACATGCAGACATAATATTTTATTCAGTTGTAGTCATTCGAGCCTGCAAAAGAAAATACGTAAAGAAAGCAGATACACAAATAAATAAATAAACCCCCACAATTCCATATCTAGAAAAGGCGTACTGAAAGAGAAAGAAAAACTGTGTATTCTGACAATTTTATATCGCTTCTGCATGAAATAAAACAGTAACAAGTGATGTGAAAAATAAAACATGAGGTCTCTCAGAGCCATTCACATCTTCACCACTGTTGTGTGACCATATTTTCAAAGAGAGGGGTGTAGTCAGTAATCCATATGCAAGCAGGCACTCATTTGGGGAGAAAGGCTTCTAGGAAAGCCCAAAGGAAAAGAGGATCTTTTCCTTTTCAAGCCTTCTTGGAGTAAAAGTCAGAGATATTTTAATTAAAAACGTAAGACAAAAGATCACAATATTATCCTTCTGCAAACTCCCTCCCTCTCCTCCCACAGTCCTTCCCTGGGTTTTGGCTCTCCCTCTTTGGGTTCTTAAATAATTTGTCAGCCAGCTTCATGTCCTTACTGATACCAGTCACTGCACTATAAACCCATATTGTTATTTCCAAGCTGAGAATCCCTCCACTTCAGACAACACACAGTGATCATCGGAAGGTAAGTAGGATAATAAAGAGTACAGCAACACTTAAAATTAATGTTAGCTTAAGAAAATCAAACACTGTCTATACTTACTGAGGACATAATAATAGCATTAGAGCATGGCTCAGCACTCAGCAGGACATGTCAGAGGCAGGGATGGGTGACAAGATGTAATCGATGCACAGAGCAAGTAGGTGGCAACATGAAATTGCCGAGCAAGCCTCTATATTTACTAGCAATTTTTTTTTTCTTTCTTTTTTAAGCCCTTGACTGCTCTAATAGCAATTCTTATGCACAAAATCTTCTCCCTCCGGCAAAACACATAGCTCAGTCTGACACGGAAACACCCTCTTTAACGGTGGAACAGTAAACATGCTCAGTTACTCTGCTGCTGTGAAAAATCATTCTCACATATGAATTGACTTTCTGAAACTAACATCAGCACATTTTTTATTGCTTGTTTTGCACTTTCACTCTTTTGTTTGCTTTCATTGTAGAGCAGTACCAGAGTATGCAGGTACCAATCGTCAGCGTTACCTTTTCTAGGAGATTCACCATCGGTCCCCTCTCAGTCCTTTCTGGCAAGTAACTAGAAGTACAGCCTTCAAAACTTTCAGTGATGTTCCACAAGTGTAATATAATGGCTCCCAATAACCAACCACACATGTTAAACACATGACTACGTAACTTTAACTTTTTTAGCCAATATCAAATATGTGTAAGTTCACCATGTAAATCTGCTTCTGGACAGAAATTCTGTGGTCCAACACCAACTACCTCTGATATAGACCTTGTTTAAATTGCACTAAACCATGTACCGTGTTGTGCAGTAGAGGAACAGGAAATGGATTAAGATTTGTTTTCTCTTGTGGTCTAAGGCAAGAATCGAGTTAAGCCACTGTAGCTAACATGCTAGAGGTTAAACTTAGAGAACAGTTTCAGGCATCATCATTCAAAGTATTGAGGTTAGTCTTAGAGAAATCCTTTAGGCATTGCAACTCAAATTATTGGAACATTGGAAATCTAAGCCTCTAGTTTTAGAAATGAACACCAGCAGGCTTCAAAAATGAGACAACTAAGAGGGATTTTAGAAGAGTTCCTTTATCACACAAGGGGTGGCTGGGCCACTAGGAGACACATTGTCTGAAATATCACTTGATTTGGGCTTTGACATCAACTTCAAGCCCAGTGACAGAGTTTCAGTCTGAATGGTTCTAGTGATTAGAGCATTTAGGGAGCCGGAGACTTCGTGTAAGGTTTTCCTAACCCCCGGGGTATTGCATCTTTCAGTTCCCACTTCCCAGAGTTTGCCCTCATTAACACGCTATAGAATAGGCTAGATTGGAGAAAAGGAGAAGAAACACACATTCATTATTCTTCTTGCTGAAACTGGACTGCCCTGCAAAGAATGCAAGGCTGACAGCATCAGAGAGAATAAACAAGAGGGAGTCTGACTCTGCAGGCCAACAGGGCTGCTGCCTGTGCTTCCCTGGTGCTGGCAGAGGCAAAGGACCCTCTACCAGATACAGCAAACTGTCTGTGAAGTCTAGAAAAACTGGCTAAGATTGTACAGGCAGAAGACCAGCATCACTGATTTTTGTGTAAAAGAATTCCTTAAGGATATCAACATTTAAGAGAGTCCTATCTATTTTATAGAGGAAAACACGCTACCTCATGCTGAGAAAACACTCTACAAAACCCTGACCTTTCTGGGGACATTAGGTCTGCTGCCAGCAGGAAAATGCTCTGCTTCTGCTTGGTGAAAACAGGAGTGACATCATTTCAGCCTGCCAGTTTGTAACCCTGCCTTCCTTGCGCTGCAGATACATTGAGCAATATCAGCACTCACAGAGGCTAGAAACAATCTTTCAAAGGAACTAACTACAGTTACTTTCTAGAAGTGACTAATTATTTGACCTCAGTGGAGAACAGCTTGAAATAGTTTCAGCCGAGATCAATGAACTACCTAAGCATGACAGACAGGAAAAATAGTTTGGATAGCTTGAAGGAAAGTGAGGTAACGACAAAATAATTAAAGACTGCTCTGTAAAATGAAGCTTAATCAGAAAACAGAATAGCTTTAGAGCTATTATCACCAGTGAGAGTGCAGAGAGAGCTGCTTACAAGGACTGTGAAATCAGCTGTAACTATGGCAGGTTGCTTTATTTAACCAAAACCAAACAAATGAAAAACTGAAGGCTGTTAAGAAGGAAGATTAAATTTTCAGAGAAAGAAGGTTTCAATTGTTACATTCCTGAAAAGTGGCTAAACATGATCTTTTATCATTAAGCACCAACCTTGCAAACTTGCCATGAGATCTAGGAATCAAAGTCAGCTTTTTCAGTTTCGTGTATCATTGCCAGTTTTGCAGCAAGAATTTAGCTGAGAATTCTGTTTCTATCTAACACAGAACTGACAACTATGTTCAGTCTCAGGTACATAATATTGGCTTAGCAAAAGCAACAGGGTTTTGTGGGAAAAAAAATGTATACAAAAGATCAAGGTCAGCTAAATGTCAAAGTTCTTTCCTCTCCCACCCCCAACTTTTTGATCACAATTGAATTTAATTATTTGAAAGTTAAAAATATTTTTACCTGTAGTACATCAGATAAAGTATCTTAACTACATGCTACACATCTGGTGCGTATCTGCAAGTACAAAACAAAAAGAAGGAATTAAAAAATAATATGAAACAGATTTTTGCTGAATCTTCTCCTATCGCCAGCCAAATATATTGATAAATTGCCAAGAATTTCAGAACTGCATGGTTGTCAAAATATTCAAAGCTAAATATAATTCACATCTACCAAGCTGCTGACTTAACATATGGTGTTAACTACTAGCAAAAAAAAAAAAAATAAATAAATCTATCTATATATATATATTTACTACATTCCTCAAGCATCAGAATAGATTATTGATTTATATTTTATACGTTATAAATTGAGGAATAAGCGACTGAGAATCAAAATGTTACATAGGTGAGCAAGAGAGTGATGAAAAATAAACACTAAACTGCTTGGACAAACAAGAGGACACCTGCTTTCTCTAGGATATATACTTTGATGTCTGCAGTTTTGCTATGCCACATGTCCAGAGGTACTGGCACCTTAGAAGGCAAATAAACATCTTATCTAAGTTCTATTGTGGATTAAGATTCACTAGTGGTATGTCCTTGCAGCTATGAAATGTAAGGCCACTACCTGTGAAAAGCTACTTAATACAAAGTCTTCTTAATATAAAAAAGTTAACATGACAAAGGAATTCAGCACAAAAATTAAACAGCACCTTACCCATTTACCAGGCTAAAAAGCTGATGCGTCTTCCACCCTTGGCTGCTCCATGGATTCTCTAAAGTCTCTGCAGAAACATTGCTTCATGTGGTGACCATATCACATTGTGCGACCACAGTAGTCTAATGATTAGAGAAGTTGGCAGATGAAAAGGCATACTGGGATTCGATTTCCTCCACCTTAGATGGTATATAATCTTCTGCCAGACATGCAAAAACCAAACATAAATACTTTGGAAGGTAGAGAACAAACTCTGTATCTTGCTACGTCATACTTAACAGATCTGTCCAGTGGTTTTATTTCTGGATGGAAACAGAACTCCCTTAATCATAACAAGCTATTAAGCATAAACGTTAGTTTACAGCTCATGAACTAAGAGTATTGCTTTTTTTTTTTTTTTTAAATATGTATGTAAGGCACTTCCTGCTGCATACTCTCAGTGAATGCTGAACACATAAAGCTAGTACTACATAGCAGCAAGTGAAGGCAAAGGTTATTCCCCCTTCTGACAGCAACTTCCTGGCTTTAAAATTCAACTACACTATGGGAATGTCCTGCCTCACTTTTGGAGAGTGTGTACCTCTTCAAGAACCAATTTAATCAGGAAACTATTAAATAAAACAGGAATGAGGATGAAAAGTTTTTAAAGATGCCTTGACAGTGCTGCTTTGTCAATGGAATGACAAACTTGACAATGTAGTCCAGTGGTCTGAGGAAAGAGAGGTTCTATTCAAATTAACACAGCCAAAGGAGCTGATACCTGGACTATTTTCCTCTTTGGTAGAAGGCTGCTTGAATGGGAAAAAAAGTGAAGTTCACTAACATTTGAGTGTTGAAATACATTTTCTTTTCCACTTGTCAAACATACACCTCCTTGGTCAGCATGCTCATTCTTTCAATCCACTGTATCTGTCCATACCAAATTTTCTATCTAATTCAAGTCTGTGAATTCTGTTAACTTAATAGATACTTAAAAGTTGGAAGTAGCAATGTTCTGACATGCAGAGTCCAATTCCCATTTATGGACCTCACACTACTTGTTAAACTCTCTGATTTTTTATTTTTTAAATGTAATGTTTTAGTTGTGTATTTATTTATCGTTAGTTTTTATATAGGGATAATTTAGAAAAAAAATAGCACCACAAGGTTTAGAACAAAACATAGATACACTTTTCACTGCTAATTTGTTCAACAAACTGAATTAACCATGCATGAAAAATTGCGGTTGCTAAGGGAGACATTACAGTACCTACAAATGAGGACCAATGTTTAAATACGGATTTTTGATACATGCAAGTATATGGAAAACTCCTTATGTAACCAACAGAAACCACATGCTGTTCATAAATTTAATAGTAGTAGCAGGGTATATGCCTATGAAGATCTGAACATGACATTCTGAGGTCACCCTTCCATTCATTTTTTCAAAACATTCTTAATACTAATTTAAAACTAATACAGTTAGATGAGATATTTATCATCTGCTTTTTGACACTTGGATTAATTTAGGAAAACTTATCTTTGACATCTAATGAGGGTCACATGCTGCAGTCCCAATTGCTTCTACCTAGTAACGTGAGCGTGTTTCAGCATATAAGAAAGTTAGCTATGTGACAGTAGCTGCTGACCGTGTGCATTATTTCCAAATGTCCCGAGTAAAACCTACTCAGCCAGTACAGAAAATTTGATGTGAAAAACTGTAATAGATTCTGAGTTGAGACCTATACATAGTCTAACAAATTTACACACAGAACTGAACAGGACAACCAGAATAGGAAGTGTTCTGTCCACAGAATTCTAAACATTTAAATAATAATAACAGAACTGTATTTGACAGCACATAAACTGTAGGCATACTATAAATTATTGTAGTTTTCCTGTGCCTGCACAAAAAGTAGCATACCCCAAGATAAAATCAGGCGAGGGATGAATTTACACTCTGAGGTCCTGGGAGCCAGTCTGTGCCCAGGAGTACAGACACAGCTATAACAGTCGTCGGCTAGCTGCATGCATTTTCCCCAGCACTTCTACCTGCAGCATTACTCACTTGGAAACCTTTTCAATATTTTTGCAGAAGAAGACATAAAACCCAGGCAAACTACTGCGAAGACTATCGTTTGCTGAAGGATGTGGATTTGGGGCAGAATGGACTTATCCTTGTGTCCTTCCATTTACAGTGAACTCACTACTCTGGGAAGAATAGTGATGAAGTCTATATAAGGACCTCTGTAAGGGAAGTTGAGAGAAAAAGAACAGTGATGCAAAGTTGCATTCTTGTTTTTTTTCTAGTGTCTGCCTCAGGAGTTGTGTCCTATTGCCTTATTAGACTGGGGAAAACAATAAAAATTTAAAACAATAGACATTGCCTCTTTTGGTCAGTTACAAATATTACAGAAAGAGAGTACTTGCCAGTTAAGTCATCCACAGTGGTAGGCAGAGTATTCTGTATTTAAATCTCATAAACTGTTCTTCTGAACTCTTATTGCTTGTGAATAGGAAACTGTTACTCCTCTCTGAAATTAATTTGATTAGATGTTAGGATTTTTTCCTGAGCAAAAGCAGCAAGACAACAGAGTTTTCAGATAGTTCTGGGACCACTTCTTTTATATTTTTTTTCCTTTTTTTTTTCCTTTTCTAACCCTGAGTCTGTATGTACTTCTTGTTTAAATCTGCATTACAGAAGTGCCAAAAGCCGAAACTCACCATGGGAAGTGGACTCTGCAGAAAGCAGCTAAAAAAGGTACTTTGTAACACTGAAAAAGATTTCCATGTGGTTACACAGAAAATAAAGTCTACATGTTAAGACGACCTTTCATGTAGAAAAATTGACAAGAATTTAACTGGGTTTTTTTTGTAATGTATTGTTTGTATTCCAATATTAAAAGCCAATCAAAACCAGAATTCAGCAATTCAGTTCGATATTACCCTTGTCCCACCGTGTTAATATCAGTGCTTGACAAAATTTATTTATTTCTCGTCACCTCATCACCAGTCATACTGCCCTGTCTGACAGAATAGAAGTAAAAACATAGAAAGACTGAACATAAAAAAGAACTTAACCTTGTTTATAGGCATCTGGCTTCCGCAAAGAAATATGAAATGCTGAAAGAATTGTTTAGGCTCTTTCTATATTATGTAGAAAGAGCATGTGGTTATAAGTAATAACTGCCAGATTGCAACCATTTAAACAGGATATAGTTTTAATATAATTAGTTCTATGAAAAAGCCAATAAGGATGAGAATTGACCTGAAATTTGATTGTTTTGTAGGCTGCTTATTGCTTACAGCACTGACTTTGATGCCTTTGCCTGTTTGAAGTTTGCAGAATGCAAAATTCCTTAATAGCTTTGCTGTTCAATTTGCTTTTGTTCATTATATAAGTACTAAGGATAGATAAATTCCCAAATATTTTATGATATAGGAAATTAACAGTGAGGAATAGTCTGCGTTCCAATGTGAAGGCTTGAAGAAAGGCATTTGGAATTTTTATTGCTGTGACCTCAGCATTGTTTCATTAAAGTTCTATATTATTATGCAAAAAATTAAGTTATTTTATTCTAATTAAAAGTTTGGTTGAGTCATAACAAGAGACATGTTAATACTTTTCCCCTGTAATTAATCAGGCTCCGTGGTGGCCTATGCATTTGTAATTCTGTGAAGAACATTTTGTGAGAAAAAAAAAAAATCCCTGGAGAGTTAGAAGAAAGAGACCTATATTATTTTACAGTTTGCAGATAAAGAAAGGATTCCATGTTTCTTTAAATCTTAAAGTGCAATAAACTTGTTTAAAAGGAGAGTTTAGATTTGTAGGCACCTTTACCAATAATCTTCATGCACTTGTAAAAAACCTATCAATCAAATGTTCTAGCAAGTTTATGGAAAGGTTTGGTTCGGTGTAGTATCAATTTCCACTTGTAAAGAAGATGATTAATTTGTTGGGGAAGTAGAGTAGGAAATGTTCAAAATAGTGATTTGATCCAAAGCACAAATAATGCCTTTTGTAATTGGTTGGATTCCTTTCTAGTGAAACATTGCATGACCCCAGGGCAGGGTGCAGGCATCATCTTCTCAGATGACACCTTAACAACCAACAAACTCAGATACAAAGACCTGGGTGAAAACTCCCTGATTCTGTCTAATGGCCAAGGATTTCACAGAGCAGTTCATTCTACTAATTTAAATGTGGGAAAAAAATTTGTTCCTTAAACAAACAAGCAAACCAGTATTAAGCTGTTGTAGCCCAGTAACAGACAGAAAAGCATCCTCATATTCTTAGGCACTCAGTTAAAAACCCTGAGAAAGAGTGTTTGGGAAAAACTACCACTTCAGGGAGAAAAAAAAAAAGTCCAAAACTACAAAAGGAAGTGATTTTCGTAATGGTTAACTTTACTGTAAGTCAGTCACTCTGACCACACAACAGAGCAATGTGTTCATACACTCTGTTGGTCACAGATGTTATAAGAATGTGTGTGACTGTATCTTATAGAATTTTCTGGTGGTTTTGCCTTTTTTTTTTAATATATCTTTTCTTCCAAATTTATTGATCTGCAGTAATTTTGAAAAGAAACATTTTGTTTGATGAAGTATAAAATAGTAAACTCCTGCATTTGCAACTGCAAAGGAAACTCAAAACATGTTATGAGATGGAAACAGTAAACCAGAGAGGAAACATGCTTGGAATTTTTAATATTAAAACCTCACACTTCTTTTTGTGGAGATGAATATTTAAATGGGATAATGAATGGATCATAAATTGGTTCATTTTGTATGGTTTATTGATTTACATAAATTTGTAAAAATAAGATAATGAATGGATCATAAATTGAGTCATTTCGTATAGTACATTAAGTTATATAAATTTCAGACTGGTGTAACTACTGTATTTTGTTATAGAAGTATTGCTGTAGGTAATAGTGCCCAGAGTTTTGTACCTGGTAAAATAGATACAGAATACAGGAATAAGAAATACTTTCAAAGACTGATTACGCTTGACATGGTCTGAGTTTATCTTCTACTTAATTTAATTTGATGATCAAATTACAAAAACTGGAAAAGACAAACTATCCACAGTGAAAACTAAGTCCTAAAAAGAATGAGAAAAAGCAAAAAGAAAGACTTACACATTTCTTTCCATTCTTATATTGTTGTCACACTAGTGGATATTTCAGAATTTCATCCAGCTTTCAGTTTTATAGTGAAACTAAATATCAAAAAGTAACACAAATATAAAACCTGCTGGCACAGTGTCCTCCGAAGGTAAAGTCGGCATAGTTTCATCTTTCAAAAACATTAATGTGCAATGAAACATACAGTGCAAAGAGCTTTGACTACTTTTCAAATTAATTTAAGTACATTCATGTTAAATTTCATTCTAATAATCTTTGTAGCTGAAGGCACTGTTTGACAGATAACTCCAGAAGGTGAAGGTGTTGCTGAAGTGTTAAGTTGGAAAGATTTTGGAGCTGTTCTGTGGCTGTCTTCCTCAAGAGCTATTTGATTGCTGTTGGCCCTTGTTACAAAGTGGTTGAAGGTTTGAATCATATGGAACTTGTTGCAGCTGGAAGAAAAAAGCAACAGAATATTGCTTTCCTTTCACATCTTTGATTTTCTATATTTCTATAATTTGACGGAAGAAGTAGCAACACTGTTTTCAAAGATGGATAAATTATATATCAGATATTAATATATCATTGTAGGATATTTTGGCTGGCTAATTAGAATATGAATTTGCTCTCTGAACATTACCATTGGTTTTGTAATGGAAATTCTCAAAATATTTGTAAAGTGTTACTTTTTTTTATCCCTTGTGTATATTAAGATATTCATTCAGCTCCAAAAGCAAGAGTAGAATTCCTGCATCATATGACTTTTTTAGTTCTAATATTAGCCAGAGAGATACTTAAATTCTCCAAATATTTCTTCTAAAACTGAATATTTCAAATCTTTTCAGTTAAATAGTCACTGAATAAGACGCAAAATCTTCATAACAAGCTTTGTAGAGGATCTTTTTGTCTTTCCAAATTTATATATATTCTCAGAACATTTGTAAAGTATTACTTTTTTTTCATCCATTTTGTATATTAAAATGTTCCTTCAGCTTCACAAGCAAGAATAGAAATAATTGCCTAGGTATATACAAAAAGAATTTAGGATTTCCCCCATATATGGACACACAGGAGTACACATAATTGAAATATTTCCCAGCTACACATGTTCTCCCTGAAGTTAATCCAGTTAAGACTTTAAGAGTTTTATAAAACGCATAGCTTTTACTTAGCATACTGTAATATCATTGTATGGGGAATTAAATTAAGTGTTCATTTTCTGGAGAGGAGGTTGTCCTTGTTTTCAGATCTTCAGTGTGTTGCATTGCTTTTAAGAAATGTCTTTCTCCACACTGAGAATACAGGAAATTCATTTAAGTGAGGCAAGATGAATCTGGCCACATTGCTGTATAGGTTTATGACATACCACGGATATAGTTCTGCCGAATATTTCTGCTGTGAGAAGCCCCCAATTTGAAGCGAGATGGGACAATAAGGTGACTAGCAGCAAAGCCTCACACAGGATGTCCTGAAGTCTACTGAGTCACAAAAAAAGAAAGACACAACACACCAGATGTATGGCTCGGCTTGACAAAGCAAAATATAAACAGCTCACTTAGAAAAAACTGTAGAATTTACTGGATATGACCATGTTTGCCCAACAAAGAACTGTGAGAGTGTTCTAGAGACAGGCTTGATTTAACCCAAATTATCAACCACATATTCCAAGCCCTTCACTGCAACTTCACAGAAGTGGACAACAAAATTTTTAAAAAGTATGTATTTCTATGAAAAAAAAAAAGTCATAGGAAAAAATTCCATTTAAAGAATGATGTAGAAGGTACTAACTTTGATGAAGTTGTGCTCTGAATTGTTCAGCATAAGTAACAATTATATATAAGACAGCGGAATCATTACCACAACCAATATGTTTGTTATTGGTTGACAATGAGAAATTTATGTTGTGGATAATTAAAAAAAATCTGAATGAGACCATTTATTTAAAGAATAAGCAGATTGATTGAAAGTGCATTTTATTCTGGTATTAACCTCTCTTCATTTTATGCCTGGAGGTAGAACACGCATGCTACAATATTCGTTCTCTTTTCCTGGGAGGCAAAAGTTGTAACATTGCCAGATCTCATTACAAGTAGGTGGGTTTTTTTAATGCCTCCTTACTCAAATCCATATAGTTAATGAGGATTTCCCCTTGAATAAAATTAAATTTATAGCTTTTACTGCAGTGGAGAAAATCTTTAGAGCACGTTTCACAGCATCTTAAAAATAATTTAAAAAAGTGTTTCCCAGAGCTACTGTTATCTTTAAGCTGTTTCTTCATTATGAGGGGTCTACTATAATTTTTAAATATGACAAATTAGTATTACTTAGATGGAATGTGGTTTCACACAGGTGATAGATTTTCTGATTGCTATGAGGATAGATTCTTAAGTTATGTATACACACATAGAGACATGCAAACATGTAAGAGGGCATATGGTTTGTGTGTGCATAAATATAATTATTTTCTGGAGGGTTAGGGGAAATAATTACAAACCACTACTTAGAAAATTTTAAACACATGGAGAAATTGATGTAAATTCACATAACGTCATGTAACACCATGCAGACCTGCTCATTAAAAGCAACAGAACCTGGCTGAGGAAACGCATTTCAAAGCATCATATCATGGACATCATATGAAAGACAGGAAAAGCTAGTGAGACCCTAACTGATACAAGCAATACAATGAAAACGGCTCAAGTTCCTTACTTTTTCATCCTACGTGATATGATAGAATCACTGAATAACAGAATGGTTTGGGTTGGAAGGGATCTCAAAGATCATCTGGTTCCAAATCCCATGTCATGGACAGGGACCCCCTTCACTAGATCAGGTTTCCCATCCAACCTGGCCTGGAATACTTCCAGGGATGGGGTCTTCACAGCTTTTCTGGGCAACCTGTTACAGTGTCTCAGTACTCTCTCAGTAAAGAATTTCTTCCTAACATCTAATCTAAATCTCCCCTCTTTTAGATTAAACCCATTACTCCTTGTCCTGTTACTACACTCCCTGATAAACAGTCCCTCTCCAGCTTTCTTGTAGGCCTCCTTCAGATACTGGAAGGCTGATGGACAAGAAGACTGACTGAAACTCATTGGACTTTATTTACTACCAGAAATAGAGCATACAAGAATTTTCTGTGGGGTTCTCAGGCATAGAGTTCATCAACATGTCAAATACTGTCAAACTAAAATAAACAAAAAGACACCACCATGCTGACCACTACTTACGAGATCCTGGATAATAAAGCCTAGAAGGTATTATGTTTCCCAAGTTTATCATCCTACCTAGTAACGAAGAATTTCAATTGTACTCCCATTGAGCTACATGTTATTGGATAAATAACATTTCACTTTTCTGTGAAGAAAACGATAGCTGCATCTCATGCTCACCTGCTGTTAAAGCAAGAGGTAGGCCCCATAACTTTCAATATGCATCACAATGTGTTTCAGGGTACTAGGTCCTTCCTTATTCTATGCAGAGAGCCTTATGGATCCCAAGCACAGCAAAAACACAAGGTTTGTTTTTGTGAGACCAGCAGGAGTGAGCAGGCAGCCCACAGCAATTACACGTGGGAAGGCAGGAAACGACCTCTAGATCCCTGCACAGAGCACCACAGACCACCGCTAGACAGGGTTAAGACTGAAGGAGCATGCACTGCAAAGCAGTAACAAGTTTTATGGGAACATCTGGTCAAAACCTTATACACTTGAACTGTTTTACAATGGACAAACCAGATTCCAGTGGGTTGCTTGCCCTTATCTAGACTGTAGAATCTGCACACGCTATATCTGTATGAAAATAGCAAAAAGAAGAAGTGACAAGCTATTCTGCAGCGGGCAGATGGTCAGAAGAAAATCTGTCCTATCATTTCCGATCATGAAAAATTCATCTGAAACATATAAAATTATTTGTAACAGATTCCTGAGCCTATTGTTACAGAAACATGGGCTCATCATAACAGTTCAGAACTCTGTCCCACCTAGTGAGATACTCTGATCCTAAGACTGACCACAGTCAGGTGCTTCAAGCAATGAGTCAAAAAAGCTCTGTATCAATTGAAGCTAAAGTAAACATTCATTTCTTACAAAACACAAATACTTCAGACATAAATCTGTAACCTTGCATTGTTTTGCAAGAGTATCATTAAGAGCACAGCCTGGTACAAGAATAGTGGTGAATTCACAGGTAAATAGATAGAAGATCTAATTTTTGAAACTTTTTTTTTTGTTATTTTCTAGAGACACTATTAGAAAATGGTCTTGGTTCAGTCCTTTAAAAACAATTACTCAAGTATTTATATAATGACATTGCAAACTTTATTTTGTGCTGTATCCAAAATATATCTAAAAGTGCTCTTCTTTTCACTTTGAATAGGTCTGTTAATCTTCTACTCTGCACTTAACTTTTTTCCAATAATACCAAAGTCAAAAGAATTCCAACATTTGGTTTTTTTCTTTCTTTCTTTTTTTTCTCTCTTTCTTTAACAGCCCGTTATCTCTAAGTTATCTTATAGTTTTGTTGGATAAAGAAACCAGCAATATTCTGTATTCCAAAAGACAGGCATTTGCATAACTGATTTCTTGAAACATGCTGAAACAATTGGCATTGTAAAATATTATGAGTGCTGAAAGTGCTTTTTTCATTAATCACTGTAAATGGTTCTGACATTTTTTAAAGGGCCAATTTTATGTGGAAATTATCCAAACCCTTTGGGTAAAATGATTTGCTGTTTAAAACCTCTTAATATGGTGTGGTGATACTACTTCAATTTGTTTCAAGATGGAATTATATAGCCTTTTGGAGGAGAACAACAACCATACATAAAGGAAGCGCTTACTGAATTTAGACATTTTTAGTTGTATTCGTTATGAGTAACTAAAATTACAGTTGTGCTTTTCCTTGTAAAAGTACAATTTTTATGATAAAAATGAGAAAAGGATCAACCTTGCATTGCAAATATTTATTTTAACAATTTGTTAATACATAACGGATTTTAACAACCCTGAGATGTTCCATGGTTTTGTGAAAGGAAGATAGACAAATTTTATTCACCTCCTTACTATCACAGTAATTCACTTCGAAAATTTCAGACTCATACATTCATTTATTTTTTTCTGGTAGCTTAACTTTCATTTCAGAAAAAAAACCCTATACTTTTCAATGTTGTTAATTTTTTAATATATAAATGTAAAAATAAATAAATTATTGCTTGAAATAGCTAGTTCACACTAATTAAATTTTCTGTGGGAGTTAAGTTTTGTTTTCATCATTAAGTAGAATTTTTCATTTCTTTCAGAAGGGTAACTGTAAGTACACACCATATCTACAAAATGTCCTGAATATGCTTTCAATCATTTAAATCCAGACAACTTCATGAATTTGTGCACTGAAAAAGTCTAAAATGTGCATTCATTGCAATATACTCCTCAGAGTCTGATAGGCAGGAAAGGTCTGATCATCCAGTAGTACTAGCACAGGTGTCCTCACAGGGCTAATAATGACAATGTTTGAAAAGATTTGAGAGCATAAAGATGATAGTTTTGCTTCATCATGCTGCTTTCCTTACAGCACTGAGTGGTAAGCATTACCTGTGTCCTGCACTTCTCACTTCTGAGTGGCTTTACTTCCTCAGGCTGCTCAAGTGAGGGGCTGGGGGTAAAGAGTATGTAACTTGAAGCAAGTGAGAAAAAAATCAGAAAACACAAGAGCTTTTCAGAATAGGTTCATGGTCCGTCTTCTCACTAAAGGAGCACTGATGCTTTCCTTGATAATCCGACCTTTGTTCACTTTCTCAAAGTTCTCTGCCTACTCTTCAGACTCACTTTTGGAAGATACCTAAGACCACACCAGCTTGCTTCTGCAAGGCCCTGTTCTCCTCTTCCTGCAGACCTTGCTGTGACAGACTCCAGGCTGTCTCTGTGTAAGCACAGTAATTGAAAAAGGCAGACAATGTGAATTAATTCTTTTGCATTAAAAAATCCTTTCCATAGCAACTGATCAAGATCAGGCTTTCATGGAAACTGACAGTAAAGGAAATTTTTTTATTTGCAAACTATTGGATGGTTTTCTTCTATTGTAGCTGTTCTCTTACACAGTTCAAGACTATTCATATTTCCTACTATTTCTGAGTGTGTTACTGTGCTGGTTTTGACTGGGATGGAGTTATTTTTTATCATAGTAGCTAGTATGGTGCTATGCTTTGGATTTGTGCTGAAAACAAAAATGTTTTCCTTATTGTTGATCAGTGCTTACACACCACCCCACCAGCGAGTAGGCTGGGCGTCCATAAGAAGCTGAGAGGGGACACAGCTGGGACAGCTGACCCCAAATGACCGAAGGGATATTCCATACCATATGATGTTATACTCAGTAATATAAAGCTGGGGGAAGAAGAAGGGAGGGTGGGACATTTGGAGTGATGGCGTTTGTCTTCCCAAGTAACCATTGTGTGTGACAGAGCCCTGCTTTCCTGGAGATTGTTGAACACCTGCCTGTCCATGGGAAGTGGTGAATGAATTCCTTGTTTTGCTTTGTTTGCATGTGCAGTGTATCTGTTGAACTTTATTTCAACCTATGAGTTTTCTCATTTTTACTCTCCCAATTTTCTTTGCCATTCCACTACGGGAGAGTGAGTGAGCAGCTGTGTTAAACCAGGACAACTACTTTCTCTCAAGATTGCTCTTTAACAGAAGAATAAGATGATGATGACTGTACTTTATTTGTCTGAACAGCTAAACTGTATGCTTCCCTTATCTATTGAAGATTATAGTATTTTAGATGAATGCGATCACTGTTTAGCTGTATTTAGTAGCTTGGACGGTTGGACTAGATGATCCTGCAGGTCTCTTCCAACCTTAATGATTCTATGATTAGGCAGGAATCAAGAAATCTAATTGTGTCTGAGGACACAATCACATAGTTATGAACACTCAGTAACACCAGGTTTACTGTAAAATCTTAAAAAAAAAACAACCCATGGAGATTGAGTAATGTTAACAGCTCCTTCCAAGGTCTGCTTCTCTTGCTGGCTACTGCCTGCAGCTGACACACCAGCCGTAAGTTTCAATAATCATTTACTCTCCAGCTGTTTGACTCAACCTGTTTTGATAGCTCTTGATGGAACAAGTCACTAATCACACATGGTCTTCAGAAACCAGACTTCCCCAGATTCATCTATCAGCGCGATTTTATTGAACATCTTTTTATGGATATTTCTTTACTCAAGTTAGTATGATAAACAGCAGGTGTATCACTCTGTACCAGTATCACATGGTTTGTTAAACTGTTCAGGAACACGAAGTCAGAGAATTCAACTATATCTACAATTTATACATATTTCAATCAACTTGTATTCCAATACGTTATGTGTTCTTCTATATAGTTACTAGTTTCAATATGATTCTATGATACACTTTCGATTTCTAATTTCTACTTTGTCCTTAAATGAAGTATGTAGAAAAGTTTCAGTCACTATTTGTTTTGCATTCAGTTCACGCTACAGGTCTTTAAAAGACATACATAGACATTTATGGGCCTTTAAAACCTCCTTTTCAAAATGCCACTTGTCTTTCAATAAGCATACAGTTTCGCTAGTACTTTGCTGAACATCAGAAATCTTACTTCAGTATTTACTTATCTGTCATATGATAAAGATATTTTCATTTCAGCACAATTATAATAAGTTTCATGTTTTTATGCTTACATAAGTTAAGTTACAGTGGTGGAATATTTGACTTGTGAACATGTCTTTTTAGTCTTATTTCTTTTAGCTTTCCCAGAAGGATTAATATTTTATGCAGAATTTATATAAAACTGCTATTTCTCTTTGGCGTATTAAATTGCTTCAGAAACCCATCTGGAAAATAACCCTATTTGCAACTGAAAATCAAATTTAACTTTAACATTTTCTCCTTCAGGAAAGGTCATTAAACAAAATATTGTTTTTCCATACTCACCTGTTCTCTCTGTGTACCTACAGGTGTGTCCTTTCTGACTTTTATCCTTCTTAGAGTGGATTGTATTTAATAGTTTTAAAAACCCTGAGAAAACATCTTATGAAATGTAGATACTCAAAAGTGCTTGATTACTAAATTATATTAAAAGCAAATTTTTCAATGCAATTGGTGAGGAAATAGCAATTGGATCATCCTCAGTGGGGTTCAAGTCACACATCATGTCAATAGTGTGGTTAACTTCTGACCCAGAACATCTTTGTGTCGATATAGGGAAAAAAAACAATTTTAGGGAATGAATTATCTGGCTTATTTTAGCAATCTGCTTTAGGAAAGGCATAGCACCTTAAAGAGTCAACATCAACATAAAGAAGAATTTGGTTAGCTACCCCAGCTATATACTGCAATGGTTTATGTTTGGTCAAACAAGCACATTCTCTCACTAATGACCTCTTTCACAGCTGATACTGGACAGATAAGTGGTATATTAGGACAGATAAGTGATATATTACGGGCAACTAAAAGAGAAAGGAAAAAACAGATGGGATCACTGCCCATGCCTTCTGTTTCAAACAATATCGGGTGCAAGCATAGTCCTGCTATAGTGATTTTGAGGTTATGATCTCTATTCACTTTAAAAAGTAGAAAGATTATGCTGCAACTCCGTGTCATGGATCAACGTTTCCTACATTTGGTTTCTAATACTTAATCATCTCTCAGAACACCTATTGCAGAGTGCTACAATCACAGATTATTTTCTTTCTTATGGAGGAAGTGTTAAAAAAAATGACAGTATCCATGTTATATCTTGATATGGAGTCATGACATGACTGCAACATGCATCTTAAGATGGGTGTCTAGATCCAGTTATATGCATGCAGCCTGTTACAATAAGAAATAGCTTGCAAAGCAAAATATTCTGGTTTGACCTTATTGAAACATTTCCTATTTGCTTACATGAAATGTTATGTCATCAGATTTAAAACATTTGCTGTTCCATGTTTCAAGCTCTGTGAAATAGGATTTGTAACAAAAGAAAACCCAACAGAAGCTGAAGAATTAAAACATTTTCTTCATTTTTTTTCTTTTGAATTTATATGACCTCCATCTTCTGTACATTTGCAACACAAATATTTTCATAGAGGATATTACTAGGTTTAAAACAAAGAGAAACAGAAACAGGGAGACAGGGAGAGAGAGAAAGAGGTGGAAAAATGTATTATTTATAGATCTGCTTCAAAAATATCTGGCTACTGAACAGTAGCTGGCAAACAAAAAGTCACGTATTTTTTTGCCAAAATGCATATGCCATATGGTTGCCAAAGACAAACCATCTGCAGTAGATGTCCTTTGGGTAGGTAATATCTTGTTTCCTGAATGACCAGATATACTTTGTCCACAATAAAGAAATAGATAGAAGGCAAATAATATGTGAAAATAAAGGAAGAACAGCTTTCAACATTTGAAAACTGAAATTATACTCATAGAAAGAAACACAATTACAAAAAAAAAAAAAAAGAAAAAAGGATTTAATCTGTGTTTTCCTAAACACAGATTAAAATTCTAATGACATTTCTTTCTGGTAAACCTGTAAGCATTTTGACAGTAATCACCCACTTAAGTTATTTTAACTCTCTATGGGAAAATGTTCTCGGTGCCTTTACAAAGATTATAGAGTAGCTAAATCTTAAGCCAGATTTTAACAGTATCATAGAATCATAAAATGGTTTGCATTGAAAGGGACTTTTAAAGATCATCTAGTTCAATGCCCTTGCCATGGGCAAAGACTTCTTCTACTGCTGCTCAAAGCCGCATACAATCTGACCTTGAACACTTCCAGTAATGGGGTGTCCACAACTTCTCTGGCCAACATGTTCCAGTGTCTCACCAACCTTATCATAAAAAAATTTCTTCCTTATGTCCTATCCAAACCTAAACCTAACCTCTTACAGTTTAAAACCAGTGATCCTTGTTCTACCATACAGACCTTGGTAAAAAGACTCTCCCCATCTTTCTTATCAACCCTCTTCATATACTGAAATGCTGCAATAAGGTGTCTCCGAAAAGTCTGGTTGATTCAGTATTTATGTGTTTTAGTAGTCAATAAGACTATTTAAATCATCTCCAAACTGATGGTAAATCCTGAAAATGGATTAGAACATGCATATTGTAGTGTAATACCTAAGTTTTTATGAATGAATTGCAAATAATTTACATATCATGTGGCGATTTGTTAATTAAAAATTTCAATTAAATAATTTATTTTGATCATTTATCTTTTAGATACATTGCTGTGTTATCATACTGGATATCTATTTTACAGCTTTAATCCAAACATAATTAAATTCTATGTCCTTACCAATAACAGTTGTTCATTGTAGTTTCACACTGACTTGCAAGATCAAAGAATCTGATATAATGACTTCAGACCCAGCACACTTGCTTTCATTTATTACTGAAGCATGTAATTGTTCCAGTTCACACAACTGGTTCACTTGCTTAAATCCATTCTGTATTTTAAACATCTCTGTATTCTCATTGTTTGCATCTCCTTTCCACTCTTGCAAGATTCGTAGACAGTCATATTCAGCTTCTAAATGCTTTACTTTCCCTTCTTTTCATACTAGTTTTCAAATCTCATCTGCTTTTCCCCTCTAATTTACTCAAACCAATAAATCCTCAAAACAGACTCACAGAAAGTAGTGTCTGTACTTTTTGCCTTTCTTCGTTTATACCTACTATATACACCTCCACAAATATGTTCTTTTGTGTATATGTACTTCCAAATATCTCTTGAAGGCCAGACACCCAAGATGATGGACAAAACTTGAAAAATATGATTTTGTAAAACTATCTAGCTAAAAAGAGCACAGTATCCACCTTGAAAGAAATAATCTTTCCTTTTCTCTATGCATTGCAAAATCAGTGTTTGCTATATTTTTTCCTCAGTTCTTCACCATCTGAAGTGTCATTAAGGCTACCTATGAATATATGATTCCCGTTTCCACCATACTCTCAATTTGTCAAGTGATCTCTCTCAAGTAGTGGTATTGAAAGAAGAGAAAAAAATAAAATCAATCACATTACCTGTGTGAATCTGTAAGCAAATATGGTAATTAATTACATGTAATTTGTATGATTACATTTATTTAATTATACATTTAAAATTATATATTATTACATATATGTAAGAACAAATTGAGCACAGTTAAAAACCAATGCTGTTTCGTAATTCCTTTTTCATCATATCCCTTCTATAAATAAAACTCACAACGTAAAACCAATACCTTTGAAATTTGTACTTTGATTTTTTTGTGTACATATTCTATTAAATATTTGTAGAAAGTTTGTTGCATTCACCAATGTCAGAAATTTGTATCAGGTACTTCTTTGTTTGCAGTCCCAAGCACTACCCTCTACAACTACCTGAAAGGGAGTTGTGGTGAGCTGGGGGTTGGCCTCTTCTCGCAGATAACTAGTGACAGGACTAAGGGGGAACGGCTGCAAGTTGCGTCAGGGGAGGTTCAGGTTGGAGATGAGGAGAAATTTCTTCTCTGAAAGGGTGGTCGGGCATTGGAAAAGGTTGCCCAGGGAGTTGGTGAAGTCACCGTCCCTGCGGCTATTTAAGGAAAGGTTAGAAGCAGTACTGAAGGACATGGTTTAGTGGTTAATAGGTGGTTGGGGGACAGTTGGACTGGATGATCCTTGAGGTCTCTTCCAACCTTAATGATTCGATTCTACAGGCTGGGTGGAGAATGGATTGAGAGCAGCCCTGAGAAGAAGGACTTGGGGGTGTTGGTTGATAAGAAGCTCAACGTGACCAGCAATGTGTGCTTAAAGCCCAGAAAGCCAACCATATCCTGGGCTACATCAAAAGAAGCGTGACCAGCAGGTCAAGAGAGGCGACTCTCCCCATCTACTCCGCTCTCATGAGACCCCACCTGGAGTACTATGTCCAGCTCTGTGGTCCCCAGTACAAGACAGAGATGGATCTGTTGCAACAAGTCCACAGGAGGGCCACGAAGATGATCAGAGGGATGGACCAACTCTCCTATGAGGAAAGACTGAGAGAGTTGGGCTTGTTCAGCCTAGAGAAGAAAAGGCTCTGGGAAGCCTTCCAGTACCTGAAGGGGGCCTACAGGAAAGATGGAGAGGGACTGTTTACAAGGGCAAGTACTGATAGGATGAGAAGTAATTGCTTTAAACTAAAGGAGGGTAGATTCAGATTAGAGTTTAGGAAGAAATTCTTTACTGTGAGGATGGTGAGACAATGGCACAGGTTGCCCAGGGAGGCTGTGGATGCCCCATACTTGGAAGTGTTCAAGGCCAGGTTGGATGGGGCTTTGGGCAACCTGGTCTAGTGAAGGGTGTCCCTAACCCTGGCAGGGGGATTGGAACTAGATGATCATGAGGTCCCTTCAAACCCAAACCATTCTACGATATATATCTTGCTTTTTTGACGATGGCTTTAAGTTATCTCAATTGTTACCAGCATTCAAGATCTGAAGTAGGTGATGGAAACATTTCTGCTTTCTGTTGTTAAAGCACGTTCTAAAAAGTTGATATATTTCCTCTAAAACTCTCCATTTGTTATTTATTTTAAAAGTAAACATGGAAAACTTCCCCTTAGTGTATTTAAAAAAAAAAGGGAAATAAGAATATAATATGTATGCACATATATTTGAGATAACATCAGGAGTGTAAATCAAACACCAAGGTACCTCAATTACAGTGCTTCTGTCTTTCAGACAGACAGGAGAAAAATCCTAGATCACATAGCTAAAGGTTCTTCTTTGAACCAGCATGTTGTGATAGGCAAGTAACACAAGGTTATGTGATATTTTTGAAATATATTGAAATCTTGGTAAAACCTGCTTTGTGTGATGGCAATCTAATTCAATGAACATGATTACAGCTTCAAGGAGGGGAAAAAAAAACACCCCACAAAGCACTGTCACAAATATCTGAAGATAGTGCTAACACAACTTGCTTGGTAGTCACAGCTGGCAGTCATTCTGCTGACCATTTCTTCTGAGCTCCCAGGTAATGCACATTGCTGTTGGTTTATATACCATGCAAAAATGTTTTTGAACTAATCTCTATTAAACAGTAATTGGGAGCCTGGCTAAATCCATACCACTTGCAATTATTTGCCTGCCACAAATGTTAAATCTTTGCTAAAATAAACGATCATTATTTTCACTAAGAGATACCTTAATAAGCATCACTGATATTTTACTGGAAAACTGTGGTGGAAAATAATTCACTATGTCTATAGTAGTAAATCAAATATGCCCAAGAGTATTCATAAGCATTGAAGCTGGCTAAGCAGAGTGGTCTGCATCTGTTCTTTTAGCTTTTGGCATAAGGTTACTGTATGAGAACTTCCTGCGTTAAATAGTCCCTGGAAAATTCAACCTCCCAGGTCGTGCCCAAAACCTGTTAGGGACAATGTTATTAGCCATAAGACAAAACATGTTTGAGGCCCTTCTAACACAGCAGTAGTATATGGAGTTGTATTTCATCACCCAGGAATGCTACTGAGTGCTGTGTGTTTTATTATTAAAGGCACAGACTCTGGTGCTTCCCATAAGATCCCATTTAAATAAGTAATATACTGTGAACAGTATCTTCTCTGGAAAAAAACCCCACACTGTCTCTGTTTAAACATTGACCGTATTTTGTTGGATTTAATTCGCTCGGATGGCTAAGAGTCTTATTCTTTGTATTTTGTTTTATTTTATTTGTTTCTCCTTCAGTATGACTCCCCGTTCTATAGAAACTAAACAAAGTTGAAAAAAGAAAAAAACAAAAAACGGCTCTACATAAGGATTTCATATATGAGGGATTTTTTTCATTTGTTTTTCAACTCTCTCCTTTTCCAGTAAATATCACAACATAATGGCACAGATTCTTCCGTGGTGAGTAAAATAAATTACCCCCTCAGACTTCAGAGATAAATTAACCACGAAAAGGGGCACATTTTTATTATGACTGCAGAGTTTGCTTCCAGTGACACAGTACATTGGTTCCCACAGATATCACAGCTTAATTTTTGCTTAAAAATGGAAAAATGGCCCCTCAGCAGTCATCATACAATTAAGAAGAAAAAAAGAAGGAAAAAAGGAATATCCACTCATTTCTAGATTGTGCTCCTCTTCTATGCCCAGGAGATTATATTATTCTTATTGATACTGATGTGAGCATTTTAGATGAAGTAAAACAGAATCACAGAATCATAGAAAGGTTTGGGTTGTAAAAGACCTATAAGATCATCAAGTCCAACCGTTAACCTAGCAGTGCCAAGTCTTTTACTTCTAACCTATGTTCAGTACAACCTATGTTCAAACAAACATGTCCGAAGTGCCACATCTACATGCTTTTTAAATACCTCCAGGACTGTTGACTCAACCATTTCCCTGGGCAGTCTGTTCCAATGACTGACAACCTCTTTGGTGAAGAAATTTTTCCTAACATCCAATCTAAACCTCCCCTGGCCCTCTTGCCCTGTCACTTGTTACTTGGGAGAAGAGAGCAACACCCTGCAAGGCTCCAGTAAAATGTGGTAAATGTCCCAAACATCGATCTTGAATGAGGCAGTATCCACCAAGGGCAGAACCTGTGGAGGCAGGGTGCTGTACTGGGAGCCCATCCCCCTCTTCCTGCAACATGTGAACAAAGACCTCTGTTGTCCATGCATGCCCATGAGGGGTCATCACTCAGTCAGCCCTGAAGGGAGGGGCAGTGAGACCCCCAAGACCCCCAAAACCCACTGACTCATTCCTGAACGTTCTGGAACATTCCTGAGCACACCCTGCACATACCCAGTGGTGATGAAACCCCACTCAAGGGAGGGAGCACATTTGGTTATAAAAGGGTTAAACAAAAGTTTTCAAGGTGTGCCCATCACCCAAGGACTGCAGCCACAAGCAGAGAACTCTGCTGGATCCTCAGGATGGTGAAATCTTTCTCTTCTCTTCCCCCTCTTCCTTTCTTTTTTTCTTTCTTTTCCTCTCTGCCACTCTTTTTGTCTCTAACCTCATTTTTGGCACATTGGGGTAATATCGTGACAAGTTTTGCTGAGCCATGGTCTTTCGTAGTTCTCCTGAGTTTTAAGTATTGTTATAGCTTTTGCCAAGCTGCTATGTTTTGTGGTTCTGCTGGGTTTTAAGTAAATTTGTGGTTTGTTTGAACTTCTAGAGTAATTGTTGTTACTTCTGATTATAGCACAGAGAATTAAAAAATTACCTCTCCCTTACATCCATCAAGTGGGACCGGACACATCCATCTCACTACAACTTCCTTTCAGGTAGTAATAGAGGGCGATAAGGTCTCCCCTCAGCCTCCTTTTCTCCACACTAAACAACCCCAGTTGCCTCAGTTCCTCCTCATAAGACTTGTGCTCCAGACCCTTCACCAACTTTGTTGCCCTTCTCTGGACATGCTCCAGCACCTCAATGTCTTTCTTGTAGTGAGGGGCCCAAAACTAACGCAGTACTTGAGATGCGGTCTTACTAGTGCAGAGTACAATCTGACTGCTTGGAAAATAAAGAGAAACAAATAGTACTCCATGTAAAGAATACAAGCCCACCGCTGGCATTGAAAACATAGTAGGAGCAGAAGAAAAGTGAAGAGTGAGAAAGATATATATATTTATATAATTATGAAAATAAGTATGCTGCGAGGCCACCTTACAACCATTGATGAACTTCTTCCATTTGGCATTTTCTTTTACTTCTAACCTATGCTCAATACAAGTTGAACATTAAGGGAAATAAATATGACTATTTTTTCCAACTGTTAATATTCTGGGCAATCAGAATTATTTTAGAAAGACTGTCATTAGTCAAAATAAAAATAAATTTTGTAAAAATCCGTATGTTTTGCAAGGTACATCATGAAAACTCAATACCGTTGTTTAACCAGAGCTGGCAACGAAGCGACACACAGCCATTTGCTCACCTCCCTCCCTGGTGGGATGGGAGAGAGAACTGGAAAAGTAAAAGTGAGAAAACACATGAATTGAGATAAAGACTGTTCAGTTGATAAAGCCAAAGCCGCGTGCACAAGCAAAGCAAAACAGTGACTTCATTCACCACTTCCCATGGGCAGGCAGGTATTCAGCCATCTCCAGGGAAGCAGGGCTTTGTCACGTGTAATGGTTACTTGGGAAGAATAATTACATCACTCCAAATGTCCCTCTCTCCCCAGCTTTATACGCTGAGCTTCATATGGTGTGGAATACCCCTTTGGTCAGTTGGGGTCAGCTGTCCTGGCTGTGTCTCCTCCCAAATTCTTGTGCACCTCCAGCCTACTGGTGAGTGGGGTGGTGTAAGAAGCAGAAAAGACCTTGGCTCTGTGTAAGCACTGCTCAACAGCAACAAAAAAATCTTTGTATTATCAACACTGTTCTCAGCACAAATCCAAAACATAACCTCATACCAGCTATTAAGAAGAAAATTAGCTCTACCCCAGCCAAAACCATCACACCAAGATGATGATGATGATGATGACGATGATGATGATGATGATGATGATGATGATTATTATTGTTGTTGTTGTTGTTGTTGTTGTTGTTGTTGTTGTTGTATTATTATTGTTATCATTGTTATTATTATTATAATGATTAGGGTTGGAAGGGACCTCAAAGATCATCTAGTTCCAGCCACCCTGTCATGGTCAGGGACACCCACTAGTCCAGGTTCCCCAAAGCCCCATCCAACCTGGCCTCAAACACTGCCAGGGAGGGGATATCCACAACTTCTCTGGGCAACCTGTTGCAGTACTTCACCACCCTCATAGTAAAGAATTTCTTCCTAATATCTAATCTAAATCTCCCCTCTTTTAGTTTAAACCCATTCCCCCTT
>VWZZ01000287.1:0-31993 GCA_013399095.1 Psophia crepitans | reverse complement strand
TCTGTCCCCTCCCAACTCCCTGCACACCTCCAGCCATCCCGCCGGCGGGGTGGTGCAAGAAGCAGCAAAGGTCTTGGCTCTGTGTAAGCATCGCCCAACAACAGCAAAAACATCTCTGCACTATCAGCACTGCTTCCAGCACAAACCCAAAACACAGCCCCATACTGGCTGCTGTGAAGAAAATTAACTCTCTCTCAGCTGAAACCAGGACACTTTCCTGTACTGGGGACCCCAGAGCTGGACGCAGTACTCCAGGTGGGGTCTCATGAGAGCAGAGTAGAGGGATAGAATCATATCCCTCGACCTGCTGGCCACACTATTTCTGATCCAGCCAAGGACACAGTTGGCTTTCTGGGCTGCTAGTGCACACTGCCAGCTAATGTTGAGCTTTTCATCAACCAAAACCCCCAAAAACTTCTCCTTGGGGCTGCTTTCAATCCATTCTCTGCCCAGCCTGTAGTTGTGCTTCGATGATTCTTGTTATTATTACTTCATTATAATTGTAACATAAGGTAGTATTGTACAATTTGTAAGGATGAAAAAACTGTGCCACTTCCTAGAAAAATTCCAGGGAGATAAAAGTGAATAAACAAGTTAGGATAAAAGATGCATTTTTAAAGGTGAGATGCAAAGATATATTGAGGTAGTTTTAGTGTGGGATGTTTCATCACAAAAGATGTAATCCACAGCTAATGGAAGGAAGGGAGGAAGGAGAGTAAGACAAAGGAAGAAAATATGTATCAAACGTTCCTGAATGTTTTACCTACTTTCTCAAGTCTCTCATTAGAAAGGAACAAACTACAGAAAGGCTTAAAAATGGACACTTGGAGTAATCACCTTACACACACATGCACACTTAGGTTCACTATGTAATTTAAAGTCATAAATTTTTTTGAACATTTAAATATCATGTCACTTTAATAATTCTTTAGATACATTAGTAAAATAATAAACAAACACACCTTATTTAGAACAAAAGTCAATTACTAGTTGTTTCTGTTGAAACAGATAAAGCATTTTCTTGTTGTGAACTTAAAGGTACATCACGCCATTATCCACATCAGTTCAAAGCAGAAGAATTTCTCACAGATGACTGAACAATAAGTACAAGGAAATGTACTTTAATATCTGTGTCAAAACACAGATGGTTTCCATGTACAATTAAAGCTTTTTAGAGACAAAATGAGTCTCTTTAGGTTTGACTTTTTAAAGTTATTTACCTTAGTGACATGTGAAGCATCATTCAAAGTTTTACTAAAATGCACTTTGAAGTAGACTAAAACCACGGCATTTTAACTTCTAAATTACACTAGAGCATTCATGTATGTTTGGTACATAAAATTAAATGCATTTTAAAGGTAAAACTAATGACTCGGTGCAATTATCTATATTCAGGTTAGTTTCTGATAACAGCAGGTACTATTGTCATCAGAAAGGCAGGAAACCAGTTCACATGATCCACATGCAGACAGTGATAGCAGAGTCATAGAATCATAGAATCATGGAACCATAGAATGCTTTGGGTTGGAAATCATCTTAAAGATAGAATCATAGAACATTTCTGTTGGAAAAGAACTTCAAGACAATCAAGTCCAGCCATTAACTTAGCACTGCCAAGTCTAACCACTAAACCTTGTCCCTAAGAACCCCATCCATGCCTTTGAAATACCTCCAGACATGGTGATCCAACCACTTCCCTGCACAGTCTGTTCCAATACTTGAGAACCCTTTCCATAAAGAATTTTTTTCTAATATCTAATCTAAACCTCCACTGGTGCAACTGGAGGACATTTCCTCTTGTCTATCGCCTGTTAATTGGGAGAAGAGGTCGACACCCACATCACTACAACCTCCTTTCAGTGGTCCCCAATAAAAGAAAGACATGGAGCTGCTGGAGCAAGTCCAGAGGAGGGCCACAAAACTGATCAGAGGGCTGAGCACCTCCTCTATGAGGATAGACTGAAAGAGTTGCAGTTGTTCATCCTGGAGAAGAGCAGGCTCCGGGGAGACCTAATTGCAGCCTACCAATACCTAAAGGAGGCCTACAGGAAAGGAGGAAAAGAGCTGTACCAGAGTAGGAAGCTTCCTCTTCATGTCTTTAAATCAAGCTCCAGGGTGACAGACTCTAAGTGGGTCTGGTCTGTATATTGGGCCGTCTGCTCCCTTCAGAAAGGAGTGTCCTATGACAACGTCCCATTTGTTTTTCTTTATGAAAGTGGTTTCAATGCATGGCATAAGTCCACTTAACCTTGGCAACACCTCCAAGCTAGGTGACCTATTGTCATTGTTAATGTTCGATTACACTTGCAGAGCCTCCTACAAATTATACAAGGGCACTTTGGAAAGTGGAGTAGTCACCAAGGAGACATGCCTGCTGCACCAGGCAGGAGCTTGTCACGACTCTCCCCTATCCGTTAAGTCTCTGTGTTCAGTCAGGCAGAGAGCGGACAGGGAATCCTCCATGTCAGGCACCCTGCCTGCCTGCGGGGCCTGTCCCAGGGAAGGGAAGGTGTGACTCCAGCAGTCAGTCTCTCTCTCACACTCCCTGATACTCCTCAGCCCACTCACCCCCCTGCTGGAGCTCTGTCACTGAGCAGAGGAGTTCCCCCACCCGGGCCCACCTCCCACAGGCGTGCTCACTGCTGTCGTCCTGTACTGGTGTAAGGGTGGGGCACAGCCTGACGCCTGGGTGGCAGCCTGTTCCCCCCTGAGCTCTGTCTGGGAAGCTGTGTCAGTCGGGTGGTTGAAGAGCTTAGAGGGGCCATGGCTTTCTGTCAGGTAGATACCATTGTGCCCTGGTTGAGCTGGTAGAGCTTCACCGCCTTTCCTGCATGTCCTTCCAGTGCAAACTGCCATGCAAACTGATGCACCATGCCCTTTGTAAGGCAGCAGGAGCTGGTTAACTGCACTGTTCACTGTGATACTGGTCTCTGGCACTCCCTAAGGGCTTTTTGTATGGAGGGGTGGGTGGGGAAAGGGGTGTGTTGGCCCTGCGTAGGTCTAGTTAGCCTCTTTCATGTGAGCTGCAGACTCCTGGTGGCTCTTTTGGCTCCCCCTAAGAATCCCCTACTTGAGGAAAACCCTCTATGCACCAGCCTTCTCCATATCCCAGGTAACCAGATCTCCTGTTTCCTTGTGCAGAGGACACACATTTTCCCTAGTCTTCCTTTTATCCCCGGTGTATAGAAGCTTTTCCTGTTGCTCATGATGTCCCTGGCCAGATTTAATTCTATCAGGCCTTTAGCTTTCCTAACCTGATCCCTGTTTTATTTTTCCAGTATTTATCATGCCATCATAAGTAATCATGATTCCCTGCTACTATATGCACACTGATTTAAGATATTTTTTCTAGCTTCCTCTTACCTTAAGGATCAATAGTAGATACTTACATCACTTTTTCCATTTTGTCATTACTATAAATGACTGAGTAAATACGTCACAGATGCTTTTTACATCTTCAGATGGGTTGCTTGAGGACTGCTATTACTGCACCTGTTTTTCTATTAATTTAAAAAGTGTCTGGGATATTCACAGTCAAACTCTGGAAATCTTTTCATATAACATCACATACAGTAACTCATATTTAATATCACTTAGGATATGACTTCTGAACTTTTCTTTTTATGTTTTGCTCTCTGATTCTTCACTATTAACCCCCACAGTGGAGCTGATATCTCACAAATACAGCCATGGGGTTAATTTTCGCACTCAGAGTAGTTCTTTTGTAGTCAATAACTACATGAACATCTGTACAGCAAAACATTTCAACTGTTGTGAGAAGGCTCAAGATACGATTACATGGTTGGCATAATCAAATGCTTTGAGATTAAAAAAAAATTTCATTGCAGACTACTTTGACATGTGTTTTTTATTTTCTAATAAGGCTCTCATTTGGATGGCAAACGCATGCTTATATCATGGAAATTTTTACTGTTATTAGCTAAGCCTCTCTGAAGTCATTTCAAGGCATATGTATTTGAACTGTTTTATTTCCTTTTCTTTGAACACTTTTCAGAACATTGGACTTGTAAAACTATATTTAGAATCAGCAAAACTGATTTAGAACAGAAATAATCTAATGAATAAATTTTGAAATTTCATTATATATCATGGGTGAAATTTATCTGGAAAGAAGTGTTTTTATGAAAACACTTAAAGCAACAAAGTCACATTTGAGCATAGTCTCAACACTAGAGTTAGACCGCAAATTGAACACTTCATATGAATTAATCCAAAAACTTTAAATAATTAATGGAAAATCTAGTGAACTTACAGTTCCATAACACAGACTTTGGCTATTTTCAGAGCAAACTTCTATTGTTCTCCCACTTGGCACAGTGTAGCATAACAAGCAGTATTACTTTACCTATGTAAGAAAACTGTGTAATGAAAAAAAATCTGCCTTCCCTGAGTTAATTTCTTTTTTTTTTCCTGAAATGTGTGTGTGATAGTTCCTTACCAGCATTAAATATGCTTATCCCAGCATAATACTTACTTATCCCTATAGGAGGAGAAAGGATCTTTTTTTAGGCTCTCCAAATGTTTGTCGTCACAGGATCCAGGAAGCCACAGTATGAACTGCTTTGGTGAAAAAAACTACTGTTAGATCTCTCCAAGCTGGCTTGTTGAGAGTCCTGTTAATCTTCTTTCATGTTCCAAATGAGGGCTTATTGTTTATTCATATTGAGATACCTATAGGATCATATCATATCATATCGCATCATATCATATCACATCATATCATAGAATGGTTTGGGTTGGAAGGGATCTTAAAAGATCACCTGGTTCCAACGCCCCTGCCATGGGTAGGGAGACCCTATATTAAACCAGGTTGCCCAAAGCCCCATCCAACCTGGCCTTGAACACTTCCAGGGAGGGGGCATCCAAAAATTCTCTGGGCAATCTGTTCCAGTGCTTCACCGCCCTCACAGTGAAGAATTTCCTCCTAAGGATGGAGGATGATGCTAGAAGTTTAAATTCTTCCATAAAGCTGTACTCTTTTACAGATTTAGTTGATTGTATAATATAATGTGCTACTTCATACAGAATAAATGAAACTGATTCATACATGCATATATATTTACAGCATCATAAACATAAATGTACTAATAAGGTATGCCATCAGAAAGAGGGCTTTTAAAGTTATAAAATAACATCAGTGTAAAAAAGATAGGATCTTTATAACTGTTAGAATAACTGACTCTTGCAAGGCAAGTAGAAGGTGAAGATGCTGTGAGATGTCTAAACAACTCTTTGTGGAGTTCTGCACACTGAAGCACATACCAAATATATACTTGTTTTGTACATTTACTCCCACATATTTTAACTCCTCTATGAGATAAACAGCATGGTAGAGTATACATTTTATTTTACCATTCAATATTTACAAAACCATTTTCACAAAAAAATATCTAGACAATCCAATTAAATACACTGTATAAACTAAATGTAATACCATATTAACTTTCACATCATATGTCACAGAAAGTAATGACCTTATTCACACACCCGCACATAACTCCATAAGAAAAAAAATCAAAAGGAATCCCTACCTATCCTTTATACTGACTACAGATAAGGTGAAGATCAATATTTACTAGTCTGAAAGGTAAACACACACTAGCACTTCCCGTATTTACCACAACGGATCATTAGTATCACTGAGTTATGAAACCAATAATGAACTTCTCTGAACTACCTAGCTAACAATCAAACACAGAACAGTTGAGACTTGTTTTATTTTGGTGTCGCTGTAGAACAAATGCCTTACTTTCTCACACACCCCCCAAAATAATTTGAGATATGTGTCATAGTTTTTATTTTAGTTTCAAAGATCACCCTTTGAAGTCAATTACATAGGAAGAAACTCATATCCTTTTTCTTTATCACTATTAGTCTTTTTTTAGTTATCTTTAATAGTGACAGAAAGTACAGTTCATTGTGTCCCTGAGCGGAACTTGTCTTCTGATATGGTATTTAAACTATTTTTACTTCTCAGATTAAAAAGAGGAAGATTTGAATTCTGACAATGGCATGGAAGTCAGAGAGACAGTTACTGTTTCAGGCCTGGAGGGAGCTCTCTGAACTGTAATCAAGAAAAGAATAGACCTTTTCATCATCATCTTCTAAACTGTAAAACTGTTATTTTAAAATCTACAGCAGCCCTCATTTTTCCAGACAATACTTTGATGTCATGCACTACCATTTGCTAGTTGATAACAAATGCTATCAACTGGCACATTTACCTTCAGTACTCTTGAATAGTGAACTGGAAGTCGAGCCAGTTATTCATTCAAAATATAAACAAGTGTATCCATTACGTGACTGACTTCTCGCTTCATAGTTTGAGCCAGAATTTCAACTAATTTAATGGAAGACATTCATGAAAGAAAAAGATATTCCTCTTATTTTCCTAACTGAAAGTCTAACTGATGGACTGAGTTCATAAAGCATCAGGAACATACAAGGAAAGTATTGGCCTGTTCATGCTTGAACTAAAATCTTTTCAGAATAAGAATTTCTTGAGTTGAGATCAAAGTATTTCATACCTTTAGTGAATTTACTGAAGGAGATGAGTATCACACTTCTTCACTGGTATGCTATAGACAGGAAAAATGATGCTGCTTTTACTCTTAATGATTAGAAACTGAGTTTGCTTGGGCTTTGCACAGGGATCAATACTCTAACCAAAAATGCTGCTGAATATCACTAGCACAACATTTGAACAGGATATGATCAATAATATTTTAATACCATAATCACAAAAAAAAAGCAAAGCAGTGAACTAGTAATTAGTAGTTGAGATATGAAATCTGTGCTAAAAGGATTTGCGTACAAGTGACTACATAAACTAAAGATAAACAAATACAACTTTCATAGATCACTGATTGCCAAAATCAACTACGTAAACATGTTTTACAATATTTCACTTATGTCTCAAGTTTTGATTATGAGTGTAAAAATGTCACATTACATTATTGTTTCTGCTAAGGTAACAGTCTAATATTTAGATATAAGGAAGAAATTCTTTACTGTGAGGGTGATGAGGCACTGGAACAGGTTGCCCAGAGAGGTTGTGGATTTCCCTCTCCCTGGAAGTGTTCAAGGCCAGGTTGGATGGGCCTTTGAACAGCCTGGTCTAGTAGAGGGTATCCCTATCCATGGCAGGAGGGTTGGAACTAGATGATCAAAAGGTCGCTTCCAACACAAACCATTCTATGATTCTATGATTAATAATCTCCCTATGTTAAAGAAAAATATTATGTCTTTTAAATCCCTCCTTAATTTCTGGGAAGTTCATAAGTGAGTAAGATCCTATGCAGAATAATCTGTGATTATTCCATTGAAGTTCTCTCATTTAGCAGTTATATGCTTCATTGGCTTCCCTCTCACATTGTCAACTACATACATAAAAGCTGAATACAGCTAAGTATGAACCTTTTTAACTCTAACTGAAAGATTTATTCAATATTTGCATAACAAAGGAAATGGATACCATTACAGTAAATTTGCACAGTTGAGGTATCATATGGTCAGAACTAGAGATACCCATGAAAAGAATCTTTCGTATGCATTATGCATAACTGACCCAGAGACCTCTAATCGGGATTCCTAGTTGCATACTGTTCTGATGGCTAAGTTCAAAACAATGGGATACTAAAACTTCTGCAGCAGGCAGACTAATACAGATTTAAATTTCAGTTTATGAGCTGTACCTTCATTTTAGTGAGGAATCTTAAAAAAAAATCCCAAAATTTTTTTCTTTTACTATATTGTAATCTAAATGTTTTTTGACACAGGAAATATGACCAAAATCAGCTATGAAAACAGTGTTCTTTTCTCAAAAAAGCAGTTTATTGACTCACCCTCAGTAAGTTTGCAGATGACACCAAACTAGGAGGCAGTGTCAGTCTGCTAGAGGGTAGGAAGGCTCTCCAGAGAGATCTGGACAGGTTGGATCAATGGGCCGAGGCAAACTGTATGAGGTTTAACAAGGCCAAGCGCCAGGTCTTGCACTTTGGTCGTGACAACCCCCGGCAGCGCTACAGACTTGGGGCAGAGTGGCTGAAGGGCTGTCTGGCAGAGAAGGACCTGGGGGTACTGGTTGACAGCCCACTGAACATGAGCCAGCAGTGTGCCCAGGTGGCCAAGAAAACCAATGGCATTCTGGCCTGCGTTAGGAATGGCGTGGCCAGTCTCAGCTCTGGTGAGGCCACACCTCGAGTACTGTGTCCAGTTTTGGGCCCCTCAATATAAGAAGGACATTGAGCTGCTGGAGCGTGTCCAGAGAACGGCAACAAAACCGGTGAAGGGACTTGAAAGCAAATCTTATGAGGAGAGGCTGAGGGAGCTGAGGTTGTTTAGTCTGGAGAAGAGGAGGCTGAGGGGAGACCTGATCGCTCTCTACAACTACCTGAAAGGAGGTTGTAGTAAAGGAGCGTGTCAGTCTCTTCTCCCAAGTAACAAGCGATAGGACAAAAGGGAATGGCCTCAAGTTGCATCAAGGGAGGTTTAGATTGGATATTAGGAAAACCTTATTCACGGAAAGAGTAGTGAGGTATTGGAATGAACCGCCCAGAAGGGTGGTTGAGTCACCATCCCTGGAGACATACAAAAAACGTGTAGACGTGGCACTCGAGGACATGGTTTAGTAGGCATGGTGGTCTTAGGCTGACGGTTGGACTTGATGATCTTGGAGGTCCTTTCCAACCTTAGGGATTCTATGATTCTATGATTAACCAGAGATATGATTACCATCTTATCAAGAGAAATTGCTCTAAAGTTATTATTGTGCTGTCATTTTTTAATGGTAACCTCTAAAATAATAATAATAATTAAAAATATGGAAAAGCTCTGGAAAGATTTATTTTAAAGAAAACCTTTAATTCCTCTATTTGCTATATCTATTTGCAAGAAGACTTTTCTACTTTTACCTCTTTCTTCCCTCACTATATCATACCTACTTTCTTTAAGTTCATATCCTCCCACCTTGTGTAAGAATAAAATCATTGTCCTAAAACCACATGCTCTTCTCTGTTATTCTGTGTGGTGTACATTTTGAAATATAAATCTCTAATCATTATAGGGTGCTCAAGTCTTGTAACAACAGTCACTAGAGCAAGATGATTCATAGAAAAGATCAAAAGGCAAATATTTCTGTTCGTTTGCAATCTTTTGGTATATTCGACAGATTTCTTACATCTTCCTTCCCTTTTGCCTGATAGTATAAATACAGTTCTTGTTGAATAGAAAAGGCACTATGGTAAAATCACACCTGGCAAAGATCTTCAAAGTAGTCACTGTCAAAAGTCATAGCAACAAACAGCAGCACATCTGAGAACCTTCGGCTCAGAAGTAATTTCATTGTAGAATAATGGAATCATAGAACCATAGAATGGTTTGGGTTGGAAGGGACCTCAAAGATCATCTAGTTCCACTCCCCCTGTCATGGGCAGGGACACCCTCCACTAGACCAGATTGCCCAAAGCCCCATCCAAGCTGACCTTGAACACTTCCAGGGATGGGGCCTCCACAGCTTCTCTGGGCAACCTGTTCCAGTGCCTCACCACACTCATAGTAAAGAATTTCTTCCTAATATCTAATCAAAATCTCCCCTCTTTTAATTTAAACCCATTCCCCCTTGTCCTATCACTCCCTACCCTTGTAAACAGCCCGTCTCCATCTTTCTTGTAGGCTTCCTTTAAGTACTGGAAAGCCATCAAAAGGGTCCCAATTACACTTCAGGTGTTCTTAATGTTGGTACAGAATTATAATTTTGGATTCAGATCCATAGACTGGATTAAAATGCACAGAAATAATCAGATTTAAATCATTTGAAAGGACAGTACCTTTTTTTTTTTGAAAGGAATACGATCAGCAAGAAATTAAATATAATATATGCTGGATGTTTCTCATACGACTATAAAAGGAAAAATAAAGAGTGATTTATTTTTAAGAAGAGGAAAAATATGTGTAAAAAGCAAATTTATTTTTATTTCAATGATTTTGTCTTTCCTTTGGCTTGCATGGCATGCCCTGGAGGGATTTAGCAGACATTGAGAAACTACCTTCCAGGGCCTGTCACATCCTGAACATACTAAAAGAAGCAGCATTCACATTGACCCTGATTTCCATAGGAAATAAAATCAGACTCTCAATATTCAACTATAAAAAAGACATATGATTTGAGGAAAATAATTTTTTTGTAAGTGTTCTCCAGAGAACCTCTGCAGGCTTCGATGGCTGAGCTCTCATAAAGCCTGATTCTGATTCAGCTGCATAAAATCTCACCTCACTGGCCCTGCAGACATATAGTACAGGCTTGTTTTTAAAGACATCTTATCCATAAAAAATCTCTTGAAAATCCCTTTCCTTGACCAAAGCACCCCAGAAACTTTTGTTCAGATTTGGGAAGCAGAATGGGGGTGTTAACAAAAACCCCAAACATGTTACATGAACAGCAAACAGTACATCCTATAAAGCCAATAAAACAAGGTAACAGAAATGTAAAACTCCTGATTAAATTCAGAGACAGGATCAAGCTGAATCATTTCATTTGTCCAGTTTCAGCTCAAAATTTGAAATTTCACTTCTGGCATTCATTTAAACTCTGAGCCTGATTTCTGGCAAAAAGAATCATAAGGCTCTTGTCTGAGGACTTAAGTTAAAAATTTGAAAGTCAGGGTGTCACACTAAATTTTGAAGATGTGCTGTCTCTGAGGTGAAATTACTTGTTTCTTTTCACAATCAGTCAGGCTCAACAAGCAAGTGATAAATCTTTGTCTCAGGAACTCGTGGAAGAAAACTTTTCCTGCCTTATTAATTCAATACTGCTCTTGTTTAAGACTCACATCTCCAGCTCAGCTTAGCAATACTCTTTTCACTAATATATTCTAGGAGTGAATAACTTTCATAACGTGTTTTTATTCTGGGCTTTAGAGTGGTTTTTTTGTTATGGGTTGTGTTTGTTTTGTTGTTGATTTTTTTTGTTTGTTTTATATTGTTTTTAATTGAGTGAAAAAAAACAGCCCATGTCATTAACATGCTAATTTAAAACCTCACAGGTAAAATGTACACCCACAGAATTACAATTCTGAGCTTACAAAGCTGTTTGATATAATTCAGATTCTTCCAGTGAAATAGCGAAATGCTATTTTGGGATAAGAAAAATAAATACTTTTCAGTACTAAAATTGTGACTATAGAGAAACATTTCCCTTCTTTTAGCTTTCATGTACTGCAGTATTTCCTCACGGCTGAGTTTTGCTCATACTGTATATCTGGATGACAAAGATTTTTAGTAACACATTTTTCAGTAAGTGTTTCTTTATTTAGCATTTTTAAAGACAAATCATTGAATGACAGAATGGTTTGAGTTGGAAGGGACCTCAAAGATCATCTAGTTCCAACCCCGTGCCATGGTCAGGCACACCCTACACTAGACCAGGTTTCCCAAAGCCCCATCCCAACTGGCCTTGAACACTTCGAGGGATGGGGCCTCCACAGCTTCTCTGGGCAACCTGTTCCAGTGCCTCACCACCCTCACAGTAAAGAATTTCTTCCCTATATCTAATCTAAATCTCTCCTCTTTTAGTTTAAACCCATTCCCCTTTGTCCTATCATTACATGCCCTTGTAAAATGTCCCTCTCCAGCTTTTAATATTTAGAAATAATGCATGTACTGGAGAAATAATTCTTGTAGGTTCCCCAAACAGCATTTGCTATCCCAACACAATACAGAATCACAGAATCACAGAGGTTGGAAGGGACCTTGAAAGACCATCTAGTCCAACTCCCCCTGCCAAGGCAGGGCCACCTAGAGCACATCACTCAGGAACTTATACTCTGAGTTGCTGAGACAATAAACTAGTCAACTGCTCATTTAAAAGTTGCCATCCTTACAAACTTATGCTTAGGACTTACACCACTTGGCACAACTTAAAGGATTCCTAACTTAAAACTTTCTACAGGTTGGTGCTTCCTAATGGCTAGGGATGATACTATTTACTTGATTAAAGTAAATAGGGAGTCTGGCAACTCAGCAGACCTTCACTGGAGCTAATGAAAGCTTAGATAGTTAAGTCACATGTAGAGAGCTCCTATAGCTATTTATATTTAGGGGTCTAAATCTGAAGTTGAATTCCTTTTTTGAATGTGTAGTGACCATGCTGTCCAAACTGCTTATGGGGGCAGTTCTTTGAACCATCTATGTAACTGCCCTAAATTTTGTCCAGGATGATGCACGGGTTTACCTCTATGGGAAGGAATCTGTGGAAATTCTCTGACACGAGAAGAGTAATCATACCGACAAAGTAGTTTCTTAGGTGCTTAGTTCTTCAGTCTAAAATGGAACTTAGAAGGTCCGAATGTGTTCCTAAGAAGGTCAGTAATTCAACACCTGCTCAAGCCTGCCTGAAATATACATCTCAACATTTTGACTTAAAACTGGTGAGGGACCCAAATAATTTGGATTTGTTAAGACATCCATTTAATATATAGAAAATAGTTTTTTTCGTTTTGTAGGTTCCTAAGGTTTTGCAGTTTTGTTTTTGAGGCTTTTTTTTTTTTCTTCTTCTCAGCACTGAAATAGAAGACTAACAAGATGATCATTTGTGATTATTTCTGGTGACATATGGTCCCACATGGCTGGTAGTGTCCCAGAAACTTAAGGAAACAGAGCCAAAATATGTTTTGTGCACTAACATTTTATAAATGCAAATAGATTATTAACATTTTATCTTTGTCAGTTATTCATTAGTGTTAAATGAACAAATCACATACATTTGTTTGTATCTAAAATAATTCATACAAGGCATGCAAAATTTTAAGCATGTGTTTATGCTGGAAAAATAATGTATGTAATTGAACATGTGTAAATACTAAATGTATACATTTCCTTTTCTTTCCATATGTCTCATTGCTAGAAATAACTTTTTTTCTCTGCCGTGTGCCCAGATACTTAACAGGCATAGTTGTCTGGACTGTGAGTTTGCTTTGAAATCCATGTTCAGAGCACTTTTTTCTCATCTCTCCATGCTGTCACATGAACATCAAATAAAACTAAGTAAATGATAAAACCCAAGCTTTACAGATGACTTATAGCATTTATTCTGTTCTGTGAATAAGCAGCTATATTCAGTACACTGGAGGAAAAGAAAAATAACAGGCAAGTGTCTTTTCCTCTCAATATTTGCAGTTTGGGTGTATAAGACAAATAATTAATTGCACATTAGAAAGAATAAGTTTTGTAATTTTCAGCTTATTTTTCTGGACCTCTGTAGAACTGTGAAAATCTGCTTAGCTGACAAGAAAGTAAGCTTTCTGTGAATAGTCCTAAATTGATTTGTGGAGTCCCAGACTTCTATTACAATCTTTTAGGGAAAACATGTATATTGGAAAAATACACAATTATGCAGCTAGTGGTATTTTTTCCTTTTTTTATGATCTTTTAAAGATCAAGATAATCTTGTATTATTCCAGAATACCGAGCACTTCGAGTACATATTATCACACTTGACCCTCTCAGCCAAGATTCTGCTTGGTATAATTAACTGAAATCATTCAAGAGTACATTTTGTTCATTTTGATTAATCTCAAAGGGCTCTGATAATTGTTTATAAATAGGTAGTACCGGAACTGACTGACTGAAAAAAATCGTTGCAGTGGAACTATATGCTTGTTTCAGAGAAATCAAGATCACTTTAAAAATCGTTTCTGGTTGTCAGTGTCTGGGAAGAGAGCTAAAAGTATTTTTCAATACATTCAACAAGAATAACATATAATTTAGCACTACTAGAGCAATCTTTGATTTTCCTTCTTCTAACTTTTTCATCCATAAATTAGCAATCTGAATGTCATCCTTATGCATGTTGTATGTCAAATGTCAAAAACGTAAATACCAGCTTTGAGTAAGTCTCTTTGTTATAAATGAGCATTTGTTGCATATGTTGCTTTTTCCCTAAACTGAGGTTGTTAACCTCAGAAGAAAGGATCCTGAGAATTTAGGACTGCTATTTATTTTATGAATTAATTTAAAATATGTCATTTTAAATGTTATGTGTCACATTAAAAATATGTCCTTTTAAGAAATGCTACACATAGAGTGTCTTCTACACACTTCCACTCTATAGGAAGCTCATTTTAAGTGAAAACTGCCTCAAATCAGACGATATAGCTGTATGTTATGATTAAATGCCACTTAAATTAAACCATCGTTCTAAATGGTTATTTTGTGTCATCAGGAGAACTCAAACTATCTGCATGCTAGAATTACAGCTGTTGAAAATGCATCTTCATACACTAATACATAGGGATTTTAAGCTTTAAATCATGACTAAGTTTTCTGGATTTGTCTTTTTTTTTTTTTGTAATGTTAATTTTTTAACACCTATACTAATATTAACTGCTTTAAATCTTTAATGCAGTTCAACATAGTTTTGCTTTCTTTTTGTTTTTCAGTATCAATGAGTACATACTTATTTGTTTGTTTCTTCTTTATATATTTCAGTACTACTTGCATGTTTAACTCATATTTATTTATAAAGGTACTTTTTATATAGCACACATACATTTCTTCAGTGGTTATCCATGTAAGGTTGTCTGAAAATCAGAAGTGATGCTGGGTGGGGTATAATTAAAAACAGAGACTTCCAAACAAAGAATAATCAGAAGCCCAGAATTACTGTGTTCAGAGAGAAAATGCATCACTGAGAGCTAAGCAGTGCCATCGTATCTCCATACAAGAGGGAGCTGTCACCCGTGGCAACTTGCTGGAAAGCAAAGCTGCCTGCTTCAAAGGGTTTGTTAGACCATCACAGGATTTGCTGCTGAGCATAGACTTAAATACTAACCTTGTCATTAGGAAATCACAACTAGTTAGGATCACTAGGAAATCATAGTTTTCATTTGTTAATAAATGAAACACAAACGTACTTGTGCTGGTCCCCACCGCTCAGGCACTGCTAGCTACTCTCACCTTAGCCACCACTGCTAGACTAGGCTGAAGGTGAAATGCGACATTGCTAGCTCCCATTAGAGGGTCCCTAATTAAAATTCAACTTCAAATTACATTTTGGAATTAATATATATACAAAGACTGCATTCTTTGCTATTGCCGGTAATTTTACAAATTGCTAGCAGCTTCAACAGTAGCTGAGACCACCTCAGATAAATCCCAGATCTATGAGGTACTGAGCAATACTCTGTGCTCTCAAGAGAAACAATAATATGTAAAGCTTTATAAAAGAGAAGCAAAACAGACAGGATAGTGAAGGACTGTTATCCTAATTGGTCTTTGTTTACAATGGAACTTACTGTAAGATCAAGTATTTCACGTCATTTCACCAAAGAGTACGCTGGGCTAGATGATAGAATACTTAATGCAAGTTGAACAAACCTATCTGTCTCACTTTACAATTAGATGCGCAAAACCACAGCACTAAAGATCAGCAAATTTCCTCTGTTCATCTCATCTTTCACTTTCAATTCTTAAGGACAGTTTCGTTATCTTTTAGACATACTGACAGGCTCAGGGAATGTAGCTGTCCAGAAAGTGCAAGTTCCTTCAGCCACAGTACAATGTAGAATTTTAGTTGGGGTATTTGATATACAAAGTGGAATAGAAATTAAGTTTGATGAGATTCCATTTACAGTCCTCAGACGTTCTACTTGTGAGACTGACAAGTCAATTCACTGTGTGTCATGAATCCTACAACTTGACTCCACGTGGCTTATAATTCTGTTGCATAGCTCCTCAAGGGACAGAACTGGAAGTGTAAACAGATATTATGCACTTTACCATCATGGTAAATTAATTTAAGTTTCTGAACGAAATTGCATAATACAATACTGAATATGTCATTGCAGGTTCTATATTTTGGTTTGGATTTTTTCTGTTTTCTTCAATCTATCCTGCTGCTCCAGCAGTGGTCAGTAAGAATGACAGATGACATAGTCTATGAAGACAGTAGGCTACAGTCTTCTTCACGGATTATATATATATTTGTGTGTATATAATGAATACATAATGCACACATGTATAATCTTTTTCCTTTAACTGATACAGACAGGTAAGAAATCAATTTTCTGTGCAAATTCTGAGTTTTCTTTGAAAGAAATATTAAATGTCAAACCTTTCCAAAATAAAACTTGGAAGAAAAGAGTTTCCAGATCAGTTAAAAGCTTCCTAGTTGCTATGACAGAAGATGTTTTGAAATGAAAAGTTAAAATAATATATTTCAATGAAAAATCACAGATTTAACAATATATATATATATGCAATTCTTTATGTGTGATTCTAAGAAAAAACGCAAAACTACTTGCTAAAGTATATTTAATTCCTAACTATTTAGACGTTAGTAAACCGACACTTCTAAATGGCAAAATGTTTTGCAGTTCATGGACTGTCAGTGTTCTCTCCACCAAAGGATTATCACCAAAGGGTTATATAATAAATCAATCAAAATAAACTCATAAAAAGACAAAGAACCATGGTTTAGAGCATAGAGCAGAGTATTGGTAATGCATTTTAGGAAGATAATTGCTTTGCTCTGATTATTTTGTAAGTCTGTCTTTTATACACAAGCAATCTGTATACCTGACTCTGAACAACAGACTTCGGGGGAAACAGCTATTTTGCTGCTGCTTAATTTGACTATAGTAGAACCCTGGAAAGTAATGCCTCCTGCTGATGTCACACCCTCCTGCAGTGGCCCTGATTGAACTGATAGGCTATGGAGAGGAGTCGTGATTATTATGCTACACTTGGGCAGAGGCACTTTTACTGAGGTGGCCTTAAACCATGAACAGGGGTGCAGGCCACCCATGGTCTTCAGAACCATCAGAATGTGGGCTCTTAGACCTATGTTTAGCTGAGACATGGAAATTTTTTGCTGAATCCATCTCTCAGGTTTATTCTTATCTAAAAACTGAAAGCTACAGTCCTACATCAGGCAACTTTTCAGATAGTTTCAGGACTAGGGAGTTCTGTGCTGTTTAGTCTGACCTTTCAGTGAGCTGTTAGTAATACCTTTAGCCTTATGTGATCCAGAGTAAAGGGGTAAATTTTACATTGAAGGAATAGTTTTAAAATCTCTACCCTTTGATGTACACAAGAAACCACTATTTACTTGGTTTATATAACCTTGCTATGCAGTTTATTCTTGCAAATTGTTTAAAACCAGCCAATGTGTGTAACTGAAGCAACGGAATTTTCAATTATTTGGGGTTAATAGAAAAGTAAACCCTTCATTTGCCACTAATTTTTCCTTTTTAAAGACAAGCTCATAATTTAGAATTTGTCCAAAATACTAGAAAGCAATATTTGCAGTCACTCTTCCATCTGTAATAAAAATGTATTTGAACACAGTCCTTTGAAAAAATCAAAGAACACATTTAGTGATTTCATTGTACCTGTAACTACATCAGTCAGCCCTGTTTTGTATTATTATTCCATTTCTGTATAAAATGCCATAGGTTTTTTGAACAATGTCCAATTCTACTATAAATCTTATAAAATAATTCTGTCAAACTTCCCCTTATTCCTTTAACATATGCTTGAAAAACTCTATTTTTACAGCTCTTAACTGGTAAGGATTTCAGTATAGGACCTTTTGTCTCAGAATCAGCAGCTGGTTCAAAAGAAATGTGAACGTGTTTTCAGCAGTTTCTTATGGTTTGAGCAGCTACTGACCTCTGGGTAAAAAGAATAAACAGCAGAGCTGAGAACAAAAGGAGTCCTCAGGCTACTATTAACTCAGAGTAAAAAGGCAGACATGATGTACTGTGGTCAGTACAAGTCTCATTTGTAGATAAGCCATAAAGAAAAAGCATTCCATCACCAAAGAAAGGTCAAAGGTTAAAGTATGATATGATTGTTTTTAACTAATCTTCCAGTGACAAATTTCTGAAATATGAAAGAGTTTTTAGCTTTCTGAAATACATTTCAGGGTATTTTTATATGGCATTCAATGTTTCAAGATGCATTTAGCAAAGAAACAGCTTTTTTGTATATTTTGGAGTAAAAGCAGGTCTGAAGGGAAGGGATGTTAAGTTCCTTTCAACATCAAAATAATGTTTACATAAAATCTTTACACTTTTCTGGCACCTAATCTTTTATGAAAACAATTTCTTTTACTTAGCATAGCTTATTTCAGTAGGAGCATGCAATATAAAGAGGAAAACATATTTTTAATAAATTACTTTAGCAATTGATAAGAATATGTAAAATACCTCAAATAAAATAAAATCATGTTTCTTTACTTGGACTTGAATCTTCAGTGGTATTACTGTTCTCCTGCAAATGTTCTTTTTTTTTTTTTTTCCTCCCCACACAACTTCAAAACTTGGAAAGATACCCTTGAGAAATGGAAAGAAGAAATAAATAGCATATAAAATGCCCTCAATTTGCTTCCAATCAGAAGCTGATAGTTGAATATTTAAAAAAAAAAATCAGTGTTAGTTTAAACATGGTTACATTTTTCTGTTACAGTCTCTATATAACACAAGCCTTGGGCCAACATACTATGCATGCCTTGACTATTCCTACCCAGCAATTGTAGGAGCTCTCCCCACTTTTCAAATCCTGAATATGTTAATGAAGATTCTGCAGCTGGATCCCATGTCAATGCTTTATTGCAGACCTCTAAAACCTCTATAAAAGTGCTAGCCATCTTTGTGAGTAATCAAATATTCATTAAAGAATATAAATAGAAGGGCTGTGGCAAGAATGATGTCTTCTGATGTTTGATACTAGGAGGATCCTGAGAAGTGAATGGAGGAGAGTCTTTCCATTACAATTCTGAAAAAATATAAGGCTTTATGAGCATGACTCACCACACCTTTTGTAATAAAAAAAATAATATTTTGAGATAGGTGTTCCGGCTCCTTCAGCAGATGGTGAAGAAAAATCCTCCAGGGAATATCACATTCCATTCTAAAAAGGGTGTCCAAGAGAAGCAAAATGAACCACAGGAGTTACTGATTTGCAACATCAGCTCACAGAAGCATGAGTTTGTGACAGAAATCTGTTTGCCACCATTTTTCAAGCAAATAGAAATGCTATCATTTTTGAAATAGCAAAATAAAAGAAGATCATAGGTGATTAGAAAGATAAGGCTTTGAATTAGATAGCAAAGTTGGTATATGAATTGCAAAACCTAAATTCAGGGTTGTCGTAAGAGGTTTTGCCAGGCAATATTATTCCATCAATAATGTTTATTCTTTCTAAGAGGATGAGAAACATATTTTCTTTTAATATGCACAATTTCATTTTATTTTCTGCTTTTCTACAGTATTCATTGGTGGCCACGTCCCTCTTTACCCTAAGTGTGGGTCTTGATTCACTCCCTTATTCATTTATTGTCATTGTTCAATTCTATCAGGAAATGCAGGAAGAGATACTGGAAAATTGTCTGAAAGCTTCATATTCACATATCTGCCTTTTATGATCTCTTAACTCTATGGCTAGAGTTCTTACTGGCTAGACTATACAGAACATTTGCTTTTAACTCTGTATTTGTCATTCTCTTACGAGCAAATCTGTATGTTGCTATAGTTTGGTATAATGCTGTTAATTTTGAGCTTTTAAATTCTAGTTTGAAGAGCTTCTAGTATCTTTTACTCTAAACGCCTATTAATAATTCTAGTGCTTGTATATAAAACGATTTGTCTTTTGCAAAGCTACTCACATCCCAGATGGCCAAAAGAAACAAGTATGTTAAGCTACCATGTCCTGGCCTTAAATTGACCCTTCTCTCTTCTCCAAAGTTAGCTACTAAAAACATTAAAGGATTGATGTTAATTAATTCAAATTCTTTATAATTCTGCCTGTTGAGAACATCCACTAAGGCAAAAATTCTAAATAATTATGTTCTGAGGACATAATTACAACTCCAGTGGTAACGTCTACAAAATCAAGAAGGGTTTCATTTGACTTTTCTTTTCCCCTCAGTAGTATTTTTAATGGATAGTTTAAGAATTGCTAATGGTAAATTAAAAATCAGACCCTAAAAGCAGATTTTATGAGATGGCACTTATCTGATCTGGCTGAAGCCTCCAGAAGAATTTGACATATTCTTCTCTTTTAAAATCTATTAAGAGGACAGACTGCACAACGATAAACATCATAGCTTTACTTTGCTGAACAAAGGGAAAAGAGTAATTTTTCCCAACTCACTTCAGATAAATGTCTCTAAGGTTAACATGTTTTGGAATGAATTAAGGGAGAATCTAAGTCGGTTACTGCCCTGCCAAGCAAGGAACTGTAGCTCTAAGGACTAGAGGAAGAATGAACCTAAATCAAATGCCAAGAATTATTTAGCTTTTTCTCAAGCTATTCAACTTCTGAAAGATGAGTCAAAAATGTAAGATAATGAACAAGACTGAAGAACTGCTTTCTTATGACATCCTTTTTCCTCTTCACTGCAAATATAATAAACTTCTGAGCATTGCTTGAAACAGAGATTTTTAGCCTCAAGAATAATTTCAACACAGTAAGAAACATTTCTCAGTCTCTGTGCCTCGGCAGTTGAGGACAATGTCTTGCATGAGAAAGTTGATTGATGGACTCAGCATAGCCAGTCATATGGGTGGAACTGCTCAACAGGTTGTGTAAGCCTTGTTCCGTGTTTCTCACTGCAGCTGTGTGTGAAGGCTGACAAACCTGGCATGGCATAATTTAAGGAATTCAGAGCAGAATTTTCTGATAGGCGCTACTAACCTGAGCTTTATGGAGGAGCTGATCCATGCCTTTTAAATCAAGCATAGGAGAAACAGTCCCTAATGGTCCTATGCATGGTAATCAAATTTCCTTGTTAAAATGTATTCACCAAAAGGTCAGGTCTCAAGCCTTCACATTTTGTCGCAGAGCTCTGTGGTATTTCTGAACTTCTCAATAGAGGGCTGCTGCTTGTGAGGATAAGGAAACATTTACATAATAATATTATACAACTCCACAGTTAAAAAAAAAATCAACAACTTATGATTAACAATGAGAAAGATGTGAGATCAAAAGAAGCAAAGTTGCAGTACCACTGCAAGCCAAATACTGGATTGCAATGTGGGTTGTTCTGTTTTTTGCTGGTGGGTTTTGTCGTTTTTGCTGTTTGGGTGTTTTGGTGGGGTTTTTTTGTTCTTGGTTTGGGGTCTTTTTTGTGTGCTGTTGCTGATAGTGTGGGGTTTTTTTTCCCCAAATATATATGTATTTCAGAAAAAAGGTTTCTGACATTTTGTTTCATGGTGTGGCCTACCCAAAAGGAAGTCACTTTTATGGTCTGGAAATTTTAATATATAAATAGACTCATTAAAAAAGTGAAAAGTATATGCTAATTTCCCATTCTTATCAAAGCTGTAAAAAAGTTTCTGTTTTTCTGTCCAATAACAAAATGGCATTTCTGTGTTTCTGCAGTCATTACTTGATACTCATGCACTTAGCCTACATTAGAGTTTAACTGCGTGGTTTTGAGACTGATTACAGTTTTAAGAGAAAAAAGACCGAACTTGCATGAGATATTTTATTCAAAAATCATTTCTTCTCTCTCCCAAAGTTTTCTCATGCATAAGTGTTCGCCTTCAGACACACACAAAACAAAAATTTAAATTATGGTCACAGTGAGATCATCATACGATCATCTTTGCTCTCAATTCCCCTGTTGTCTCTCTACTGACAAGAGAAATGCCTCAGCTCTCAATGTCTCCTGTGGTTGTTGCAGTGGCATGTGTATTTCTAGCTAAACTCTGCCGTAATTTTTTCCTATTTCTGTTAGCCAGCTCAACAACAGTAGGAAAAGAGCATTTGCAGGCACTTTGGCTAGTGTCTGACTCTGTAGTGAAACAAGACTCAGTTATGGCTGTTTTGGTGGAGTTCTGCAAAGATACTGCACAAGAGGTAATTCAGTTCAGTGTGTAAACAGGATGAAGACAGTAACAGCAACTCAATAGAGCTGTTGCTTTATGGCTTCTCATTTAGTCATTACTTACACTCCAGCAGAAATTTTTTTTTGAAATTCAATACACTATTTCCTGTCCTTTTGATCTAAAAGAGGAAAATGATGGCCCTTTTCAAAGAGCCAAAGTTTAAAAGAATATAGGAATGAAGATTTTGCAACTGTAAATGTAAATTACAGGGAGTAGTTGCTGCCTTTGTTGCTGGAGGAAAAATTAGAACTTTGTTTAGCTGAAGGCACAGTGATTGATAAGCTATCCTGAAGGTTTAATGGTTTTTGGTTTTGTTTGTATTTGTTGGGAGTTTATTATTATTATTATTTGCTTTGGGGCTTTGCTTTTGGGTCTGTTTGATTTGTTTTGGTTTTAATCCAGATTAAGTTTTAAATACATAATCCAAATTCAGTGGATTTTATTAGTTTGTAATGAGGTTGCACATCTGTTTACCTTAGAATTTGGTCACACAGGCTTATATCCAAATTAGTTCTGATGGGTCTTAGGTGAGCAGCAGATAGCTCATTGTTTCTAATCTAGGAAAGTTGATACTCAAAGTTTTCACTTGTTTGAATATTTCCCTACATCAGAGCTTGACAAATGTTGTATTTGGTTTTTTTAAGATAAGTTTTAAAGACATCATCTAGATTCGATTAATTTATGACACCTAGAGGTATATTTTTTGGATTTTGGAGTAAACAAATAAAATGTAAATACAGGAAATACTTAAGAAAAAATTCGGTTTTTCCTGTTATATAAAAGGTAAATTAAACCAGTTCTCACTCATGGCTTTCTCAGCAGCCTTATTGTCAAGAAGAACCTTTTGGCAGTGATCATCCTAGAATTAGGTAGAATATCAAAAGTACAAGCTTTAAAAAAAAAGTCTTCCTTTGATTCAGAATTGTAGGTGGTGATTTGAAGGTGCTGATAGTTTGAACAGCAGGAGCAGTGGCTACGAGGCCTATTAAATTCATGCATTCTTGTGGGCGTTTCTAATAGAATGGGATTAAGGCTAGTAGAAAACAGGCTGGAAAAAGTAAGAATCAGTCAGGACTGGTTATGGCAAAGTAGTGAAGGGAGAATACAAATACCAGGCATTTGCGAGAGAGGACTCAGAATTATGGAGGTAAATGTGAACAGAGAGCTATGTGACAAATAATTTCTGTAAGACACTGGTTGATATGTGTTATCACAGAATCACAAAGGTTGGAAGGGACCTCGAAAGATCATCTAGTCCAACGCCCCCTGTCAAGGCAGGGCCACCTAGAGCACATCACTCAGGAGTGAGTGATGTATATATAATTCCTTCTCTTCCTGTTCATTTCACTTTAGCATCTGCTTTCAGTATATTTTGGGAAATGTATTCTCATTTATTTTTATAGACCTAGAGGTCCCTGTTAAAATGATACTGAGTTTGTAAGAAAGTAATTTTTTTCAGGGAACATGGATAAGACCACTAAAGGCCATAGATGTCTCCAAAACACAAATAATTTCCTTGTAAATTCTCTGCTCAAAATCAAAACTGTAATCCACTTTTATTCCTGCCCTCACCTGTCCAAGAGAAAGATGAAAACACAAACATACATCAGACTTTGATGTTTCATGAACATACTAGCTCTTTCCCTGTTGACCTGGATGTTCTCCAGTTCTTTCATACCTATCTAGATGAAGTTGTCTGGCTCTCAGCTGAACCATAAAATGATCCAGAAAGTAAATATGATATGCATACTTCTGTTGTGAAACCTGATTTGAGATATGCTTTGTATATACCTCACATATACTGACTGGATTGTGTACTGACCAAAATGTCCCAAAAATACTTAGACACATCCTTTTAAAAATGAGGTAACTGGAAGGAAAGTAAATTATGCCCACTTTTTACATACAGTTTACAGCTATAGTATTTGGCCAAGAATAAGGAACCCTAATTCTATGCCTTCTCCAGTGTATTAAGTATAAAATTCTTCACTTTCACAAGACTCTAACATCTAAGCTATTGATTAGGCTTTAATGAGGATGTGTGGGGAACTCTACATCTTATCTGTTAAATACTGTTGTGGAGAAAGAAGCATAATTTCACAAAGTCACTGGTAGTTTGAGAGAGCAGGCTGTACATGCTTGTGCTGTTTTTGTCAGAGAACAGTGTTCTGGTTCCTTCTTGCAGTGTTATCTCTGGTTTTTGTTTGTTGTTTTTCTTGTTTTGGTTTGTTTGTTTTTAATTTATAAATTGCTGAATGTATAGAATTTACCTAGGTGTTCTGCTAGCTACTTCTTGTTGCCTTATTGTGTTGCATGTGCTTTAGCTTAAGATTCATGTATGTATCTTCAGCTGAAGCATCTATCTTTCCTTGTGTAGCATAGTGTGCCTAGTGCATGATTTTTCTCCTTCTGCTGAACTTCAGCAGTTGCAACAGATGACCTGGGAATCACAAATTTCCAGTTTGAATCAGATTTGGGGGTGGGGTGGGATGTGTGTTTGTTTTGCTAGTTGGAATTAATAAGATTAATAAATTCTTCTTAAAATTAAGTAAAATGCTGCAAAATTGAACAACAATTGTTTCTGGTACAATAAAAATACAGAAATGGTTTTAGAAAGCATTTTTTTTTCCTGCTTTTAGAAACTATGCTAGTGACTTGACTTCTGTTACTCAATAATTTAGAAGCATTTGTCCTCAAAGTCATTTGCTTGGTAACCAGTTCTAAGTATCTGCTCATCCAGTATTGGTATATAGGTCCATTTTGTACAGAGAGGAATAGAGGTCTGTCTCCTCATCTGGTCACTAAAGTCAGTTGTGTATATCAGGGGCAAACCCAGCAGCTTGAGCACTGCAACAGCTTTCTGCAAATCAAAGCATTTGGCTTAGCTTAACTTCAGTGTGGGAGGAAGAGGAGAAAATAAAAGTTGATGAGCAATGAAACTAAAGCAGCTGCCCGATTTTCTGCAGATTGCTGACATACATTCTCCTCTTGCTAGTGTCTGGGGTTGCTGCCCACCCAGGTTGCTCACCTGCTTGGCAAGGCAAGTTGCAGTGTGCCCTGGCTTGGCGGACCGCAGCAGCAGAGTCTTCAGCTGCCGCTCCTCAGAACTGGGTTCTTGTAACTGTCTTTCATTTTATGGGACATTGATTTGGATCTCTGCCCTCCAGCCAACTGCCAATTTTCCCAAACCTATTGGGAAATGCCTTATCTGTAACGCTCTGTACTCTCTTGTCAGTTTTGGTTAATGAGCCATCAGATTCAGAAGTTACTGATGTGAGACGGATAGACAGCTGTAAAAGCATAGTGTTTGCATAAACCGAGCTTCTTTGGAAAAGTAGGCTAATGAAAAATAATAATAATAAAAAAATAAAAAGCAAAATCTAAAACCACTGAAATGAGAGCAACAGAAATATCAGAAAGGAAGAAAACGGCTTGGATACATGTAACAGAGAGAGATCTTAAGAGAAAGAAAAAGAAACAGATTTTAAAGTGGGAAAAGGAAATAGAATAGAAATAAAAATAGACAACAAAAGAAGACAAAAAAGAGAATGTGAGCTACACCACGAATTAAATATAAGCAAAGAACAAAAACTGTTTAAATTAAAGGAGAGCAAAAATAATATGAAAGTGTGAGCTAAAACTGGAGACACTTTATTTTATTTGTAGCAGGTTAAGGGTTTCCAGCCAAACTTTTGTTGTTGTTACAGTACTCAGCTTCCCTGGAGATCTTTACTGTCTCAATCTACCCACAGCATGAAACTTTAAGTGTCCAAACTGTGCAGTCTTAAAGTCTTTCATTTGCTATTACTATTTCTATTCTAAAATTCAAATTTTTATAAAATTGCATCAAATGTGTAAACTTGCTTTAGCCTACCTTAGTTTGTACATAAATAGCTTACTATCAAATTAAATGTAATTTCATAAATTCAGTGGATTTATTTCATAAATTCCTGTAGATCTTTGACATTTCCCTCAGTAGTCCCAAAGTTCTGAAATAAACATACTTCTGTTTTGCTATGCAAGTTCGTAAATTTTGATCAAAACATACAAGTAAAGTAATCTGACCTAGGGTCTCATCTGGAGCTCATTGATCTCCAATTTTAAAGGCTTGCTTTCTTTATTTACTTGTTTAGTTATTTATATTACAGAATATGCTTGGTGAAAGGTCTTTTTGATTAAAATTTTGAAGCAGAATCTGTAAGTCTGTGTCATCCCTAGAACTGTCCTCCCAAATATAATGTCACCTTCCAGTACCATAAGTCTTGAATTTTGGCAGCAGTGGAGCACAAAAGGAGAGAGAGAAAGAATTCAATTTCTCCTACCTTTGCCTCCTTGCAATGTTTTAAAAAGGAATATTCTTAGAAGATGAGTTTATAGATGTGGTGATGATTAAGCCTGCTGCTAATTGCATTTTTGGTAAATACTATCACCACTAAATTATTATAGAAATTGTACATCAGAGACTTTAAATTTTTTTAAAAAGATATTTATTATTTTTATATTTATATAAAATATATATTTATATATTTATATGTTATTTTTATATTCATTTTAATATATTTATTATTTTAATTATTTATTTATTAGTTAAGACTAAAGCATTCTGAATTTAATTCCTCAACAGCCTTAGGTAAAAGACCAGATAGGTGAACCATGTGTACACCTACTCTGGCTTGAGAAGTTCTTGACTTGAATAACAGAAGGATTCTTGGATGTGTGATGGCTCTGCATTAATGTTAGTCACCTCTGTTGTAAATACTTACATTGCAGATATCTATTTTAATCAAACTTTAGAGTTAATGAAGAGAAAAATGTTACTTCATGTAGTATGATTCATCCCATGCTAAGGGATGTCTAAAATAGGCCAGTCTTACCCTAAATGTGTATAGTTCTTTCTTTTCTCTATACTGCAGTTATCTAAAGCTAGAGCAATTACCACACCTTAAGAACCTTCCAATCTTCCAAATCAAATAAACTCATAACGTTCTTTAATGAGTTCAGATGCCTCAAGTCTTAAAGTTGCGGGGATATTTGGATCACTATTTGGATGAAGACACCTAAGTTTCGACTAAATCCTGCTTCAGGCTTTACAGGCTGGACTCAGACTAATGCCATAAGGGGGACAGCTATTTTTTTTTTTTCAACTACGGGTATCTTGCCCTTTGTTCTGCACCTACTGAAACTAGAAAAATATTTCATGTGGTAAATGTCACGATTTAGCCCCAGCTAGCAGCTGAGCACCACTCGGCTGCTCACTCACTCATCCGCTCTGGTGGCACAGGGAGGAGAATCTGAAGAAAAAGGTAAAACTCGTGGGTTGGGATGAAAACAGTTTACTGGGACAGCAAAGGAAGAGGAAAATAACAACAACAGTATTTAGAATATACAAAGCAGGTGATACACAATGCAATTTGCTCACCCAACCTGATGCCCAGTTCATCCCTAAACAGCAGCTTCTTCTCCCTGGCCAGACCATTTTATACGCTGAGCATGATGTCACATGGTATGGAATATCCCCTTGATTAATTTGGGTCACCTGCCCTGGCTGTATTGCCTCCTAGCTTCTTGTGAAAATTAACTCTATCCCATTCAAAACCCAGGACAGTTAATTATATCTAATTTTAAAACATAACAGAGAATAGAGAATAAATAACTAAACCATTCTAGGTTGCAATGTTTACTGCATACGTGATAGAAGGATATAAAGCATTCGTTTCGAATGACCTACACCACTCAAAAGATCTAGCCATACCAACCTCATGTCAGCAGAAACTGTGTATCATAACATATCATCATTTATGTCTCCTATCCTTCATAAGATGTAGAAAAGTGGTATTAAAGCTCAAAGTAAAAAAAGGCTAGACATATTCTTAACATTATTGAGAAGTTAATATTGCCGCAAAAAAGGTACTGAAAAAGAAATTCTCAAAGTAACCCACTGAATCCAGTAATACTACTGGTCTTCCCCCCCCCTCCCCCCCCATCTCCAAGCATTTAAGGTTCAGATATTCCTTCCTGCCCCTACGCCCTTTAATGCTTAAGGTTCAAATCTCTCATAATGGAGCTAGACCCAGTGAAATACTCACTTTGAACAAGCACTGGTCTTATCTGTTCATTTTACAAATTGGATGAATCTGAGAACAAAGTCAATCCTCTTCCCTTTATGCTGCTCTAAGGTAGCTCTAAGACACTGCAGGCTGATCTGCATGGAGCCAGACAGAATCAGAAATGTTAACAATTCTCTATCTGGGCTTTACATATTAATGACATTAAGATGAACACTAGGTTAGAATTTGCATTATAACAGCTTTATCCTTAAAATTTAATTCTTTGGTGGCATAATTACGAGCCAATATGTGGAAATGAGTTAATTTGGTGTTCTGTGATATGCTGGTATACTATAAGTTTTGTACCTAATGCATGACTATTTCTTTTAAAGCCATCCTTCTCCTTGTCCCCATGATAAACCTGTTAAGCAGGATAAAGTATGTCCATCCATTAAGTCAGGATGTGTAATCTGTTTTCACTGATCTTTTAAATCATTCAGCAAGAGGTGTGGAGATCAATGTTGGCTGAGGAAAGCTCAGCTAGTATATTGCCCCTACAAAACAGCAAGGCTCTTTGGGCTGAAAGAACTTTGTTGTGTAAGGTGATTGAAGACAGTTCTTTGAAATGGGATTGACAGAACACTGTCAATGAGTGAAATGTGAAACATTAAACATTTCTCTGAAAACTTCAGAGAACATTCTCTTCTCCTTAGTTCTACATGAACAATGGTAAAATATTTTTCTGTAAAGTTATTCTTTTCAGTCTTCTTAATACAGAGTCTCTGCTTCAATATTTGAGTGTGGTCTTGTAATTTAAGATGTCTAGAACAAGACTTTGTTTAAGGCTTCTGCATGAAAAGTGGTTGTACATTTTCCTTTAGGTTTAGTTGTTATGGTTTAGCTTTATAAAGCTATAAGTATGACTTTGCTTTGAAAGCTTTGTCAATAAGACTTTTGGGAAGAAAAAATATTTTAAAATCTTCCACTGGTTTCATGATTCTAACCTAGAGAAGAGAATACCGAAACTAACAATTTACTGGGGTATAAATCATACAAATACACAGGAAATTCCTTTTCTAAAAGAAAAGAAAAACTGAACATGAAATAAAAAGCATTGTTGTCCCCTTCCTGTGTGAACAGGATGTCTATATGATGTAATGACATAGATCACAGCAAGGTCTAAATAAGCTTCTGAGAGAGTTCAGTCAGAGTGTCATGCCAACATCAATACACTGGCTTTAGGACTTAAACCTACAACACTGTAACATACCCACAGTGTTATCCCAGCCAACAGAGAAAGTCAGTAGCAGAGTGAGATTTAAACCTAGATATACTGAAGTCTACTTCAGGGTCAGGTCAGAAAGTAAACACTCTTTTACTTGAAGAACTGAGATTCATCACACCTGAACTTAGAAATCTGCAATGTAGATGAGATGCAATCTATATCTAAACTAGTCATCCTATAACTCCCTTAATTCACTAGAAACGGCACTTTTAGGATATTTATAATCTGATATATTTCAAATGTCTTTCCAGATACAATTAAATGAGTTCATGAGATATTTCTTCTCCAATGTTTGTGCCAGTATAGCAGTATAGATACGTCCCTACTTCAGGACACCTAGCGTAAGCTTATGCTGAAAGAAAGATGCGTGAATTTTCAGTTTGGCCAGCGATAATCGAATCAGAACAGTCAACGATATCTGAATTAATTCATTCAGCTAAATAGATTAAGGTTTCACTTCAAGAGTGACGTAAATAACTCAATTAAGAATAATGGGAGCTTAAAATCTAGTGTCCTGGTTTCAGCTGACAGTTAATTTTTTTCACAGCAGCCAGTATGGGGCTGTGTTTTGGGTTTGTGCTGGAAGCAGCCCTGATAGTGCAGAGATGTTTTTGCTGTTGCTGAGCGATGCTCACACAGAGCCAAGGCCTTTGCTGCTTCTCGCACCGCCCCGCCGGCGGGATGGCTGGGGGTGTGGGGGAGTTGGGAGGGGACAGACAGGACAGCTGACCCCAACTGACCAAAGGAATATTCCATACCATATGACGTCATGCTCGGTTTATAAGGGGCTGGGGGGAAGAGGAGGAGGGGGACAGCAGCGTTCGGAGTGATGGCGTTTGTCTTCCCAAGTAACCATTACGCGTGATGGAGCCCTGCTGTCCTGGGGATGGCTGAACCCCTGCCTGCCATGGGGAGTGGGGAATGAATTCCTTGTTTTGCTTTGCTTGTGCACGCGGCTTTTGCTTCACTGATTAAACTGTCTGTATCTGAACCCACGATTTTCTCACTTTTACCCTTCTGATTCCCTCCCCCTTTCCAATGAGGGGGATTGAGCGAGCATCTGCCTGGTGATCCTCTGCCAGCTGGAGTAAAACCATGACAACTAGTTGAGAGACAGGCTCCTGCACTTAAAACACTTGACTTTAGCAGTCTCACTTGAGAGCTGATTTCCCCCACTCCAAGATGTCTAATGTCTAGATTTTTGATTCAGTTAGATCTGTAATGCCATTGAGACAATCTGGAGTATCTTGTTTGGCCTTCAGCTGTCGTCCCACCTGATCGTTCTCTACAACTACCTGAAAGGAGGCTGTAGTGAGGAGGGTGTCGGTCTCTTCTCCCAAGTAACAAGTGACAGGACAAGAGGGAATGGCCTCAAATTGCATCAAGGGAGATTTAGATTGGATATTAGGAAAAACCTCTTCACGGAAAGAATAGTGAGGTATTGGAACAGACTGCCCAGAGAGGTGGTTGAATTGCAGTCCCTAGAGACATTCAAAAAACTTGTAGACGTGTCACTCCAGGACATGATCTAGTAGGCATGGTGGTGTTAGGTTGACGGTTGGACTTGATGATCTGGAGGTCCTTCCAACCTTAGTGATTCTATGATTCTATAAGATGGCGGTTTTTTGCAGGTATTGTGCGGTATCTACCAGGCTTGCATGTATAGAATCATAGAATCATCAAGGTTGGAAGAGACCTCCAAGATCATCTAGTCCAACAATCCCTCTACCACCTATATCACATACTAAACCATGTCCCTAACTACCACATACCAGTATGTTTCAGATACTCTGCCATTTGAGACATACAAATTATCAATCCTAAAGTATATGTCAAAACCGTATATATGAAAAGAAGTGAAAAATAACAAAGGGAGCACCAAGGTCAGAGAGAGAGGGGGGAGGAGAAGGTGCTCCATGGCACCAGAGCAGATATTTCCACAGCCTGTGGAGAAGATGGAACAGGTGAGTGACTGTTAACCAATGCTCACCCACCACAGGAACAATCTCCTATTCCATGAAAAGCAAACCCACTGTTAGGTGTACATATAACTGCCAGAAAGCTGTATTCTAAGAGTACTTATTAGGTATTTATTGTCAAACTAAAGGATTATTCTTTTGTCTTGAATCTCATAATATACAATATTAACAACTTGTATAAAAAGATTACATTGTATTTATTTTGGTGCTGACACACAGTGGAAGATTTGAAAGCCGCTAAGTCAAACAGGTATCAACAACTCAGAGGAGATTACATTGATAAGGCAAAATGCAAAATTTAGTGATAATTGGCTGAAGAAATACAAGAGGCAGCACTAGCGAATAAGCACTAGAAGTGGGGATGGGAACTGAAAGTTCCAGTAAATCAAATGTTTTTCACACTGTTGTAAAAAAGGAAAATATAATGGAGTGTACAATAGAGATATTGTTCGAAACAAAATTAATTGATTTTTCCATCCTACATGGCAAGTGGTAAGTCATCAGCTCCAGTCATGTATTTAATTTTGGGATATACACAATTCAAGAAGGATATAGACCATTTAGAAAGAATCCCTGGAGGGAAAGAAAGAGATCTAGAAAACGTAATATATACAGAATGGATTAAGGAACGGGGTATATTTAGTTTAGAGAAATGAAAACTCTGTATATAAAGGCCTCATGCACAGAAGACAACAATAATCTGTTCTCCGAACCTATGTTAAACAGCAAAAAGAAGAATACATTGAAAAAAAAAAAGAGAGTTTATGCCCA